>KN834790.1:105512-422232 GCA_000827265.1 Collybiopsis luxurians FD-317 M1 | reverse complement strand
GGGCAGGAGGCGGGAGCAGTGGGTGAGAAGTGGGAGCAGTGGAGATCGGGCAGGGATCACCCTGCAGAGATCAGCAAGTGGGTAGCGACGGCATGCTAGGAAATGATGGGCAGTGACATGCTCGGCACATGGTCCGAACATGTCCGAGGAGTCAACGAGGAGTAGGTGCGAGTCTGCGACTCTGTGAAACCCTCACTTTTTGCTCACTCAAGTAGTTAGTCTTGTAGTATATTTACAAAGAATGTAACAAATTTATTATTGGTGAATGCGAAGTCGAACTTGAACTTCGTTCAACAGCCAAGTCTGTTAGCACCTAATCCTGAGCTACGTCATCAAGTCACGTGACCCGCCAAATGTGCGGGTCCTTGAGGCGATGATGCTTGGGACCCCAGAACTAATACGCTGGGTCCGACATCACCGAAACCAACCAGACTATAGATCTCACCTCGATGGGGTTTATCCCTAGGCGATAAACGATCGATATACCCCCAAACAAGTCGTGATCATGTCTATATACCATATAGGACGTCATGCCGGATATAGTTTGGGCGGTTCTGGTGATGGAGTGAAACCGCAAGATCCTAGTCAGGATCATACAATCTGGCATCCGACCTGAAAAGAAGATTGAGGTTGGGAACGCATTCATGATTACATTTAGCTGAGATTTCGCAAACTGCTTCTTGTCTAGTGCACTGCCTACTTCCCCCAGCATACAAGGGTAAAATTGATCGAGGCATTTCCAGGTTACTTCACAATCGTTTCGTTCGTTCGCTACGAATTGGGACCGCATAAACAAGCAAACTATTTCACTTCGTTTCTGGCTTGATCATGGGCCTACATACATTCAAACGAAAAATTCCTCCTACTTCCTCCTATGATGTGTGTTATTTCCATAGGATGTCAATTTATCTCGATCGTGAACCGGATGATGTGTATTCATGCTGCCAATGCATGAATTCCAGCCAAATTGACAGGTTTCTCGGACTGTGCCGTGTAATATACTTCCTTCTTTCTTTCAGATAAGTATACACACTAGAACAGACCCAGATTCTTTCGGGCGCAAAAAATCTACTAAGACTTGGCCATTAATGATGTAGCCTCATAAATAGTTCAATGCTACCTGTCCGAATCTTCATTCAAAAATCTTCCTTCAATTTTCACTTCCCCTAGGTTACTCTACTTACTCGTAACGGAATGCCCAAAGCTGTTGAAATTTTCGAACAGGTTAGGCGGTCTAGCAACACCCAGGCTGAGAGCACCACTCTAGTTCCATACTCCAATGCTGGAGAGAGATCGCTACCAGATCATTTCGCTCGAGGATGAAGGCTGCTCATGGCCATGGTATCGCAAGTTTTTGCCCCAGTGGCTCGGCATGCCAGTAGGTATTCTGGCAATTCTATTAGCACTGCGCGGTATAATGCTGCTTTGGATTGCAATACAACGTAACAACGACCAGAACACCTTCGTTGCGTGTTGTTATCTGGTTATACAAATTACCTTGTTCCGTACGTCACTCAGCTCCCTTTGCACCGTAGCTCAGAGATGCCGACTTCTCACGAAAATATTTTACAGTTGCCCATCTAGTGGAAAATGGTTGGCGAATGCTTTGCATCAAGTCCAGGAAAAGAGCTTGTCTCCGCCTTGTCGGGAATGAAGTGCCAGCAGTCGACGTTATTATTACAACTTGCGGTGAAGACAGTACCGTCATTATGGATTCTGTGCGAGCTGCTTGCAATCTTGATTATCCCTACATGCGATTCCGGGTCCTCGTTACAGATGATAAAGCTGACAAAGCTCTGGAGGAACGGGTGAAAAAATTGGCTCTTAAAGTCCCCGTGCCTCTTCTTTACTATGCTAGACCTGGCGAGAACGGCTCGAAATCCGGCGCGAAAGCTGGGAATATGAATGCTGCTCTGGAATATCTCGACGGTCTGGAAACCCCAGCTGGGTTTTGTGCCTTTGTCGATGCTGATATGATACTAGAACGTGCGTTCCTCCGTGCTTGTATGCCTCATCTTCTCTGCGATCGTGAGGCCGGGATGGTTGTTGTTCCCCAGGTGAAGCCCAATTTATGCGCTGGCCAATTTACGCCGAAAAATTCATATTTCCACAGAGTTTCTACAATGTTCCAACGAACGACCCTCTTTTCCAATCCCTTAATCCGCAGGCAAAGTATGATGAAGTTTTGCGAGATAGCATAAACAGCACTTGGAACACCGGTCCCGGGACCATCTTTCGTCGTAGTGCACTGAAAGATATCCGGGGATTTCCGGAGGATGCCTTGAGCGAAGACATCATGTCAGGCTTTATGCTTCAAGGACGTGGATGGAACTTGATATACTGCAATGAAGCCCTGCAATGGGGCCTTGTTCCGGACACTCTTAGAGGACATCTTACTCAGCGGATAAAATGGGTAGGTTCTGCTTTTACTCATGATGCTGTTAAATGGCGAGGACTGATTTCGAGTGAGGATAGAGCGTTGGCACACTTCGGAACGCCTGCAAGCTCAATTTTTGCTTCCACTCTCGTCTCCTTGAATACATGACTAGAACTCAGCGGTTACTGGCATTTTTTCACTGTGCACTTCCAGTTGCTTCCAGTATGAATCGAGTACTCTGCAGCTGGTTTCTCCTATGTCTGCTGGCCAGTGGACAGCCGCTAGTTGCAACAACAACTACAGAGGAACTTCATCAACTTATTCGACTCAATTTTTTCACCAATATGGTATTCCAATTGGAGACCCTTCTTGCTAGCTCGAGATGCGGCTATCTGGCATTGAGACAGCGGAGCCACGGGCTTCGGTGGCTGAGCCCGTGCCTATTTTTTGCTCAAATGAGGGACCTGGTTCCGACAAGATTCGGTGGTACACGCATACGCTTCATACCAACTGCAACAGCCGAGTCGCGAATCCAAGAGCGCAACCCGGATCATCGACCTCCATTGCTGAACCGTGCCTGGATTATGTTCCGTTACCAGTACCTGTGGTATCACACACTCATGCTATCCTTGACTTTCATCATCTTGTTTCGCGGCATCTCACAGTCGATGAGTTCGGCCACTCCGATACAGCATTTACTTACGCACGTTTTTCCTGGCGCCGAATGGCAGGACTACGTTGCATGGTTCATGCCTATTGTATATGCGATATGGCCTCCTTCCATGCCTCAGCGAAGGGATTTGATGCAGGTGTGCTCTGAAGACCTCAAATCGGATTCGAACTTCTTGCAGGAAGCTAGTCAGGAGTTTTCAATTTGGCGTCCTAAACCTGAAAGGAAGGTTGAGGATTGGGACTCACGGGCACTTTTGCCTGAAATTCCACAGGTCGTGAACGCCTTGTTCTGGTGTGCCATCTACCTCGACGTCATCAAAATTGGGGGACTTTGATCGTAGCTAAGCTGTTCCGCTCTGACAAGATTACTTTCCATTCTTTACCTTACCGGCTTCAAAGCTTTGGGACCTTACCACTCCTTTCTGAATCCTATCAATTCATTCTTTAACTGTTATGGATACTTGGCACTGCTGACGCAGCCATCCTTGAACGATTCGAAATATTGTAATGTACTTGTAATTTGTTTTTCGAAGTGTCAAACTCAACTTAATTGAATGATTTGGAAAACCTGCACTCTTGCATACGCTGTACAGAATGAATATATCTGCCAAGAAATATGCAGAGACAATTCTTCGAGAGAAATTTATGTATCAAAACAAGTGCAATTTTTGACAAGGACGAGCCAAGTATGTATGAAAGGATATGCCAGTGTCAAGTGCTTCGAGGTCAAGTGGGCACATTTCGTGATATTCTGAGTCAATTACATTCACAACATCGTCACTCGGCTCTGTGATGATAAACAGAAGGAAAAATGCACAGAAAGAAATGAAAGAGGGAGGGTGCAGACTTCTGGCGAGTTGGCACAAAACCCAGAGCCTGGACGCCTAGCCGTTTGAACTGTTGAAGTGGGGACATCACACAAGTAGTTTCGAAGTTCAAGTAAAGTCTATCGGAGCGTATGTACAACATAAGTACCAAGAAAGAAAAACGACAGCAGCACCTTTCCTCTATCCAGTTTTCTCCTGTAAGTAAATCCCCAAATCAAAGCCTATTCATCGACAATTGCGGAACATATACAAGCTCAGCTCCCTTTTTTTCTTTAAACTTACACGTATCTACGTAGTTCCTCCCTAATTTTCCTTACTCCGGTATACCAACACATACGCACTACTATCTTCCCCTCCCCCATCCAAGGTCGACAACTTTTCCTTCGGGAAAATAGATACCTTATCATCATCAAATTTATACCAGTCTTCATCAGATTCGTGGGCATATGGATCCTTCTTCAAAGCGGTGGAGGTAGCGCTGTCCGAGGTGGTATCCATGGCGTTGGAATCAGTTGGAGCACTCGCTTCGTTCGTCGTGCCCGCACTGTCAGCGGCAGGGCCGGTGTAAAGCTTGGGTGGAGGACCGTGGAACACGCTCTTCTTGACGAAAGCCATGTAGTGTCCAGAATCGGCTGCGGCACCTTTGTGCGTTATGATAGCTAGAGAGTGAGAATGGACGACGACGTTAGCGCGGAATTCCAATTACAAAGATGAATCCAAAAAGGAAGTCATATAAAGAAGGAAGACCCTGGAGACTCACCGACTAAATCGTACAGCCCAGTCGTGGAAGCTCCCACATCTGCTCTAAGATCAGGATGAACGAGCCCCTCCAACTCAACCCTCTCCCTCTCCCTGCACACATCCTCATCTTCCAATTCTCCCGCAGCCAACCCGCTGGCAGGAGTAACGGCAGCGTTTTCATCCATAGCCACGTCCTCGCCACCCGTGCTCGATCCAGCAGTAGTCTCTGCGGCACCTGCGGGGGCAGCAGCAGAAGAAGTGGCGGAGGTCCCAGTATTACCGGTCTTTATCCTTCTGCGAACCTTCCTTCTCTCTCCTCTCTCCTTTTCGATCTCCCCAAGCCTTCGAGATTTGGGAAGGAGCTTCTCTTTGAGCTCGGGAGAGACGAGTTCCAGCGCGTCATAGGTGGTTGGGAATTTTACTTTACGCTGTAGAAAGCAAAAGCGAACGAGATAGCGGCATAACCACAATAACGGCGGCGGAGATAGCAGTGCCAACAAATACACAGGCGCGAGCAGGAAAGATATGGCAGGGAGGAAGAGAGGAAAAAGATAGACGAACGCAAAAGAGCAAGGGAAAACAAATTAATCAGCGAACGACTCGAAGAATAAATGGCAGGAGGCGGCAAACCTACCATAACCTTAGCCTTCTTCCCGACATCCGCTTTCCACGCGAACCTAACCATATGAACATTGAGGTACTGCGGTAGTCTTGTGATACGACTCGTTTGTGTGTAGCTCGCTTCGCGGTTCAGGGTGGGAGAGGTTTTGGTCAAAGTCGATGTGAGGGACTGGAAAAGCAGGGGCAAGAGTCAGTGAAAGGTCTTCGAGGAAGAGTGGAGGGCGTAAAAGGTCATGAAGGAAGAGGAGAAGAAGAAACTAAGTGGAGGAAGGAGACGGAACGGAGAGGGAAGCTCCTCTCGGACATAGGTAGCCAGGTCAAAGCGTAGATAGCAAATATTGATACACACCCCCAAAATTCCAGCATGCATATAGTTCGTCTGGCCAGTGATATTACATTCAATCTTGAGGATCTTTTCAATCGTTACCGTCGGTGGCTCCTCGGGGGCTTCGGGGGTAGATAATCTAACAGTGATCAACGAAGCAGGAGAAAGGGAAAAGATAATCAACGAAATAAGTCGTCCGAAAAAGTCGCTCAAACTCACTCCCTCCGAATCTCACCCATCAAAAATTGCTCCACGAATCTCTTCCTGCCTCCTTGAGAGGTGGTATGAACCAGAGAGTCCGGAATTTCGACCTCCCGGAGGGAGTTGATCACTTGAGAGTAGCATTCTTCGGCATCTGGATAAAGGTCAATAAATCAGTGGGCAAATGGGGGAAAAGGTAGACCTGCCTTGTTGGGAGTACCCCCCCATACCCATCATTGCTCCTTTTCCGCTGCGATCGCGTTCTGCGAATTGGGGATTGACCTGCGCATATGACATTCTACTTGTGTACCCGGAGAAAGTACTTAAAATGACTCACCTGTCTCAATGTATTCAAAAATGTACTAGGGTTTACCGAATCCGAAGTACGCGACATGGTGGTATAAAGGTTTTTGAGGGGTGTCGGAAGTGCTCCCGGCAGAGTTGTCACCGCTGAAGATGACGACGCAGAGGCGACTTGAGCAGAAGGCTGGGGTGGTACACCTAGAGCGACTTGCAATTCAGGAATTGCGCGTAAAGCCTGAACAGTTGAGTTCATGTAACAGGTATTGCCAAGGCTGCGTCAGGTACAAAATGAGTTTGGTTAGATTATCGAGAGACGAACGCACTTGACCAAGCCAACGGGTGCCTCTAATACAGCCGCTAAATCTTGATCGTCCATGTCTAATACCAAACAAATGAGGGATCGGCTCTTTCGCCGCCTAAAGATTGACGTACCCTCCAAAAACACCACAGGCTTCTCTGGTGCTTTAGGTAGTTCTCCGGCTGTCCCGATTACCATAAACGTTTGTCCTGCTTTTGGGGCAATTTTTGCCCAGTTTGAATCGTCCTGTGAGATTAGATGAAGAATGTTAATCGAGATAATGAAGCGTAACTAGCCTTCAGCATGCCACCTTTCACCATAACCTTCATTCGATCAACCGGAATTCCGGTTGTCTGATACACTGTCTCTTTAAAAGCACCCGGAGGAAGAGAGATATCAAGCGGTAGATTGGCATAAGTTTTTCCAGCGTGTTTAATTGAGACATTGATTGGGGCCATGGTTAAAGACCTGGGTAGATTACTGATTCTGATTGTATGAGGAATAAATCAAAGTGAAGGATTCAAAAAAGTTGCTGGATATCAATCGATGCTGCTCGATGTGAGAGTCAAGACGAAAGAAAAAAAGTTTAAAGAGTACGCGTATATCATGATCACGAGACTAACCCTGATCCATGACGCGTCCTTGGGCGTCAAACCTAAGCGCCACCGACTGGGTGGCGCCAGTTCAGTCTAGCCTATACCCGGTACTCTAATTGCACCGCGCTGAACTACCTTTGCTATGCAGGCCGCTGCTCAGAAAAATGTATCTGAATGTCGGTTGACACTCGGGATCCGTTAAAATCGCTGCTAGTTTTCATTCCCGGTAATAGGTATATGTTTTGCCGACCGCACTTGGCTGTGGCCTGTGGTCTTATCCTGGCCGGACGCAAAGTAATCATTGAGCATGCTAGTAGCTCATAGCACGACGCTTTCAAGCTCCGTTGTGAGCGGTATCGGAGGGGATTCCATACGTATAAATAGTCTTCACTTTTCTTGACCGGGCTCATTCATAAATAATGGTTGTACCCGATCGATCAAGATACTATGCCTCTCAACAGTACCTCCTTCCTGCCGACGAGTTGGAGACTACAAGGTTAGTCTACAAAATAGAGCCATCATAACTCGAGGCTGACTCCAGCCAAGACTGAATTTACAGCACGAGGTTCTCACTAGGGCATTCGACAATAAACTTTCGCTCGCACCGCTGGACTTGCAAGCCGGAAATATGGTACTTGAAAGCGCAGCAGGAACTGGTATCCTCTTGCCTCCCCGCTCGATAGACGGCTACTGATTCGTAAAATATTGTAGGAGTATGGGCACTCGAGTTTCTGGAGCAGAACAGGCAAAATGGTGTCATACTTGACATTGAATGCATCGATATCTGCGATAAACAGTTTCCCGCCACTTACCCCACAGACATCCATTTCTCCCTACACTCTGTGGCAGATCTTCCAGCAGAGTGGACTGGAACATTCTCATACACTCATCAGCGGTTGTTGGTAGCAGCAATGAACGACTCTCTATGGCGTAAAGCTACCAGCGAGTTGTTCAGAGTGCTGTTACCGGGAGGATGGGTAGAACTAATCGAGCAAGATGGGACAAATTTTTCCTTTGGTGTCGGTCCATGCTCAAAGAGGCTGGTATCACTGATCAATGCAATGTATGCAGAAAAGGGAGTCGTCGGTGATTTAGGTGTATACCTTCCACAGCTCTTGGAGGAAATTGGATTCGTAGATGTCCGGTGTGAGCCTCGACGCCTGACGATTGGGCAGTCGGGAGAGAATGGGTATCGCAGTGGTGAATGGCGGAATATCTGGAAAGGTATGAAGCAGCCTTTGGTGAATGCAGGGGGCTATGGCTTTGTGCAAACCGAAGAGGAATATGAGGAACTCTTAGAAGGAGCAACCCGGGAATGGGATAACTCGAATGAGGCATGTACCACCTTCTACACTATTCTGGCTAGAAAGCCCTGATGCTTGGATGTAATGTATTGGTTTCGAACTTTGACGAATGATATTTTAGTGGACTTTGTAGCTCTGTGACTTGGTGGCGCGCGAATTTCGCATTCGGTAACGGCCCCTTCTATCCTTTTTGAGTGTTGCAATTTGCAAAATTCGGAAAAAAAGGCTGAAGTATCCGTTAAGCGAATAAGAGGGTACAGTGCCCTTAATGAACGCCTCGTGAACTACCTACGGGATTACAAAATACACACCAGCTGAACGCGATTGTATGCGTGTACCGAACAGAGAAATTCAGTAAGCTCTTGACGTGTCTTATCAACGATTGCAGGCCCCACAAAAAAAGATCATTGGATGGGTATCTTTCACGATCTTGTACGGGGCTAGCCATAGTTAGATTGTCGTCAATACACGCAGTCACCGCCTTTGTCGATCTTTCGAATTTTGGCTCAACTACGTAGCAGAAGCCGGTCGAATTCCGTCTGTCTGGACATCGCTTTTGTGAAAACACGGAGAAAGAGAGGCATGAAGTGGAGAGGCATCAACGTTTCCAGCGAATGATTGTTTGGAGTCATGTTTAAAAACCAAAGGATTATAATTACAAAGGTGGATGGATAGATAGATAAATACTCCGCGGCAGGACCCCGCCGAAACGATGCTGGTAAGCGCTTGGCGGGTAGGTCTACGATTACGTGGCTTGACGCTGAACCTTGAATAGGGATTCAAAATTTTGTCCATTTCTCAAGCTGTCTTAGATGGATATTATCGGGTTTGCAGTTCACTAGGATGGGGATCAGCAGGGATTGGCAGCAAAGAACCCGCCTATTGGTATTTCCGGTGGTACTTATTGAATAATACCCATCCTTGGGTGCCCCTGCATCAAATCATTTTGCTGCCACTCGAGATCCGTTACCAAGAACGTCACTATTAATTTGCATACCCGGCATACGTTTTGCCGACAAAAGCCTCAGCCTGAATGGACGAACCAGTAATCAACGACCATGTCCCTGATTCGTTCTAGCACGGCGAACTCCAGAATTGTACCCCTAATATGTATAAATAGTCTTCACTTCTTTCCAACAATCTAGACTTATAAGAATGGCTGTACCCAATCATGCCAGATACTACGCGTCGAAACAGTACCTCCTTCCTGCTGACGAGTTGGAGACCACAAGGTTAGTCTACAGAATACAGCTCTCACAACTTGAGGCTTACCCTAACGAAGACTGAACTTACAACACGAGGTTCTCACTAGGGCTTTCGATAATAAACTTTCGCTCGCACCGCTGGACTTGCAAACTGGGGACCGAGTGCTTGAAAGCGCAGCAGGAACTGGTATATTCTTTGTTGGCCACCCGATTAGCGGCTACTGAACTGTAAGAAATGTAGGTGTATGGGCTCTTGAGTTCTCGGAACAGAACAAGCAAAATGGCGTCACGCCTGACATTGAATGTATCGATATTTGCGATAAACAATACCCTGCAACTCACCCCACTAATATTCATTTCTCCCTGCACTCTGTGGTAGACCTGCCAACGGAGTGGGCGGGGACATTTTCATATGCACACCAACGACTTCTGATATTAGCAATGAATGACTCCCTATGGCGTAAAGCCATCGGTGAGCTGTTCAGAGTGCTCTCACCAGGAGGGTGGGTAGAACTAATCGAGCATGATGCGAAACATACTTCCTATGGCGTCGGTCCATACTCGAACAAGCTAGTTTCATTGCTATATGTAATGTATGCAGAAAAGGAGGTCGTCGGCGATCTAGGTGTATATCTTCCCAAACTCTGCGAAGAAGTTGGGTTCGTAGATATTCGGTGTGAGGCTCGACGCGTATCGATCGGGCGGTCAGGAGAGAACGGTTATCCCAGTGGTGAATGGCGGGATGTTTGGAAAGGTATGAAGCAGCCTTTGATGAATGCGGGAGGTTGTAGCCTTGTACGAACGGAAGAGGAGTACGAGGAGCTTTTAGAGGGAGCAACTCGGGAATGGGATGACTCGAATGAGGCAGGCACCACCTTCTATACTATTCTGGCGAGGAAGCCTTGATAATTTCCGCATGTCTTCATATAATATATTGGTTCAGCACTTCGGCGAATGATACTTCGGTAGATTCACACCATATAAGCGGGGTGGAGACTTTAACGAGCGCCCTATCCGAGCGTCCGAACAAGTACGAGCAAAAATCTCCGAGGTCCGAGCCATATGGAAATGTTTTGTTAATGTGTATTTAGGTCCATAACGCTAAGTTACAGACATTTAATAAGGCTCAACAACCATTGAATGAACTACTTGAACTTTTTAGTGATCTTGCATACTCGGTGCATAGAGAAGAAACTAGCTATCTTCCATTCTCGAAGTACATTTGATATATACTTGCCAATACCACAATTAAAGGTTGTACACTTCTGAAAAATGCTCGAAATGCTCAGAAACTCAATCTTCAATAAAATATATATGAAGGTACATTGCATTAGCTATGCAAATTCTGCTGTGACATTTTGTGCTTAGCAAGTTTGATAAAAATAAGACATAAAATGTCATCCTTAGGTACCTCTAACCTCCATTGATATGGCTCGGACACACACCGAAGCTGCTCGGACACTCGCTGAAGTTGCTCGGACACTCGTCAAAATTGCTCGGACACTCGCTGAAGTTGCTCGGACACTCGTCAAAATTGCTCGGACACTTGGACACTCGGACCAGTGGCTCGTACTTGCTCGTACCTGCTCGTACTTGCTTGTACTTGCTTGTACTTGCTTGTACTTGCTCGTACTTGCTCGTACTTGCTCGTACTTGCTCGTACTTGCTCGTACTTGCTCGTACTTGCTCGTACTTGCTTGTACTTGCTCGTACTTGCTCGTACTTGCTCGTACTTGCTCGTACTTGCTCGTACTTGCTCGTACCTGCTTGTACTTGCTCGGATGTGCCTGTAGTTGCTTGTACTTGCTTGCATGACCAGGCATAAGCGTCTTCAGGAGAGAAAGGCAGTGATGAAGGTTGCACAGGTAAATTGCATATAGTAATAAAGTAACTACTTCACTGAATCTAACTCCTCCTACTTTTTGCTCTAGTTATCATACATGGCCTAGGTCTGGGCTTATTACTTGGAGGCTGCTCTTCCTCCCCTTCAGAGTCTGACTTAAACTCTGGACCTCACTGCCAATGCTGGTTAGAGTGAATCAAAGTGAAAGTTAAAGACTTACAACCGAAGTTGGGCTAGAACAAGTGAGGCACATAATGGAATAGCCATGACTCGGAGGATGGAGAAATGTTGAGCAGGAAGCTGAAACATTTGAAGGCGCCCTCCAGATAAAAGGTTGTGAGTACCATAAAGGTAATGTCAAAGCTGTATCTAGTACAAGCACAAACCAGATTCTTGTGTGCAAAATATTGGCTAGGTTTAAAGGTTTTCAAAGAGGTATGCGATAGTGCACTCCTGAATTATATCAATAATATAACTCAGGAAGCAAATAATCATCAGAAGTTGATCTAATCGATAAATGTAGTACCCATCACATTCAACGAAACCACCAAAACACTTCCCTATAGGCTTTCGAATGTGGTCTTCAATCAGGTAACACATTAAGCCTATGATGTAATGGCATTTTGGCAAAAGTGCCATTACATCATAGGCTCAAGATTATACTACACGTAATGAACTATAACATGAGGCTGGAAAAAAGAGATTAGAGAAGATTAAAGAGCGTGGAAGCTGTGGACAGTCAAAAAAAGTAAAAAATTCATGAACATCAAAGGTGAGATGATGACTGTCTGAATGAAAGAACAAAAACCCATTACCAGTCAAATCAGTCAAATAGAGGGCACTGTTCAATTCAGCTTATTTCTGATATTTCTTCCCACAGATTATCTTTGAATCGATTACCTGGGGGCGCTGTAAAGATGCTCAGCGTGCAGTACCCAGCCCCACCTGACATATTGGACATTACTCGGACATTCCCGTACTTGCCCATACCTGCTCGTACTTGCTCGGACTTGCTCGGACTTGCTCGGAAGCTCGGATTGGCTGCTCGTTAAAATCACTAACCCCCATCATGACTTGGTGGCGTGCGAGTTTTCGTCTGGTGGCAGCCCTTCCTATTCTTTTTGAATACCGTGATTCGCCCAACTTACACAAGGGAAGCGGCAAGCCACAATTCTCTGTCAAGCGAATAAGTGCACCGAATGGTAATAATTCCTGACCAATGAACAACTTAGCCGATTTGAACGTGACTGTATGCGTGTATCGCTTCACCCAAAATGCAGAAATCTTCCGAACCACTGATGTGTTTCACGAGTTACTCCTCACAATATATCCTTTGAAGTGGTTTATTGCTTGGATACCTTCAACTGTAGTTGTGGCATCCGGCACAGAGCTAGAGTCGGTTAGCCGTAGTGAGATTATCATCAATCCACGCACGTACTGATTCTCGAATTTCCGCCTCATCACCTAGCAGACATCGATTTCGTAGAATAGACGACTGTCGATGCATGCGTCGGGAGAGAATGAGTACCACAATGAGATAGCACGATCTGCATTGACACAGATTCTACCGAGAGCCGGTGGTCTTGGTTTTGTTAAAACAGTATAGGAATACGAGGGATGAACAATAGGCCGACTGTACCTTCCAAACAAATAGGAAGGATCTTGCTAGTACTTCCTATATTGTGAACTCACATCGAATCTCGGCAAAGAAAAAGGAATTTTTGCTTCAACGAATAGAGGGTGAGTTGAGTTAGCGCAGTCTCTAACCTGAAACCAACTGAACGGTCGGAACTTGTATCTATTCTGCTTCATGCAATGAACACCGACGGGAACACTCTTCCTTCTTGATACAATTCTCAAAACATTTCCCTCCTATGCCCAGAAATTTGGAGTGGATTCAAAGGAAGACAGTCAATGCCCAGAAGCCATGGAAAGTAGGTACTGAGTGAATATTCGAAGGTGAATCGAGGAATCATGCCAGGGGATGAGTATTGAAACAAATCTCCGACCGGTTTCTATTCGTCGGCCCGCTAATACATACCGGAATGAAGATAGAACTCTTCATTTAGTAGGACGTATTACTGCAGAGGTGCTTATACCACCCAAGTCTTTGGGAATACCAAGAAGAACGAAATTCGGTGAGCAACGCGTCAACAGACCGCGCAGTCCGGAAGGAGAAAGAATATGAGAAGAAATAAATAAATAAAATATAGCTAGACCGAGTCGTGCTCGGTACTTTTGTAACTGCGTTCTTGGGATTCTGTGGTCACAGAGTTTCTTGCTCCATATACTTAGACTCCGTCGAGTATTCCCACCGTGGGTTGGAGGGCAAAGATGATTTGCAATTGTATCATTAAGGAAAAGTCCTGTATATAACAAGGAGGTGAAGGTAGGAAGTAAAGTACATAGCAATGAACAATGTTGAGTAAATTAGGAAGTTATACCGTATTTAGTTAATGTTGAGAATGTGCGAGAAGGTACTTACACATTCTAGGAGCGACTCAAGCAGTGCTCCATTGTTTCTTAGTAATCTCTTTAAGTATTATTGAAATTAGTAGAATATTCTAGAAGTAGTTACTCTAGGTATAAAAGATGTACGTAGAGTAGCTAAACAACAAGAAGTTTTACTATTCCTAAAGTACTTGCCATAACCTTTTCTCAACAGTTAATCCACCCGAAATCGTTGTACAGATTGCCGCTCCGAAGGTGGCGCGATCCCTAAGCCGTCCGCGATAAGGCTTCGCCAGACTCGTCACCTCCCTTCAGGTATGTTGGCAACTATTAAGAAAAGGTAATTCTAAAGAAAAGAAATTCGATGATTAGGAGTACGAGAAAGAATGGGTGATGGGTGAGGAGCAGGTGACGTGGGTAGGCAAGAGAATCGAAAGATAGAGGATCCCCGAGAAAGATAGGGGATCCTCGAGAAAGATAGTAAGTACACAGAAGTATGGACTATCCCGGGCCCACCACATATGTTTGTGTATATACCACAAGTGCTATCTCCTGCCACTGAAAGGGGTAACGAGCATGCTATAGCTGCTACTAGTACGAGTTAGTAATTTCCGGTGTTTTCATTGCATGCTCAACTATCGCATTATACGGCGGCACAACCGAGCATATAAGGAGCCCAGATTGCAAGAAGCGGATAATTTCTCCGCCAGAAATACTCCTCTATACATACACCTACCTAGCGCATCCCATGAATAAGGTCGAGGTTGACCAACAGCGATATTATGCATCAAAGCAATATCTCCTTCCTGCTGATGAATCCGAGACAACAAGGTCAGTCTATAAACGACGATTCTTGCCGCTCGACATACTCATTCCAATCGAGGTTGAACACACAACACCGAGTCTTGACCAGGGCATTCGAGAATAAGCTTTCATTGGCGCCGCTGAAGTTACAATCAAGCGATCGTGTACTCGAGAGCGGAGCGGGAACTGGTATATTTTTGCCCAGCATTCCACAAAAAGTCACTGAATCGCAAAAATCTAGGAGTGTGGGCCCTCGAGTTCTCGGAACAAAGCAAGCGAAATGGTGTTTTACTGAGTATCGAATGCATCGATATTTCCGATAAGCAGTTTCCCGTGACTCATCCTTCAAACATCGATTTCTCTGTGCAATCTGTGACAGATTTGCCAGACAAATGGAGCGGGACGTTCTCGTACGCACACCAGCGATGTCTATTACTAGCAATGGACGACTTGCGATGGCACAAAGCCGTGAGCGAATTATTCAGAGTGTTATCACCTGGAGGATGGATAGAGCTGGTTGAACCTGAGGCAGAGCATCTTTACTTTGGCGTCGGGCCAGAGTCGAAGAAGCTGGAATCCTTAATGCTGACAGCACTTCCGGGCAAGGGAGTTATGGGTGATCTAGGTGTATACCTTCCGCGTATATTGGAGGAGATCGGTTTTGTAAATGTTCACTATGAGACTCGACAGGTGCCTATAGGACATTCGGGCGAGAATGTATATCGCAGTGAGGATTGGCGGGATCTGTTGGAAGGGATGAAACAGCCTTTGCTTAATGAAGGCGGTTATGGCTTTGTTAAGACAGAAGAGGAGTATGAGGAACTTTTGCAGCAATCAGTGGCAGAATGGAACAATTCAAGCGAGGCAGGCTGTACCTTCTACACGATTATAGCCAGGAAGCCTTAGTATGCACTAACTTAGATGGGTAGAAGCAGGCTTCGATTGATAGTATCCCGTTAAAACGTAGTGTCATCGGATCCGATTCTATTTTGACGTATATTTTCATTCGGAATTTGGAGTATGAGTGGGAATCTAAGGAATCCTTTGTAAAATACGTGAGATATTCCCTGGCAGTATATAAATAGTATTCCACCTCTACTTACCCAGTGCTTCTCAGGAGCAATGAACGAGCAGAGCCAAGAGCGATATTATGCGTCAAAACAATATGTCCTTCCCGCTGATGAGTCCGAAACTACGAGGTCAGTCTCCAAAATCCGCAATCCCCATGGCTAGAAAGGTCAATTCTTACCAAAGGTTAAACACACAACACCGGGTCCTTACGAAAGCCTTTGAAAACAGGCTTTCATTGGCACCTTTGGAGTTACAGACCGGAGATCGTGTGCTTGAAAGCGGAGCGGGAACTGGTGTGATCATCTTGAGTACTTCCACATCGTCACTAACCTGAAATCATCTAGGAATTTGGGCGTCCGAGTTTGCCCAACAGAACAAGGAAGAAGGTATCATGCTGAATATCGAATGTATCGATATTTCCGATAGGCAATTTCCCTCCACTCACCCCTCGAACGTCAATTTCTCCGTTCACTCTGTGGTAGACTTGCCTGCAGAGTGGACAGGAACATTCTCGTACGCACACCAGCGGCTCTTAATAGGAGCAATGAATGACTCTCGATGGCGTCAAGCCGTCGGCGAGCTGTTCAGAGTACTCTCACCTGGCGGTTGGGTAGAGCTGGTCGAGCCTGATGCGAGCGGTTATCATTTTGACACTGGTCCGTGGTCGAAGAAGCTAAAATCCATGTGTTTGGCAATGTGTGCCGAGACGGGGATCATTGATAATTTGGGTACATTTCTCCTACCTATATTGGCGGAAGTTGGTTTCGTCGATGTCCGGCGTGAAGTTCGACTTGTACCAATAGGGCGGTCGGGAGAAAATGGATATCGCAGTGAGGAATGGCGGGATATGTGGGGGGGGATGAAACAGCCTTGGCTAAGTGCAGATGGATATGGTATTGCGAAGACAGAAGAGGAAATCGAGGAATTGTTGCAAGGATCAGCGCAGGAATGGAATAACTCGACCGATGCGGGCACCACCTTTTGCACAATTTTAGCCAGAAAGCCTTGATAATTTCCGCATGCCTCAGCCACGTATTTAATCATGAAGTCATTCCAATTTGCTCTGAAATCTTGACTGCGTATTTGTAGTTGCCGATTTTCCGACGGTACATTAACACACATCACGAGTTCGGAATGAATGCAATTACAGTCAGTTTATGTTCAATTTTCCTTTAGTCAGCGCACCCACTCGCCATTACCTTTAATCTCCCTTTGGCTCATTGACTCCACGGTACTTCTATCTCAGCCCCAGGATCCTATGCATTATTCACTCTTCCGAACTCGTACCCGCCATGCGCTCGCCCCGATCGCCCATTTTCGCACGTTCAACATCTGGCAAAGAGGTAGGGAATTTGGAGGGTTTGGTTTTACTAATCTACCAGATATCTAAGGAGTATGAAACAACAGATTCCCTTTCGCTGCAAAAAGTGCTCTACCAGACTTACCCAACGGTTCCCATGAATACGGGTAAACAGGTCCGACAACGACATTTTGCCGCGGCTCAGAATTATCTCTACCCAGCAGATGAGTTGGAAACCGCAAGGTCTCTGCACAGAATACATTTCTCCTAGCTAAATAGGAACGAGACTGATTCAGTATAGATTGAATATACAACACCAGATTGTTACCAGGGCTTTCGAGAACAAGCTTTCACTGGCGCCATTGAAATTACGGACCGGACATCGTGTACTTGAAAGCGGAACTGGAACTGGTATGACTTTGCCCTTCTCACTCGGTAGAAGGGCCACTGAGCCGTGAACTTCTAGGAATATGGGCCCTCGAGTTCTTTGAACAAAACAAGAAAGAAGGTATCGTGCTAGACATGGAATGTATCGACATTTCCGACAAGCAGTTTCCCGCAACTTACCCTTCAAACACCCATTTTTCTGTCCACTCTATTACAGACTTGCCAGCTGAATGGACTGGGACATTCTCATACGCACACAACCGGCTTTTGACAGCGGCAATGAATGATTCTCGTTGGCGTAAAGCTATCGGCGAAGTATTTAGAGTGCTGGCACCTGGAGGATGGGTAGAGCTAGTGGAGCATGACGCAAAAGACTCTGATTTCGGCGTCGGTCCATACTCGAAGAAATTGCAGGACTTGATCATGGCAATGTATGCAGAAAGGGGGGTCATCATTGATTTAGGTGCATATCTTCCACGACTTTTGGCGGAAGCTGGCTTCGTGGATGTCCGGCGCGAAGCTCGAAAAGTTACCATAGGACGGTCGGGGGAGACTGGATATCGCAGTGAAGATTGGCGGGATATCTGGGAAGGAACGAAGCAGCAGGTGCTCAATGGAGATGGTTATGGATTTGTGAAAACAGAAGAGGAATATAACGAGTTACTGCAAGGATCATTGCAGGAATGGAACAGCTCGAACGAGGCGCGTTGTGCCTTCTGCACAATTTTAGCTAGAAAACCTTGACCTTTTTCGCATACCTCCTCGTACATTGTAATGACACGGTTCTGAATTTGAATGAGTGTAACAGCTGAGTAATGGAAAGTTACTCGTGACTATCTAATCATTATTTTATCTCACTATTATCTCTATGTTATCTATGATTAAGTACAGGAAGCTAGATCCAGGTTCTGCAGAATCGACACGGTCTACACCAGTTCTTCCGAAGCACTAACACCTACCTTTAATTTTCCCATTCTCTTGCCGTGGTTTGTCACCCGACCGCTGCACTCGGCTGCACAGAAGCAAGTTTAATTTCTAGTTCTCCGGCGTCCATTCGGCATCTGGAAACTGGAAAAGAGATGAGTTGGACTATACAAAGCATCTGAGAAACTCTATATGACATGAGATGAGATGACATGGCCGATGCACTCACGCTATACATGATGTTCTATGACCGTATCCACCCAACATTTCTCATGGACAAACGAGGGCTGAACATTCCCCCAGCGCACTGTATAAAGCCTGGCTCTATGACCATACCCACCCAGCAGTTCCCATGCATATAGACGAGCTTAACAGACAGCGATATTATGCGTCTGTGCACTATCTTCTTCCCGCTGATGAGTCGGAAACTACAAGGTTTCTCTGCACCCAATACGCTTCTCTAACTGAAAAGACTAATTTAATCAAGGTTGAACTCTCAACACAGGGTCGTTACCAGGGCTTTTGAGAACAAGCTTTCACTAGTACCGATGGAGCTGCAGACCGGATATCGTGTGCTTGAAAGCGGAGCAGGAACTGGTAAATTCTGACCTTCCCCTTAATAAAAATGCCACTAAGCCGTGATCTGTAGGCCTGTGGGCTCTCGAGTTCTCCGAACAAAACAAAGAGGAAGGTATTGTGCTCGACATGGAATGTATCGATATTTCCGATAAGCAGTTTCCCGCAACTCACCCTTCGAACGTCCATTTCTCCGTGCACTCGGTGGTAAATTTGCCAGCGGAATGGTCTGGAACATTTTCATATGCACACCAGCGGCTTTTGGTAGGAGCAATGAATGATCTTCGTTGGCGTAAAGCCGTCAGCGAGCTGTTCAGAGTGCTATCACCTGGAGGATGGGTAGAGTTGCTCGAGCATGACGAAAAGGATTCAGATTTTGGTGTTGGTCCTTGCTCGAAGAAGTTAGAGTCCTTGATCTTGGCGATGTATGCAGAGAGGGGGATCATTAGTGATCTGGGCACATATCTTCCAAGTATTCTGGCGGAAGTTGGTTTCGTAGATGTCCGGCGTGAGGCTCGGCAGGTAACTATAGGACGGTCAGGAGAGACTGGATATCGCAGTGAGGATTGGCGGGATCTATGGAAAGGAACAAAGGTGCACGTGCTGAGTGCAGGTGGTTATGGCCTTGTGACAACGGAAAAGGAGTACGATGAACTGCTCGAAGGATCAACTGATGAATGGAATAACTCGGACAAGGCAGTCTCTACCTTTTACACCATTCTTGCAAGGAAACCTTGACTCTTCCAGTGTTATATGTATTGAAATGTGCTGAATTTAAACTGAAAGGCTATGACCCTCGTGCAAGCTCCGATATGGTGTAGTGCAACACTCGATCCATCCATGATAAAGAACTCGCTCGAGTTGATCAGCTAAGTTTTCCCAGCTAGTATTTTGGGCACGGCCCAAGCCATCCGTGCGAGCTCTGCTAGTAGACCGGGTTCAATCTCATGATATCTGTTTTTGTGGAAAGCGTTCCAATCTTGCGTGGGAATTTGAGTCACGAACGCGCATCATGTGACCGTCTCTACAGAGATTCGGCCGGTTTACTCTCTACACCTAGACCATCATCTTCCATGTCAGATGTGCCATCCACCGTCCAGAGTACCGCCCTCCGCACACGCGATAAAGCTATCCAACGAAAGCATGACGAAGAAATCCAAAAGTACAAAATCGCCCTTGACAAGCAAAAGTTTCATAATACTCAATTGCGCGAATCGTTATGGGACCTAAAAAACCGGACGAAGAAACTAGTAGAGGATTTGGGTTTCCCCGATGTCATGGAGGCGCAGGTTTACATTGATGGAATGCGGGCTGAGAATGACTTCGGTGGACTCACCTATCGTAATTGCTTAGAGCTGGTTGGGAAGCTGAAGAACGACTTGGAAGAAGCGGCGAGGTTGAATGAAAAGATGGGAGCGAGAGAAAAGGAATTAGAAGAGGAAAATTCGACATTGCGACGTGAAAAAGAAGACAGGTATGTTTATCATGTTTCAATTCCTTGTCTCGTCTGGTTTAAATGCTCTACAGTGCTTCATCATGTCGTCGCCTTTCCGCTGAAAATAAGAATCTTGTTTCTCGCCTTGAAGACACCGTCCAATGCAATGAACTAGCTGCACAGCGTCGTCAGAAGGATTATGACAAGTGGCAAAGCTTTAAGCGGTGGATATTCTGCGCTGCGGAGATTGCAGAGTTTCAGCAGTACGATAAACAATTTGGGTTCAACGGGAAGGAGAGAGCGAAGGAATTATTCAAGATTGTTGCGGGCAAGAAATACAAACTCAAACAGCTGGATAATTTGGAGGATTCCACATGTGAGTCGTTGCAAACTTTGTGACCAAGGGACGCGTCTAATTCACGGCTAGTATTCGAACTCGCATCGACTACTGCTTCAGTTCCAGCCGTGGCAACTTCACCCCTTGGTGACTCTTCCAAAGTCAATCAGCAAGCTCCTGGAAAGTTTTCGTTGACATCGAGCGAAGGTACCAGATTACTTGTCCGTCTTCAACCTTCGTGAATCTCACTCTATCTCTAGCTAATAATGGGCCTGCCCCCGACCCGCCCTTAGTCGATCCAATCCCCTCTGATTCTGTCAACAGGACGCTCATTATAGCTGCTCAAAATCCACAGCACTGCGAAACTCACGTCCCAAGTACCAAATCAAAGAATACCAATACCTTGGGCAGCTCTCAGGGCGACGATGCTGATGCGCAATGTAAGTGCTCTCCCATATAAAGATCACATTATGCTCATGCATACTGGTATTCACTACAGTTTCCGTTCAAAAGTCTAAAGTCAGGACTTCTAATTCTAACTCGAGGTCGCTTAGTTTTGCTCTTCCAAAAATCCCTTCGTCCTCTGCCTCCCCAGATTCCAAATTGGGGAAGGCTCCGGCGGCCCAAGTTCCTGATTCAGAGACAGAGGATGAATCTCAGTCACGTAAGTTTCAAATCTAATCCCACCCCTTGGTCTGTACTAACTTTTTCTTCTTTTCATCAGTACGCTGGTCTCAATTTCCGGCCCCGACCTCCATCACCCGTACCGTCATCTCAAAGTCAACCGGGCCCACGCTCTCACCCATAATTTCACAAGGAAAAGGCGTATCTTCGCTAGTCTCGCCACCACCGCCTTCTCAACCACGCTCGCAGCAACATCAACGAAGGCCTCTTCCCTCTCTAGCTCCTTCACGCCTTTCGTCATGCTCCCCAACTCTACCCCGTGTCTTGGTCCTCAATTCTTCACCGCTAAAAAACACGGATGCGGAGTCGGAATCTACCACACCTGCGGCTCCTTCAGATAATGTTTCCTCGCGACCACCTAATCGTAGCGCTATCGCCGCTCCTCCCTCTCCTGCAGTCATTCCCAAATCTGCCAGACCAAGCACATCGTCCTCTGCTAATGCTACTAACCCAAAATCGTCCAATTATAATCCCAGCGCTTCTGCCGCTCCAATCAATCCTACTTCGTTTTCGAAGTATCCGGACACCCTTTCCCGTGCTGCACGAGCTCCGCTTCCTCGTCCTCGCTCCCGCTCAGTTTCGCCTGACATCGAATTCGTAGACAATGATAAGCACAAACCCCAAAATGGCAGGGGTGACGAGTACGATGAATCACCACGACCGCGGAAGTACTTCAGATCCGACGAGAATCAGCGCATTCCCAGTAGTGGAAGGGACAGAAGCGGAGACCGGGGTCCCGATACAACTTCTGCTGCTGTTCCGATGTTTGTAAAAGACAAAGGGACGAGGACGGGCGAAGAGAAGAAGGACAGACGAAAGACCGACGGCGGTGCGGCACTTTTAGCGGAACTTGTGGCTGCCGCAGACGATTTAGAAAACAAGGAGAATAGGAGCAGGGATAGACGGAGGAGCGATGGTGACATGGAGAGCAGGAAAAGTGATGAAGATCGAGATCGAGCAGCTGATAGATCCCAGGATAAAAATCAGGCTGTTTACTCAGAATCTGGGAAAGGAAAAGGAAAAGGAAAAGAGAGAGTATGGGAGACGGAGACGCCCACAAATGGAGATCGATGGATGGAACGCAAACGACAGGCGGCGACGACGTCGAAGAAGCAAGGCCGAAAGGGTCCGTTGGATGACTATATGCCGTTTAAAGGTCATGGGAGATATGGGAGGAAGAAGGATGGTGATGAGGAAGGAGATACCCGCGCTCCCAAAACAATCAATGAATTATACGAGATTGATCCGTCGCGGAATGGAGGGTTTGCTTACGAGTATAATGAGGTTGTGAGGGGCAACGCGAGGAAACAGCTGGCAGTTGCGGAAGACTGTGAGGAGTGTCGGGAGGTAAGTGGACCCTGATCGAGATCCTCACATCTTCAATAAGACCACGTCGACTATCTCATCTTCGCATCTGTAGTACTACCGTGCCGTTGGTCCCCTCCCTCCTCGTCTCCAACCACCCTTATGGAAGTCTCCCGTCAAGGGCTCGAGCGACGACGATGGCTCGCCGATACGCTGTCAACACAAGCATGCAAATCATCGCAATCGCAATCATACCTCCTCGAGGAAACGAGGACATCCTGAGGTCGACGAAGAAGAACTTTTCGATGATTTCGATTCCCCTTCGAAGGGTAAACGTAATCAAAATCGTCGTGGAGAAGATCGAGGAGCTAATTGGAGCAAGGAAACCTCCGAGCGTTCTATGCAAGCACACAAGCAGACCATCTCTCGACATCGAGCTGCATGGAGCCGAGCCGTCACTCCGCCGGGGTATTGGGAAATTGGATTTCCGGATACGCAGATGGTAGGGGATATTAATGAACGGGCGAATGAGATACATCAGCAGAAGATGCAGGAGATCGAGAGGGAAGCCGCGGAGGGTCGGGGGAGGTGGAGGAAGCGATGATGGAACATGTGAACCCTACTCGTCACGCAAGAAGCGCTGCGGAGGGAGGTGAAAAGGCCTCGGGAAGATTCAAGATTCAATTCTAAAACGGAGGTATTTGGGGGATTACTTTTGCTTTTCTTTCTTTTTTTTATTTGTTTATGTACAGAGACCGCGGATATTCTGGATTCTAGATGGAAATGTATGCTTATTTGCTATCGTCAATGGTCTTAAACGGACTCATTTTGGCGGGAAATGTATCAGAATTCTCTCCGCCCATCTGAAACTTCGTTTGGTCGGTTAAGTCCTCCCTCGCCCTGCATAAATTCGGGAAGATGGATATACCAGATACTATTGGCGGTAAATGCAAGACTGATATATGGGGCACGATGAGTTCAATCCTGTTATTCTGGAGCTCTGATACCTCCGGCGAGAGTAGAGTAATCTAGCAGAGCCAAGCTTTCCAGCCGGTTTTGAGCTATTTTTTTCCAGATATTTTACTTGCGCTTTCTGATGTTCGCTCTAGCGAGTACGTCACGATCATGGCGAGTATTGAGTGAAATTTTCTCTGCTATCCTCGGTAATGCTACCTGGAAAATGGGTGTAAACAGATGAGTATCACCTTTCCCCAGAAAGGGTGATCATGGAAGAACGAATAATTGAGATCAAGGGTCCGAAGGAAATGTGAAGAGGTTATCATTACCATCAGAAAGAAGGAAGTATATTACACGGCACGGTCCAAGATCTGAACGCCGGATTTCTGAGGAGTATCCCGATGCGGCATAAGCATCACCATCCTCAAGAAGGAATTCTCGACAATCGGGCGGGGCTTCGCTCACCTATAAATCGACTCCAGTCAAAGATGGGTTTTGCATTCACCAATGGCTGAAGAAAACCGATACGTATTCTTGTGAAAAGACGACGCTGAACGCTCGAGGTAAGCCATCGTGGTACATGGATCTACCCAAGCTTGCAGAATTCACCTACTTGATAGATTGAATTTCCAGTTCTGGTTCTTCCTCAGGCACATACATAGCGATCGCCTGATTCATGATACGAAAATTTCGCTCCCTCCAGATGCAGTGGTTCTAGAGTCGGGGGCTGGGACAGGTAAGCGGGACGGTCCGCTCCGTCGAGAAAATGCGTACGCAATTGTTGAGTTTAATGTTACGAGTACAGGAATATGGTCTATTGAACTTGCCAAAACTGTTCCTCCATCAGTGACCATCCACGCAATCGACATTTCCACAAAATTCTTCCCCGAAGGAAGCAGCATTACTTCCAATATCCACTTTTCTCAAGACTCCATCCTCTCACTTCCGTCAGAGTGGAGCTCTCATTTTGACTTTGTCTCTCAGAAATTCCTCGTCGGCGCTTTGACAGAAGAGCAATGGCATCTCGCTGTCTCTGAATTTGGCAGAATCGTCAAGCCAGGAGGGCACATTCAACTCGTAGATTTCATTTGGGCAGGCGATCGCTTACAGTACACGACGGGGCCAGCTCGATTGCCTCTACAATCTCTGTTTAAGGCTCTTCTCGCAAAGCATGGTCTGATGGATGATATATCGGTCAAGCTCCCACCTTTGCTCCAAAAGGCGGGTTTCGGGGATATCACGGTGGAGATGAAGTCTATTCCTGTGGGAAACACACTTGGAGAGGAAGGATGCAAAGGCTCGCGAGTGATTAAGGATTCGCTGGTTGCGTTGAAACCTACAGTGTTCAAATGTGATGGTCTGGGAATCGTGCATTCGAGCGAAGAGTTTGATTCACTTATGGAGTCTGTGGAAGGGGAGTGGAAAGCAGGGTTGGGAGGGGTGTTTGAGGTTTACTGCGTCATCTGTGCCACCAAAAAGTGATTAGATCTTGTAAGCTACCAGAAGGTTAAAAAAGATCAATAGTCGTATATAGTAAATCGGTTAAGCAACAGTATGTAGAGTACAATATGCAGTCCATCAGGTGATTTACACAATATTCACCGTCGAGTTCATCGTTTGCATGAATGGCGCCAATCCTGCCTAGAGAAAAATCAAATGTGAGCGACCGCCTTCTGCAAGTGACGAAACGTGGAGCAAAACTACTTACTCCACCTAGGGCCACATGAACAACACCCAACTGTGCTCGTCCTTGGGTAAAACCGGAGGGAATGGCTACAGTAAAGTTCTCATGTGGAGGGAGACCATCCGAAGGGTCGGAGAACTGTGGCTTATATGGTCCGTTGTAGAGTATACTTCCCAAGATATTCGTAGGACCTGGACATGGGTTATTTCCGCAGGACCATAGGCCTATTACGACGGCCACTTCTTCAGAGCCAGAGAGGGTGTCCTAAAAAGGGGGACAATAAACATTTAGAAGAATGTACCGTGGTAGGAAGAAAAAGATATATGTACGGGTCGGTCAATTCTGACTGTAAAATTGGATCCCGCTGAGACGGAAGCTCCCTGTAAAGGGGATCCGATAACGGTGTTTTGGGCAAGGGAGGTAGAAACCACGGCAAGCACGGTAGAGAAAAGCGTAAGAGGAGCAAACTTCATGCTGGAAGGAGTCTTGGTAAGTAGGCAATGCACTGGGCACCGAGGCTATTCCAGTTCCAGTTATATATGATTTTGTCATGGGGCGGTGGCCAAAGCTTAGAAGAATCAGTTCGTTCAACGAATAGAGATTCGACGATCCTTGATTCACGGCATCCATTACCGTCATGGGAGTAATGGAGCTACCGTGGACGATGACATGCCGAGAGCCTTTGTTACGCTCCACACAGGATGGTTCCTCGCAAAAGCATGTACTCCAGGTGGTAGCTTTCCATTCCCGCTGACAAAAAGCTTTCTTGACATAAAGGAGGCAAGGTCGAAGATTAGAAGGGCGTAAATGAAGTTGTTCCGTGCTGCGTGCAGATGAACATTTTGATCCTGTACAATTCGGCAGGCTGTACTGGCGAAAGAACGACGATGCAATTGACGAAGAAAGGATAACCTTCTAGGCTCGATATAGATTTTCTACTCAGATGACGGTCGATCGAAACCGAGAGGATGATATTACATCACGACTTTGTTATGGGACTGGGTTAGGTGTGATGCAGAACTGAGGCGTCGAAGAAGCTCGAGGCTGCGTTTGATACGCGACTTGTGAGCTTCCGTGGCAGGATACTTGGAACATCGGGGTTCTAACAGTTGCACTGAAACGTTGAGTCGCATGACGGTCGCGACCCTTGAACATCGCACCAATAACGAGGATTTCAATCAGCAGTTGAGACTTCTATACGTACGTGTCTTGAAGAACTCATATGTTGCTACATCTAGAGCTTTCTAGACGAAAGCTTTTACGGAATTATTGGGTCACAGCCATTTCAGCTGCACTGTATTTTGAACGAAAAGAAGTCAAGATTACTGAACAAAATAAATCAGTCATCCGGAGCCCTGGTACTCGTACCTAAATACTGTGACCGTATTTCCAACTTCTTTCAGCCTCGAGCAATCGGGGTATGTTGGAATATGGTGTTCTGGGGGGTTCTGAGACCGGAGTGGAATCATGGCGGAAATACGCAAGAAATATTTACGGCGGTTTTCAGAACAAAGTTGCCGGGATGCCGCTGTGGGCGCTAAAGTTCGATGTCGAGCTCCTCCAGTTGCATCCCCTCTCCTACCACTCTCGGGAGAGCTGCAGTTCAGCATAATTGTGCCCCCAGTTGTATCGCAAGCTAACAAATTTGCGTGCTTAAGACGAAGAAGTACCGTGTTCCTGGAATGGCCATTCAAGGTGACTCCTGTCTATCAAACTCCGTCGCTACCTAAATTCGCCGCAAAATCTATATCTAGGAGACCGAGACCGTATTTCCGCTCCCTTTCTCCGTTTGGGTCGGTAAGTTATATGCAAAGTTCTTTTTTTTCAGACTTTTGCTGTGACTTCCCGCGGAAGTCCAGTCTCTTCTGACAGCGTTCATAACCTCCGCAGGTATTTGGGGTATACGTGTCGGCTTACGCTCGATTCCGTATGATAAATGACCAGCCGCTCTACTGACAAACGGAGAAGGCCCTACCTGTCGCGCTAGGCGTTCACATACCACTACAGAAGTAGTCTCCAGACTCCCACATACATAGGTACGTCAGGTCTGGACTCTTGAGGCTAATGGTCTCCCCTGGCCGACGAAAACAAAACTCGCAGATAGATCGCTTTATAGTTTGACCCCAGAGATGGCCAGCTCTCCCAAATTCAACAAGCTGCCTCGAGTCCTTGTCCTTCCCTCCCTCAAGTGCATCCCAGCACATTCTAGAAGACATACAAACCAAGATAGTGGCTCACAGAGAAGCAGCGATTCTTTATCTTCTCACCGCATTCCCCTATGAAATATGTATTGGAAGGCGATAGTATCCCGAATATGAGCAAGAACCTATTCTCAGATCGGCTTGAAACGAGTATCGTAGGTTAGCTGGTAAGCGTAATCATGTCGTAACAGTCTGCATTTACAGCCTGAGGCTCTTGCAAAAAGCTGATCGTCTGAAGCAACGGCACATTTGACCACATCGGAAACTACGATAGCCTATAGGTCGAAGCTGTTCATAGCATGGCGACATTCGAGAAATTCAGCGTTGACACGAGTCACTGTTCAAGTGACGGTTTGAAAAGGCGGATATTTTGTATTCAAGCGCCACTACTTAGCACCTACGATCCTTCTTGAATCATACTCATAACTTGAATTTGGCCGGATCTATAAGCTACGGACGATCCTTCGAAGTATGTCATCGCAGAACTATCACGCAGCGGGACGCGCACCGCACAGCGCCATTAAGACATCAAAACATACATCATGGGCGTGGGATCAGCTCCAAACCACCCAGTTCAACCCCCGAAAAATCTCTGTTCTTGATCTTTCTTGATTCCCGTTCACGTTTGATGAGATATAGATGAAGAAGGTTGAGGGCGTCTTTTGCCTAAGTTTTTGAAGACAGAGAACAATTAAAAATTGGGTTTTCGATTGAGAGTATAAGGTAGGGAAAAGAGAGAAGCTCTAAGGGACAAAAGTTACTCACCACGACAAAAAGCCCGAATCCAATCGTATTCCTCCACCTGGAGCAAATACTGTGAGATGCCGTTGATGTGGAAGATCACAGAAGAAAAAACACACCAAACAGGGTCGAAGTCAGCCCAAGCCTTCGATCCACCCCACAGCACCCGCAAGACATCCTTCCACGAGACATTCCCTCTCTTGTTTCCGTCGATCTGCCACTTCAAACTCCCAACGCCGAAACCAAAGCTGAGAGGCGATGGGGATCCAAGGATGGATTCTGACGACTTTGACGCCGAGCTCCACGTCGGATTCGGATATTCTTCGCCCAGTGTCGCTTTATTCCACCATGACAGGTTGGGACTCGGTTTGGACTGGGGACCAATGGCTAGAAGTCGCCTTAGGTACCTTGCCAAGACGCTTTGTCTTGATGCCAGTCGAAGTAAAAAGTTACCCATGTACCTCGCTACGAGCGGTACAAGAAGGGCGCCGGCGAGTTTACGTCCTAGAGGAGAGGCGTAAATAGTTATAGTCTGCTCTTGGTCTCCGTCATCCGCAGGTTCAACTGCGGGCTCTGGATTGGCGTTGTTCCCATCCGCGTTGGCATTGTCGGGATTTGGACCTGCTGCTGCTGCGCCTCCTCTCACCCGCACTACCATTAAAGCATTTTCATCTTCTCCATTGACTGTGGGTATCCGTGGACCCAATACCCATTGCGTAACTTTAGCAAGAGCTTTGCTATACAGATATCGAGC
This sequence comes from Collybiopsis luxurians FD-317 M1, assembly GCA_000827265.1. Taxonomy (NCBI): domain Eukaryota; kingdom Fungi; phylum Basidiomycota; class Agaricomycetes; order Agaricales; family Omphalotaceae; genus Collybiopsis; species Collybiopsis luxurians. Next base: position 393,308 of record KN834790.1, on the reverse strand, counting down.
GAGGGGTAGGAGAATAAATCCAACTGTGTAGGGAGAGGGAGGATAGAGTGTAGTGGATATCGAGGTAGAAGTGGTGGGCATATTGAGTAATAACCGTGGATCATATAAGTTGGGCCATTCCAACAGCGCAGAGACGACCGGAAGATATCCATAGCCTGTGGAATCAAAACGGGAGGCGATGAGAAAGATGGGAATGAGCGGAAGGTTTATGTACGCGGTCCATGGCCATATCGACATATCGGATGATAAAAACGTGTCATACACTCTATGAAGGCGTTGGATTGGCGGAAGAGAAAACGATGGAAATAACGCACTGTTTTCCGAAAAATTCGCGTACAGCATAGGCTCCATACTTTGTTAGTATCCAATAAGTTCCTGTCGCGCTCATTAGTCGTCAAAAACATGCTTGCCCGAGGTACCACCCACCAGCCCCAACAACACTGACTACCGTACTGGGCACCATTATCAACACAACTTTTCCTAGATACCCCACAGCAACATTGATCTCTGTCAACACTCTCCACACGCCGCGTTCAATGTATCCCCACAAACCACCGGTATGAACAATCTCGTATCTAGTCCCACATTGTGGACACTTTAAAGCATCTCGATGACCAGACGTAGTAGGTTTAGCTTGCGCAGTTTCAATCCAAGAAAGCAGGCAAGATTCATGAGCAATTAAAGTACATCTGCATGGATGGGTCCAGGAAGAAGGAGGATCTGAGGGAGAGTCGAACGTTTCTTCTTCGCGACAGATATAGCACATCTTGACGCGAATGTCGTCGATAGTTGGAACATAATCGCTCATTCTTGAACTGGGTGATACCTGGTGCCAAAAGAAACTGCCTTTCAATGATGAGCACCTGGTCACTGTCAATGTAGCTTCGAGGAAAAAGGGACGGATAATTTAGCGCCCATGCCCATTGCATCATGTCGGCATCGGCGAGAAAGGACCAAGGGGCTTTCGGAGGAGTAAGCGCTGAAAGTAACCTCTGTCTCTGTATGCTGTGCTAAAGTTCTCAGGACCCCAGTGGCCGAGATGCCGCTCCAGCAATGCTCAACCTTGCCGCGGCCCACTCTCCAGTTCAATAGCTTGAATCGAAATATGCAGAGTATGTATATGTATTTAGACAGTATGCTATATACGCCAGACTTCATTTTCACCACCTGCAATGAGGAGCCTTTTATGTTGGTCCATTAGCTGGGTGATATGAGATCATTCTCTCTTCGAGTTTTGGTGTAGAATCCATGAACTGCCGGATTATTTGAGAGTTATTAAATTATTGGAATTATATTATCTAAATACATATACATACTGCATATTTCAATTCAAGCTATCGAACTGGAGAGCGGGCCGCGAGCATTGCTAGAGCGGCATCTCGGCCATTGGGTTCGCATCGCCCAAATGGCACGGGGGTCCTCCGTGCCATTTGGGGGTCCTGAGAACTTTAGCGCAGCTTTTTTCTTGATAGAAGTTACTTTCAGCGCTTACTCCTGCGAAAGCCTCTTGTGTCGACTTAGTCTCTCTTTGAGTCTTGCTCGTACATCTTAGGAACACTATCTAGCCAACTCTAATGCAGATCCCTCGAACTCAAACCTTTGGGTCACTTAAAAGTTAAGACACAAAGCTGACACAAAGAAACTCTCGAACTCTTCCTTGATTTTTCCTGTGTATTGAGGGTTTGAACTATAGAAGTACTGCTTGATCCATCTGGAATCAACAGCTTTAAAGCCCCAGTAGAAAACTATCAAGAGTGTTTCAAATTGGGTACCTTGATTGTTGTATACTTTGCCAAACTTTAGCCGTTAGGTAAGTAAGCAATTGAAAAAGAGTACCCAACTTGGAGTAGATCCTGCTATCAAGATTGGATTATTATTCTAGCTTCTTACCATTAGAGACTCTGTGTCGCTTTCAAATGTGCCCTAGATATAACCTATCCCCGTACTTTTTCACACGCGGCCAAAGCTGGTTATATCGAACGACGAGGAACCCAACTCGATTCCCTTTATGCTGAAATTACATAATTTCCTATCTGCATGACTCCATTTACTCGACAATAAATGCCCTCAAAAGCTATCAATAAAGGGAATCTGTGCAACTGGAAAGTTGATTCCGTTACAAAACTGGTGATCACTTCAAGTCTTCGCTAAAGTTTTGCTTCACCGGAAGATTGAGTTTCTCTAGATCTATTTCCATGATCATAAGGGGAGCTCTTCCGAGTTTGATTTCCAGGTGAAAGGCTTGCAAAACTTAAGACTAATATGAACGCCTGAGAATCACGATACTGGCTGCCAAGACCAAGAAGCGGAGAGGCAGAGTACCAATGCATCTGCTGAAGAAGCAGATCTGGGACCCGGCCTATCTTTTCCTACGCTGTTCTTACAATGCTCTACATCTCCGCTCTGCTCCATGTCTCGAGTGAAAGTAAAACACGGTATCCAAAAAGGACTGTGCTGATGGAATGATCAACCTATGACGTTCTGACGTGACCAAACGTGCTCACTCGAGGTAAAGGAAGTGCAAAATTGAGTTTTAATTGAGGGAAGGTGAGGATGCGGGTATTTACACGTCGTCGTTGAAGTAGACAAACGCGGCGAAACACGTCAAGCTGATGGGCGATGGCTGTGACTCTAATCTTATGTCGGACACCCGTACATATACACACACCCTTCGTCGGATGCTTAGAGGAGACTAGAGGCAGAGTGATGCGAAGGTTGATCACAACAAAATGAGTGAAGACCGGCGTTAGGCACATTCAAGATTTGATATTTATACCCTAGCCAAATTTCTGATTCAAGAAAAGGCAATCTTTTGGCCAACTTGAAATTGCTGCTGTGAGCGACTCGGAAAAGCTGGTAATCGGACTGGAAAGATCACGTGTTCGGGCGTCCATTCATTCCGCAACCATGATCATGTCCCCTTCCTCGCGAAGCTACTTATCTCAATCACACGTTCGTTCCGAGTAGCGCAGTTGATAATATTAAACAGAGGGTGCGGATCGTATATGGAATAATTTGCATCTCTAGATTGCGTATGCAAAATTCAGGCCCCTAAATCACTTTCATTCGCGACCAATTTAGGTTGGCATGCAGGACTCGACAACGAGGGCGGCCGCCTTTCTTGTTGGTGTGCTCGCCCTCCACTTCTGTTTGCAAATTCAAAGACTACTCCTATCTACATGCCGTATGAAGCTATGGAATACAACCTAGGCCACGGTGCAGAAAACGAACCCCTGTGTAGTCCCTGGAAACGTCCGTGTGCCCTGGTGGAGCCGCCATATCCCGCCTGAGCTCGACTTGCTCTTGATGTGCTGGAAGTAGCACCTGAATTGGCAATACGATTCAAGTATAAAACCCATGTCTTGACTCTGGGATCCCTCATCATTTGCTGCTCCGTTCGGCTCCTCTCATTCATTTGTTACCCATAATTTGCTCCTACAGTCCTTTTCATCTCTAATCATCCCATTCACCCACATGAACAAATCATTTATTGTGCTCCAAACTGCCGCGTTCTTGTATGTAGTTGTAGCGGCGAAAGCTCGTATTATCGCCGTGAAGAATGACTGCGACATAACTATTTGGTACGTCTTGTCCTTATCAAATGTCTGCAGTTAGTGAATTGACCAATGGTCCCAGGCCTGGCGTACGTTTACTGTTGCAATTTATACTTGTCAAATAATAACATAACCTTTAGATGTTCACCGCAGGAGATTCGCTGCCGGATTATCCAACTGGGCAAGCCTTTCGACTTCTCTTTCCTTCCTCCGTTTGCTCATTTTCTTGATACTGTTGATCCTATAGTTGGGAAGCTGCGGCAGGAACATTTGTAAACTTCACTGTCCCGGACAATTGGACTGCTGGCCGTATCTGGGTGCGTAGATAGACAAGAGTGAATACTTTGACCGGGCATTACTGACTATATTTTAGGGACGTACCGAATGCGACTTCAGCGGCAGTGATGGTGCTACCGCTTGCGTCACAGGATCTTGCAACGGGGGTCTGGAATGCGCCACTTCAGGAGGAACGGTGAGTGTTCCAACAAAATCCACATGAAAGTCGGATTTAAGCAAGCCTAGGGTGTACCTCCTGCTACTGTGGCAGAATGGACTCTCAGCGGAGACGGAAATGCTGACTGGTATGACGGTACGATTTTTTAAATGCTTCTGTTTCCAGCAGAAAATTCATTCTCATCACGTAGTTTCCTTGGTGGACGGATTCAATCTTCCAATGGAAATTACCAACTCTGCGAGCTGTAACATTGCATCTTGTCCTGTAGATTTGAATGCTGATTGTAAATGATCGAGCATCATGATCTGTCCTTTTTGGTATCTAACAAGTTTATTCACGACACTAGGTCCCTCCGAATTGGTTGGCCCCAGTGGCTCTAACGGCGCAATTGCCGGTTGTAAAAGCGCATGTACAGCTGGGCTCGGTGGAGACATTTGTTCGTTTCTGCGCTGCTTACTTTGAATTGAGTATCTCTCATATGCATATCCTTAGCTGACTCTTCCGCATGCTGTACCGGCTCACATGACACTGCTGAGACGTGCCCTAGCTCAGGCGTCCCCGAATACGAGTTTTTCAGTGAGCAATTCTTATTGGTATGAAATATTATACTAATTTTTGCTTGCAGAGAATAACTGCCCCGACGCTTATGCTTATGCTTATGACGAGGACAGCGGTACAGCTTTATTTACCTGCGACACAAGCCTCAGTGCCGACTACACTTTGACTTTTTGCCCGTAAATGGTTTGTCTTCAACATGCGCCCATTGGTAAACCGGATTGTACTTGGCTTGAAAGCGAAGCTAGGACGATATGACGCTTTCATATGTTTCGTTAATCTAGAATTGTAACATTGCAGCAGTCGTTTCGTGTGGGATTAGACCCTGACCTACTCATTCGAGATATCCTTCCTATCTAATATCGACTAATTGAAAACTGTTTGGACCAAATGACCCAGCATCTGGACGACATACTTGTCCTCTCGTTCCCCTCAATACATATCGTCCCTAACCTGCAACTAGTGCGTGAGCTTGACATCCGAGATGATGCATTGTCGAGCTCATACGAATTACATGCGTTTTTAAACCAGCTAATGTATGCCATCGGGACATTAAAGATTGTTTCTGTGTACGCATTCATTTTTAAACGGAGATACAAAATCATTGCGAATCTTAATATTAATGGTCAACAAATCCTACCATTGCTACTGCCTGACTGGGCTTTTTCTGTTGTGAATGCTGATAGTTAATTTTATGACTTCGAAGCCCATTTGGGGTGCAGTCATTCACATAAGTAGTCTTGATCTTTTGGCTGTAACTTCACCGGGCGTTACGCGGTTACGCATTGAATTTGCAAAAACTAAATCAAAGGGTCTACTTACGCACAAATAGCTTCAATTCATAGCGCAACAGGCGCAAAATTTTTGATTGGCATTACTTATGTTTTCCAAAATTCATTCATTCAGCCCTGCACGTTATGCGTTACGCGAAGTTATAGTCGTAACGCTACAGTACTGAAAGTTGTCAATCACTCCTCAGTGACCCCACAGTTACCTGCAGTAATGGTGACCGCAGGGGTGACTCAATGACCTTGAACGAGAATGCTGTTTGAGTATCAGCATCAGCCTCAGATGGTGTCCTTTCCTCATATCGGTCCACGGGATAGTCACTCCGGTATATTCTTTCCAATAATGTGCAGCGCCCAGCTTCCTGATCACTCCTCGTTGCCGATGCCATAATCTAGGCCAGGCAGAGTTCTTGCGTAGTCTGCGCTGGGAGTTTGCGGTCTCGTTAATCTCGGACAGTGTGTACAAAGGGACTGAAGAGATGCGGCATAGTACGGGTTAGACTGAATCAAAACCTTTTGTAAGTTTATATACATATATGCGAAGGCCATTTCTTGCTATACACAATATTTATCAGATACTACACAAGGCAGCTATCAGTTGGATCCAAAATTCATTCCCATTTCTGAAGTTCAGCTACGAGATATTCCCAGGAAGCCAATATCTGGGGTTTCAGGGTTATGATCAAACCAGGAGTGCTTTCGATTACTGTCAAAAATGCCTGAAGGTTGGCTGCCTTCTGCACCAGATCACTCCATGAGGCAGTAAGTTCCTGAATTACTTCCAGGGCAACCTGCTCAATATTCTTGACAAAGTCGACCTTACTAATGGCTGAACGTATACTCGAAATCTTGCTGTTCAGGCTATCCATTTGTTCTATATCATCGCTTATGAGCAGATAGAGGGCGGCAATGATAGGCCCGAGTATAGGGATCCACTTAGACAAAAAGAATTCAGATGTAACCGTCAGATTGTGGAACCAAACGTACCACCAACGACAGATAATAGTCAAGCTCAGCCTTGTGGGCCGCGTAAAGGGCTTCCGCGTCCCTCAACTGCAATTGTAGTTCATTTTTCAGTTGAACCATCTGTAACTAATTTAACAATTCAACAAGAAGAGACAAAGTAAACTGTAACATACCCTGTTGTTGACAAGTGCAGCTTCATTCTTAAGAGTAAGCAGTTCTTGTTGTGCGCCATCTGATTTTGTCAAACCAACCAAAGTATCAAAGAGATACTGTGAAAGGAAGGCCCGGAGCGATTCTCCCGAGATTGGTTGGGATACAAACTCAATCACCCTTTGTGCAAAGTCTTTGTAATAGACAACGGAGTCGTCGATTGAAGGAATGGCAATGGTGCTAATACGTGAAGAGAGGTCCCGCAATCTGTTGGCATCTGAAGAGCTGACAGACCTTGAAGAAGTGAGCACTGAAACCTATCATGGCCGCCAAAGAAGTACTTACTGCAACAAATCAGCAGCCTGCTCGTATGAATTTGCAACGTCAATGAGTGCGTTACGGTTTATAGAAAATGTGATCGAAGGTGCCGTGAGGGATTCGACCAGCAGAGAGTCATCTAAGGCTCTTGCTAGCAAGAGTTTGGATTTTTCCAAACGATCCTCTACTGTAGTTGGCGCCATTAGTGTCCGCAGCTTGGGATCGTTGACAAGCTCATAAAACTTTTTCAGCGCGGGTGAGTCTGTATCACTTGGTGTCCCAAAGGTCGCCAACTTGAGATCTTTTTCGGCAACGCCAGAAATAGCTAGTGCAAGCCGATTGACGGTATTGGGGAATTTCAAACCAAAGACGCTATTGGCATACTGATCTGCCGCCTTCCTATAGTCTCCCCAACGGGAGGAGAGGGTCTCAAGGAGCTCAAGTGTCAACAAATTTGCATTCCTCCTGGTAATCGAACCATGTTAGCAGGGGAATTAGTGCTAGCATCAATACTTACCAAGCTGAGTAGTTGTTCATAGCTATGTCCATGGACGTCGTGTCATTAGTCCAGACATTGCCAATCTTTTCCATTGAACCATGGACGCCAGTGAGAACAGAGACGGTGTTCTCGAGCTGGAGGCTAGTGCTCTCAACAGTAGCAATAATCTTCTCAAGCTTGTGGACGAGGCTAGTGAGACGAAGTAAGGCTCGGTAGTAGAACAAGGAGCCTGTAAGCGTACTTACAACACAACTTCACCAGCTTTGATGCTATTCTCGACCGCCTTGAAATAAGATTCTCCAACGATACCAAGTTCGTCAATAATATCTCCCTCGCCGGAGATGGCTCTTGCAATGGCTGCAGGTGTGAAAACGACAGGAAAAATGCGATCAATGAGCTTGAGGGCGTTTCGCACGTCGTCTGTGTTCTGTGCTGCGACGAGCTCCGCTTTGTCAATGGCAATACGTGCCTTGGCCTATGACGCGTACAAATAATTCGTTAAGAACAACAAAAACAGATTAAGTACGTACGTTGTCGAGGGTGGTCCTGAGTGAGGAAATATCCTTTTGGAGCTGCTCGAGAACCACCTGGCAGTCAGAGGCGAGTCGCGTAACATGAGTTCCATACGCCTAGGCAGACATCTGTAAGCAGGGGAAAGAAGGTTTACCGTCATATTATATACCTTTGCGAGAGTAGCCCAAGTCTTGAACAGTTTACTGGGGGGCATTGGGAGGTTCGTTGCCAGAAGAGGAAGAACAGTCTAATCTAGATCAGATATACCTTTCACGAACTTGAACATGAAATACGTACTGCCTGTGACTCTGCAAATGTTTGAATATTCTTTGCAATCTGGACCGTACGATTCTGAATATCCTCATAGATTCTCTTTGTCCCAAGTAGAGCTTCATAGAGTGATATGTCAACATCGCCGACCTTGACTTTGATATCACTGGAACAAAATCATCTGCGTAATTCTCAAGAATAAATAGTTTACTAACTGGTTGTATGGTAGGGCCAAGGCCGTACGGAGCTGGTCTGTCACTTTGCGAGTTTGATCAGCAAGGATAAAAAGTGTGCTTGCACTATATGAAGGTGGGCCCAGAGCCTGCTCGATGTCGGCACTTGTGGGAGGCGTATCTCTGAAGAGATGATATTCAGTATACAGATAGACCGTATATGTACAGTAACTACTCACTCGGAAATTACGGATTTGGCTCTTCCAATAATGGCAGACACGAATTCGTCAGCAGCTGTACTAGCTTCATTCCAAGCCTTCACTGTATCTTCAGCTGTCACAGGATCGGAGCCTGACTGGCCAGTGGCAAAGGCATCTAGACCCTCCGGGATGAGCAGTGCAGCTGATGCAACAGCTTCGAGATGTTCAACAAGAGCATTGACATCCCTGACAACATGGTTGACGTGCCCAAAATATTTTTTGGTGCGCCCGACAAGTGCAGCATCGATGGCCTTGAATACGGCGTCGGGGGTAGCAATGGGTTCCCCGACGACGGGCTTTTGGAAAGCTTTCTTGAGAGGGATGTTGATGGCTTGGATGGAGAGTCCAGTGGCATCAGCGAAGCTAGTAATGCCATCCGCTGTCGGTAGGAAGTTAGCGATGGGAGCAAGGATGGGGGTTGCCGCATCGAAGAGACTGGAATCGAAGACCCCATCAGTGGAATCGGGTGTCCAAGTCGCGATCACCTCAGACAGTGTTTTCAGTTCTGAGATGATGGATTTGACTTTTGGCGCGTCATATTGAAGGAGACGAGTGACTTGCTGTAAGCTCAATGAGCAACCAAAACGCATTTCGTGATATGTAAACTCACATCTCCAAGAGAGGCCAGCTCATTGGTATTTAGCTGGTGCCACTGGTCAACTAGAATGCGGAGGGACGTTGCCAACGTGCTTGGATCTTTGATGACGCTAACAATGGAAGTAAAAATCTGTGCATAGGAAATGATATCCCGGCAAAGGGGTATTGGAATTCGCCCGATTGTGTTAACATTGTTGCGAACTGCAAACACGTCAACTGCAAAAGGTAGGTTCAACATTGAAGACTTGCCAGTGGAAGTCATCCGGATGAGACTTACTTTCAAAACCTTTCACCCCAGTGAAAAGAGGCAAAAGAATCGCATCTTGGGATGTACTGGCTGAGCGCCATGCCGTGGTGGCATCGGTAAGCTGTTTGCCCAATTCTCCTGGTAGAAGAGGATAATAATCGAGTACTTCAGCAGCCATGATGACCTTGTAGAATGAACCATTAATCGATATTCCGATGTTAAATATGCTGCAGTTTCAGCGGGCGGCTCCTAGGCTTAAACCCATTTTGATTCGTCACATCCGGAACTATCTCGTTTTGAAAATTGGATTCACGATTTCAAGCCTGAAGAAAGTTACCCTCGATAGGGTTTTTTCTTGGGCTGCTCATTGCCCGAGTATTTTTGGACATACTAGGCGTGTACATTTGGATTTGGCGATGCCCGGAGCCACAATGTAGAAGATTCACCGAGAGATTAACTCTAAAAGGGCCCGAGATCCTCCCGCAGCATTCAGATTTGCGTCTAGACGAACAGGAGGGGAGGGGTATGTGGGAGCTGAATACGACATGCAGGTAGCTGTTCATGTTCTGACCTGGATCCCCGAGAGTACATATACATATAATATCAAAGCAATGGGATATTCTCGTCGTTCCTGAAATCGACTTCGATATGAAGTTCCAGATCTGTTCTTATTACACGTCCAAAATTGGAATAAGAGAGAAAGCCGTTGACTTGAGAAAAAGATGAAAATTATGGTATACTGGCTAGAGATCGCATTTCCGACGAACAAGGATGGCATAGAATATACACGGTTCGATTTCCGGACGCCAGTGCACCATAATTAAATCAAGCCATAATTCAAAGCGATGGGCTTTGTGAATTACCAGTTGGGTACCACTGGCACGTGAATCATTCTGTCCAGGCTCCCTCGATTCCCATATGCCTTGGGGCCACCTTCAGCATCTACCACACACTATTCAGCAATGATCACATCTCATCCCCCCGCCAGGTCAAAAGTTACGCCTCTCGATTGGCGACGACTGTGACGAATCAAGGCAAAGAAAGTCTGGAAGGTGACAATGAAGAAGAGAGGATCAAACCTTTAAAGACGACGAAAAGGAAGAAGACTGAACCCTTGTCTGAACCTGTTCTGAACATCTGAACACTTTGCGGAACAAACGCGGAAGCCATTGACGAGACGCCGAAGCACCCCCTTGACGTAGCGGCGGGGCTTGTTTGAAAGAAGGCGTTTTCCGGTAAACAACCGCTTCTCACACTTTGGCTGATGTTCTTATCAGAATATTTCATGGTTAATGATACGGAACGGTGGCGTCTTTGCCGCTCAAACCGAAACCAGCGATACGAAACTTAGAATCTCTGGTGCCAAAGCCGACTCCTTACCTAAATCCGAGCTGATACTGGTCTCAGTATATCTTTGCTTTGAAGGTGGGAAGATTCTTATTATTGCCTTCATTGAGTTCCTCTTACATGTCGTTTCCACACTGCTTCGCTCCCTCGATTGCTGAGTGGTGGAATGTTCATTCCCGCGTCCTATGCCAAAATGGGCGACATTTTTCCATTCTGACTTTGAGGGTGAGAGTTATAGAGACTCCGAAGAACCGATTCGAGTACGTATTTTCGTTTGGTTTCGGTCGAGACCTCATCGCCAAGGGTCAGATTCAATTTTGGGTGAGATGGAATCGCAAGTGCTCCCAAGCTTTCAGCGTTCGGGATTTTGTGTATCAAAACTTATTTTCGTGGTTCATAGTCAACATATATTCCTGTCACAGGTTCGTACTCCCTTCGTAACCTCGAATCCCTTGCGGAGTTTGTCAGAATTTGGTGAATCCAAGGCAGGTGTGAGTTTTGTTTGTTAGTAAAGGCTTGTCACTCATCAAGGACGACTGGATTTCGAGGGTTGCAGGAAGGAACGTGTTGCTCTCATGCAGATCTTTGAGACCTAAGTAGCACCTGAATTGGTAATGTGACTGAAGTACTATCAACGATAGGGTACCCGGCCAGGGGTAAGTACTCGGCCATTCACTCTACAGCAATTTCCACAAGCTTCAGAATGGCTTGGGAGGGATTCAGTGTTGTAGAGTAACTTAAAATGAATGTTTTGAACCCTTTTCTGGGTCGGGTGAAGATGGTTGAGAGTGATGGCGGATCAGGTACCAACCCTGAAATGTCCGAAAAAGTGGTTTCGTAAGGCTACTTCCGGATTTTCCTCTGTTGATGTTCTCCCCCAGTCTGCTACTTCAACGATGGCGGTTCCTACTCTCTATGACCTCCCTGTGTATATTCCGGCTCCATTTGACATATGTACTCTTATCTGCGCTCGGTCTGCAATATTTTGTGCAATACTTCCAGAATTCACAACCTTTTACACACAAGTCTCAATCCAGTTCTCAAAGATGTGTGAACCAAATGCCAAGAAATTAGGGGCACTGATTATTTGGATCTAATGCTTGCGTTTGGCTCGAGTTTTGTATTTTTAGTGATTTTTTTGCATGCCCACTGGTCATTGAAAAAAGGACTCGACGTGGGAGAAAGCGTGGTGGGCAATCTTTGGATTGCTAGAAAGGCCACTGGTACATCTCAACAGGTTTGGATCTTCATATTTGCTTACTCTAAAGACCTTTTGTTTGCTCTCTGTCATTGCCTGAACCGTCATTGGTCATTGTTGTGATACACAGCTCTGCATTGACAAGGCTTGCATTCAGTACAGTTCGCCAGTTCATCATCAAATTTCTGGCCCAGACACACTCTAACCGAATCATTGTATCTTCCCATTCCTCGAAACTGTCATTCTGTTACATCGAATGTGAGGAATAGCCTCGCTGACATTGGGTATAGCTTGCCGAAATTTTCAGCGGAAATTGCTGGTTAATTGATATTTATACTGTATCTACTCCTTCTGTTCTATCGATATATATTATTCTGAGCTATCTAGCATTGTTCCATTGTCTTACGAGTGCTGCTGGTCGCTGCAAACGATCTAGAGCAGCTAAATTTTGTTTGATTCCCACGGTGGCCGAGTGCGGTCCAAATGCCGGTTTGAGACTCGCCTCCCGAAAATATTCACTGCGACGTCAATTTGTGTTGTAAAATCTGAAAAAGATCTCAAAATACGCGCAAGAAGCCATTGCACCCAAAATTATTGTTTACCCATTGAAGGTGAGGAATAGCAAGCATAATTGTCCAAATACACTTATGTGGCCGAGTAGCCTGTCGTTGATAGTATAGAAGAGCTTAAACAATGAAGTAATAATTGATATTTAAATTTTCTGCTCAAATTTTTGAGACGTATTAGATGTACTGTGCATAGCTGTCCAACGTGTCATGTCAAATAATCGCATACAACATCAATATATGCACTCATCACTCCTACATCTACATTTTTACCGGAGTCATTCTCTCTCTATCACATGAACGTAGTAGTGGTCTACTACCTAGATATGAAGGATGGTTATCTCGAAACCAAATCAGATCGCAGTCTAGAGGACGCAGGCAGGGATTTGGCATGTGTACAGTATATTATAGCATTGTTCTTGTAGCAATAATAAGTGATGTCAATGGTGTATCGGTGGGTCATTAATATAACAAGTAATAATTCTTGGTGCAAACTTGAGAGAAACTAGCAAGAAAATACCCAAAGAAATATCCAGATTGGGATCTGTAGATGAACTGGAAGATGGTATGTGAAGATGGTATGTGAAGATGTACGACGAAGCACGCAACAGACTCGTTGCCGTCGCAGTTGACATGAAAGATGATAGTACTGGATTCTCCCGCAAGCTGAGTCCGTTCTTTGGTTAAATGTTCTATTGATTGGGCGGACCAAAGGCTGGGAGGCTGCTTGATGTTGAAAAGGACCCTGATTCTCCTTCTTCGGCGGGAAATTCGGGCGGAGTGCTAGCAAGGCTTGAGGTATCTTCAGTTTCGACGTCATTTTTTACTGTAGGCTCGGTACCACTTTCGATTTCTATCTCAGCTCTAGCCGTAGCCTGAGCGCCAGTTTCTGCTACAATTCCAGGTTCAGCCGAGTCGACAGCTTCGTCCGTATCCTCGGCTTCTGCACGGGCTTCAGCATCAGTCGCTTCTTCAGTCACAACGAAACCAAATTTTCCGACTTCTAGCTCGACCGTATCCCTAGATACAGCTTGGGTCCTGGTTCCATCTGCTCCAGTAGCATCTTCGACTTCAACCACTGCTAGAGCGTCGAGACGGGGCTGCGATTCGTTTTCATTCCCGGCTTCAGCTTCAATGCCGGGCTCAGCTGCATCTCTAGCTTCGGCTTCAGCTCCAACCTTATCTCCAGTTTTACCTCCGGTGTCGTTTTTAGCTTCAATGCCCTCGGGAGAGGATTCCATTTGAACTTCAACGTCAGCCTCAGGTGTCCTTTCCTCATATTCGTCTACAGGATAGCCATCCCGGTAGTCTCCTTCGAGTGAAGCAGGGCGCACGACTTCCTTATCGCTAGAGGGCTCATCGTTATCATAATCTCCTTCTAGAGCTGGAGGAGGGCCAGGTGGAGTTCTCGCGTAGTCTGTACCGGAAGCCCTGGATCTCGCAGATCGAGGTGTGTAAGGAGTCCGAGGGGATGCGGTAACTCTATACGACCGAGGGGAGCCGGCGGAATTGCGCCTTTCCAAGATAACGGGTGTGCGGGGGGACATAGATCTGGATCGAGAGCGAGAGTAAGGGCTAGAAGGAGAACGCGAGCGGGAGCGGTGAGATGGAGATGGCGTGGACTGAACACGGTCTCGATTACTTGATCGATCACGATACTGCCTGACTGGCGGTTGCGTGGATTGCGAATACGAAGAAGAAACAGAACCCACAGGCCGGCCCCAAGTGTTTCTTTCATATTTCCGTCGTTCAAATCCACCATTGTGACTAACAACCCTGGAGCCGAATTGTGAAGGAAGGCGATTCGATGGGAACGACGCCGTAGTTCGTCTCATTCTTTTTCTTCGGTCTTCATCAGCGTCAAGAAAACGCTGATGACGATGGTAGTGACTTGTATATGGACGATATCCGTGTTCATGATCTCGTTCATATCCAGAGTCTTCAAATTGGTACTTTGCAGGACGGGCCTGAAAGTAAGGCTCCTCCCTCTCTGACTGTTGCCCTTTGTCACGCGAGCGAGCTTCCCGGTAATCGAAACCCTTTGTATCTCCAGACGAACTGCTAGTCATCTTCGATCGAAAATCCCTGCTGTCTCGAGGCGACGCATACGCTCTATTCCAGCTCGATGATTTCCAAGCCCCCCTTCTCTCTTGCGGCTCATTGTCAGAGTACTCCCGTCTTCCGTAATAGCCTCGATAATCGCTGGGACGATAGCAGTCGGCTCGGCGTCGGGAAGGGTAGCTATAATTGTGCTGAGAATTTGGAGAAGGCGCGTTGCGTCGGCCATCGCGAGGATGAAGATTTTGTTCTCGGGGTATTGGACTCCGCGACCGGTCGTGTCGGTTGTGATTTGTGGTTGGGAGCCGATTTTTGTCGGAAGCGGGGGGGCCGAAAAAAGCTGGGGGGTTATGGGCCCACTGGGAGCAGAATCAAACAATTGAATGAGAGTTCATAGTCCTCAATGCAACAGAACTGCTCACGGAAATTTTCAGCGGATGTCCTTTGAAAGAAGTGTGGTGTCTGTGTGCATATACGAGTTAAATTTGACTACTTGAAAACGCCTTGCGAGCTCACAAATTACGCAGCGCCTCATCAGCGTTAGCGCCATGTCGAAACTCAATGAAAGCGTGTCTGCGAAGTTTATTGAGTCTAAAAACTCATACATGGCGATGTGGATTTTTCGGTCGAGCGCCACAGTGACTACAGCGAAGACGAGACAATACTTACGGATGCCTATCATTGTTTCGAGGGGCTAAAATATCGCAGCGTTCTATGATACCGAACCTGAAGAATTGAGTCAGATTGAAGGTGAAGAAGCAAGAGAACTCTAACGGCCCAACCTTTGGAATGCTTCTCCCAGCTCTCTAGCTTGAGTACTTGGGTTCAGACCCCCAACAAAAAGGGTTTTAGGCATTCCCAGTGCACTGGACAAGCCTGATACCGACTGGACCTCGACAAGGTGACAGAAAGAAAAAGAAGTCAAACATATCCTGAAATGGGTTCGGAGGTTGTAAATCCTGCACAGCCACCTGAGTTTGTTCAGCCAACCTCAATGGACATATATAAACAGTGTACAAATGTCCACGAAGCCCAGTTATATACAGTGGATATAGTAGCAGTCCAAGAAATAGAACAGATCAAGCGGCTACCGTTCACGAACAAGTATTTACGCCAAAATCATCGTCCAAAATTTAGGCATCTGAAGGGTTGGATGCCGACGCTTCTTCAGGAGGGCGACAGTAGCTTCGGTTCTAGTCTAGTCCCTGTCATCATTACGCCTGCGATCCCGAGCACTTTCTTCTCGGTAATGTCCAGGACTCTCCCTACGGTCCTTTACATCGCCTCTGTCGTCTCTAGAGTCTTCGTAGTCTCTGCCGTTCTCTCTGGAATCATCTCGAACATCATCCTCGGCAGTCGTAGGAGGTAGCGGGGGAGTTCTAGCTCCTCCTCTGTCTCTCGATCTCGACCTATCTCGACGCTTTTCTCTAGAGGTGCGTTTAGAAAAGTTCATCATGCACATGGGAAAAAGTGAACGTACCGGGAATCAGGATCCCTGTCTCTTCTAATACGATCATCCTCTCGTCGACGAGGACTTCGGGAACGGGCACGGGATTCACGGTCGGAACGAGAAGGTGGCGCAGAACCGTCGAAACGCCAGGCAGAAGATGGGGGTCTTCTCGCCCACTGTTGAAACAAACACAATTGAAAATAAGCCAAAAATGACACTTGTGGAACACTTCATGATTACTCGCCTGAACGCTCAGTCGATATCCATCAAAGTGCCGTCCATGCCTTAACAGTCAAAAAAAAAAGAAAGTTAGCTGGAGCGGAAACGACAGCCAAACAATTGCACGATCACATACATGTCACGATACGCTTCTTCAGCGTCGCGGCCACTCTGAAACTCCACAAAAGCATAGCTGTTGAAGACGAAATCGAGAAATCTTCGTTGAGTCGCCGTGAAATCGATAGCAGGTATGCCGTAGATAGAGACAGACGAAAAATGTTGAAAGAAAAATCGTAATAGAAGTATCCCGTTCGTTGGGATAGAATAATTGTCGCTATTATAACCTCGACTCTTTGCAGTACATGCAAGCAGCAAAACGAACGAAAATATTCAGAAATTGAATTCATTTCAAAAACTCACGGTGCAGTTCTTGAATGCGAGTGGCGGGGGGCAGGTACATCACAACGGATTAGAGGGCCAAACCTAAACAAAAACAGATTGCATTGTGTGAGAAGATCGCGCTCAAGATAAAGAGGGTCGAAAGCACTGCCAATTTAAAGACTTTAATGAAGCAGATAAGTAGCAGACATACCTTTCAAACTCATACGCAAGCTCACGGGCGCGAGTGTTTGCAGAAAAACCGCTGACGAACAAAATTCGCATGCTTCACCTTTTTTTTTGTGGGGCTTTGTGGAGCTTTGTGAAGAGACAAAGAGCCAAGAATGTTTGTTGGGCGATCCAGAGCCTTTTCTAAACCTTCTTGCAGCCGTCGCTCAAGTGAGGACGACCAGTGGCAAGAACGTTCAAGGTTGAAGGTGGATGTTGAGGACAAAAGAGAAATTCGAAATTCGGGAGTCCGGCGGGCGGGACCATGTGCCCGACCCTGACCGTGGCCGGAGACCGAGTGGCTTTGCTTTATATAGCTAGTCAAAGCGTTGAATCTTACGCCGAATTTGGACTACATGCAACTCAGAATGCAATACATCCCAGACATTGAGATTGAAAAAGGAGCTCAGGGTTTGTACATCATAGGAATCAATTTACTCATCCTATACATAGTCAGTATCTGATGATATACGCCGGTGAAATTATTTTTAGTTTGTTAGCAGAAAATACCTTCCCATTGAGACACCAATATAGCTGTCTTGAAAATGAGTGATCAGAATAGGAACAAGTGTAGTAGCGGTCATGCATTTATTTTTCCGATTTTAAAGCTAATTCGAGCGAAACATACAAGGATAAAAAATCAAGGATAATCTGAGGTCATTTGTAGACTGCCGGACTGCGAGCCTGACCGGTGATGATATCTATATACCTCTGCGTGGCACCCCTGATGTTGGCCCAGGCGTTTATAAGTATTGGCCTCGCAGCGTCGAGGATTGCGGTTCCATTTGCAGCTAATAGTACGTTCCAAGAAGTCACGTCGTCTAGGTTCTCAGAGATATCCCTCCAAATATTGGTAATACTTGTCAGGGACTGAGCTACTCTCTCCATCAATGGTAGCAAGCTGGTCTTGGTTAGCACTAAATGAAGACCAAGTTGTAAAAAACTCACGTTTCCAGTTTTCGAACAGTATCTTTGGCAAGATCAACTCGGGACTTTAGCTCTCTGATGGCCGCGTTTAACTAAAAAATTCATTCGAAGTTATCATTTGTTCATGCATTCCAAAGGAAAACTTACATTGGCAATTTGTATAATGCGTTCTATGGTCATTGTCAACAATGAAACACCACCCGATACCAGAGCACCCGTAAATAGCACTGTTTATAGTCAACATTGAATATAATAGAAAACATAATAGGCAAAAGGATACTGACTGCCTCCTGGCAGCAAAGCTGAGGCAGCGAAGATCACGATGGCCCCGATGCTAAGAAGGACTGCTTGGAGCGTCAGCTGTTTGACCTGCTCGCTAAGATCATCTATTTCCTGCTCCCAGCTGAAAGTTCGCACTCAAGTCAGTCTATACTCAGCGCTGCACGTATGAGCAATAGCTAGTACTTACTCTTCAATGTTTTTCTTGCAGTCATCAACAGCTTGAATAACGGCGTTTATTGCCTTATTCCAGCGGTTCTGGTACTCGAGGCTAGATGACAAGTATCGTGAGATAGAGCATTGCACAAGTAAATGGTTACTTGAACCTCTCTTCATAGAGTTTATCAGCCTGCTTCTTGAAATCAATGGCAAGTCCCACATGGGCGGCGAGGTATGTATCTAAACCGATTTCTGGTGGCGCGGCACTGTTTGATGCTACAAGGAATGGCAAGAGGAAGAGGACTACTTCGGAATAGCTCTGGAGGTCTCGAGCAACAGGAACCGTCGCTTGCTGCAGCTGATAGTACAACTACGGTTGTGGATACATGTCAGTAATTTCTGCCCCACCAATAACAAAAGTTAATGACTACTAAACCTGTTGATAGTTCAGGACCATCTCCTGAAGGATGATCTTTTGGGATGGCTTATCGGGGTCGTTAACTTCGAGCTGATTTAACCATGGGAGCTGGAGCATGTCCTGGCATATAAAAAAGAATAAGCAAGGGACAACAAGAAGAAGTTGAGCCACTTGCATTGAATTGTTTCATTACGCCAGAGGTTTGAAGTGCCATCTCATCCAGAACAGCCTGGGTATCTTTTGGAGGTCTGTGCAGACATGAAGCAATATGGTCGTAAGTGATACAGGGATAATAAACCAGACTGACCCTGCCACATTTAAAAAGTCCGAGTTTGCATCTCTTAGATTTGAAGATGACGAAGGAGATGTTCTTTACTCTCTATACGTCAGAAAAGCTGAAGGTATTTAATATTTGAGCTCACCCACCGGCGTGCTCTTGCAGCTGCTCGGGCCTCAGGGCCAAGAGAAGCAATCAGCTCAGCTATCCTGAGCTCCGCCTTGGTACGAGGGATTCTGGGCACTATAGTTGAACTGCGAGCTGCCGTTGTCTTGGACAATGACTGTAGAGAAGGTGCTCTTGTAGCGCCAGAGCTTGTAACAGCTTTAATATACTCTGCGGCAGCCTGCTCAGCCTTCGCCCATTGGTCTGCAATGCGTTGTATCTCCTGGGCGGTGAAATTCCTGTCGACGGTTTCAACCGTTCCAAGGTGAGCTTGGACGTCACTCCAGAGATAAAGTAGGGACTTGGTGTCGGAGATGATACCTGCGAGTGAATTGCTAAGTGCAGTGAAAAGGTTTTGGATGGCAGAAAGGTTATCCTTGAGGATGGTAAGGCCTTGGATGAGCTCTTTGAGATGCTGTTGGTTGGACCAGAGTTGACTGAAGCTCGACTTGAGGGTTTCAAGACTAACGTCTAGAAGAGCGGCGATCTGGATATCCCTGTCCTCGCTGGAATCCGAAAGCTTAACGAGAGCCTATGAATCCCGGTCAGTTAGTCAACTTGTGGTGCGCAACCTGAGTTTACTTTGATGATATCTCCAATTACTCGGCCTACATTAGTTTGCGCGAGCTCTTCATTGGCTCGATCAATCTGAGTGGTGAGGTCGGTGATCTTGCCTGTCATGGGGGCGATGTGCTTGTCGAGAAGGATGAGATAAGTTTGGAACTGGTCAACAATATTCAAATCAGGGAACAAGCCGCTTCATTGCTGAGATACTAGCACTTACACTCTCGAAGAATTGCTCGTTGCCATTGGCGCTGGCCAATGCCTGGGCGACGTACTTAGCAACCAGAGGTTTGTAGGTGGTCGCGTAACCGCCGATGGTCAAGTTAGGCAGTAACACGGGGACTGTCTTCGCATAGCTGATGACCTGCCGGGCAATCGAGATGTCGGTTGTGCACAGATGGCCAAACCTCGCGCTACCGTCAACGACCATGGTGCGCAGATCCTGGTTGCCTCTCTCGCCAGAGACGATGGACTGCAGGAAAGGGTATGTAAGAAGATCGGCGAAATTGCTGTTGGCGACCTTGTAGCTAGCAGCAAACTTATTGAGGTTGGAGACCTGGTTACCAGGACCGAGAGCTTGGATAACTTCGAGAGAAGACATAGCTAGCAGACAAAAATAAGATTTTGTAGATAATTTTTTCTGAAGTTTCACTGAGACCTTTATATTTTGACTTTCCCAATTGAAACCCAAATCCAGCCCAAACTAATCTTTTTTGTACTGAAATCTAATTTCTCAGATGACGTCTGGCCTCAGAGGAAGTTGTGTGAACTTGGATGACCGTAGATTCACAGTGAATGGGGAAAGACTTTCGCTCGGCGGAATGGTATCCGAGGGAGTTAAAAATATTTATAGAAGCTGAGATGTAAATGAAGATCGTACACATGAGTCAGATCATCTACTTTTCGTATGAATCTCTGATCCCCTTAAACTTTAAATTTTGAGGTTCATGCCGTAATGCATAATTCCATGTCCTAACTATAGGATATCATACCGTTCGGGCTTCGGGTGTAATTGCAGGAAATATCGGACCTGAAGGTGGATTTATTTCACAAAAAGGTTATTCGTCCTGCACTCACATGCAAAGAATCTCGTCTGTGAATTATTCTAAATATATTGATACCCCAAAGTTGAATGCCAGAAATAATACTACGACCCCCTGATTACAGGCATATCTTTTAGAGCAATTCGTAACGAAGAATCCCGAATAACTTAGCTCATCCAAAGCTCATCACAGTCTCCTGACCTAGTCACTAGTGAGGAAAAGTTGAATGAAGCTTAACATTGTTGTCACATGCTTCGATGTTTAATAAAGCATGCCTGAGTACTATCGGCGTACGAAATAAATTTAGAAGCTTGTAGTCAGTGTTGAAATCCAAGAATCTTCCAGCAAATGTCTTCAAGACGATTAATTCCCCACTACCCTCACAAACTCCCTAAATTTCTGGATCTCAACTTGAGTAAGTATGAGAGAAAAGAGTGCCTGCCTAAGTAAGTTTGCAATAAAATTCCAGGCTACTTTTGCTTTAGGAGGTGGCATTGCGTCGCTGCCTTTTAGAGGTTAGAGTAGTGGTAAGACATCGTCTGTAAGTGTGTCAGCAACTGTACTTCAACTACTGAGATATAGCAGCAAAGGCCCTCAATAATACTGTCTTAGTCAGGCGTCATGTCAAGAATAAGTGAAGAGAGTTGTATTGAGCAAGAGAGTACAGGAGGATAGATGAGATTGAAGCTAAGGAATATTCTACAAGTGTACACTACTTATACTACTGACTATGGAGCTCTGGAAGGTTACAGAAGGTGGCAGAAGTGTACAGAAGGGTGTAAGTATATGAGTTATAGGTGACATGGCTAGTGGACAGGAGGAAAACATATGGTGGTGAACAATCGTAACCTGTTGTATGTGGTATATAAGTGAAATGGTTCATTATCAATGAGACAATGGGCTACAGTTGGCTATGAGTGACGCCCAAGTCCAGTACATTGCGCACCTGGAGAAACTTAAGTACTATTTGTCGATATCGGTACGTCTGGCTCTACAATCTGACAGATATGTCTAATGTCCTGTCATCGTAGTGGATCCCTGGAATTGGGCCCCTCATCACCGCCCTTTACCTACTCTTGAGCAATGATGTAGATTGAATCAATATCCTCGCAATTCAGATATCGAACTGTAGAGACAGCACTGGCACTATCGTTGACCTTACTGCCTCATGGTCTAGCTTGACACAGTAAGCAAACAATCTTGCCACGTTGTTGAAAATAATCAACAATGTCCCTGCTACTGCTGGGGCTCTAGCAAGTCAAGCAAAGGCTAACTGGGACAACCTCTTGCGAATATCAATAAATGGTGATTAATTTCCGATTACACCTCAAAAAATACTTTTGTGTCACATGAACGTCGTATATAGCGAAAAATAGTACCTGGATAAGCATGTATATAACAATGAAGGTTGTTGATTCGTAATCTTGCCTCAACAGTGGCAACAGGGGACTGCATGAAAATGGAACAAATTTGGAATTTTCTTTGCCCACTTTCCAGAAACCCTAGCCGCATTCTTGGTTGAGAAGGAAATGCAATTGCAAAACCTTCCAGAACTCAACTGGATGTAAGACATAAACTGCGGGAGTACGGTACTCCTGACACTTGGCTTCACTATGTTCCTATTTCCTGGTTCCACCCTCCTTGGACCCTAGGTGCCCTAATGCTAAACCGGAATAGAGACTGATCGGTTGAGATCGAAATCAAATATTTGAGATGTCCGACATGGAAAAGCCAACTCAACAAGACGAAAGAGACAAAATGTTTTAGGACTGGTTGAACGGCAGGGCATATACATACGGTAAGTGAGTACTGCTTCGACCTAACTACTTGTTTGCCGAGCTGCCTGAATGCTGAAAGGTTAGTTTGTTGGAAAAGATCCCAGCTTCAGCCTTACCCGTCGTTCCCCAAGTTCGTGGTAAAAATGGCTAGTTTGGATAACATGCGAACCTGGAACTTCCGGAACATTTCTTTCAACAACACTTTGCTTTTGACTTTCGGTTCTTCGATGACGAGTATTCCCGGTGGCGTTGTACCAGTCTTTCTGATGGACAGGGACGAAAATGCCTGCTAAGGCTAGGATAGATAGAGTGGGACCGCAATCCAGAAAGGAATGTTTGCTAGGGTTAGGACGGATGTGGTGGGATGCAGTTTGACGGACCTTATAGTACTCATGAAATGGGCCCGGACTCGATAAGTTAATTCTTGCCTGTCGTAAGAAATAGTGGAGATCTGACTATAATCGGGGTGACTCCTTGCGATCTATGCTGCTAATGCGATACGGTCAGGCCCATCTAGGTACGTCTTCACTACAATATGCGAGTATGTCGTTCCGTATCTTTTTCTGGCAAATGCTTAATTTTGGCGAAAAATGCTCCAATTTTTCGTTCTGGCTATCTCTAGATCCGGAAAGTCGGATTTTACTTAAATTCCATAATCCTCGGAGCGTAGGCAGACAGACAGACAGGTAAATACACGGCTCTGCCCGTGCAGACCTCGGCGAGCTCAACCAACTCCTAGCGTAAACACCGGAGGGGAAGGTAGACCGCAGCCCGAGACAGTAGTTGAGTCATGGGTAGAGTACAAATACACGAGTACTGAGATCTGAGAATAATTCCAAGATAGATGTAAGACTCGCAGCTACTTGTGAAGTCTCAGATCCATCTAGTACTCACGAACGCCGCGAGCAATTTGAGTTTGCGAGCTGGACGGGGGGCTGGAAGAGTTAGTCCCATAAAAATAAGGAAAATCCCGCAGAATTATCGGTGGCTCTAAACTATATACGCTTCTATTACCTGCATTCCACCAATCAGTCGAAAGAAGAAAAAAAGGATATGGAAGTAGAATAACATAGTACAGGTCCGAATGCAAGTCAAACCTAAGATCCAAAGTTCAGCCTTTGATTCGGCCGCAGGTGTCCCGCACATCCTGAATGAGTTATGCTATCTCCTCGCTTCTATTGAACCATCTTGCGGGAAAGCAGTGGATCCAGGGAGATCTCAAATGTCATTCTGAGTAGTCTGGTGTCAGGCAAACAGGTACTCGAACCGATATTCTAAAATCTCTGTTGCATGCATCAAATCAGAATAAAAAATGACGAAAAAGAACATAGTCGAGATAGATATTTCACCATCCAGCAACTGAGAGAGAGCAAAACATTGCATACGACAAAAATGGGACACGCCTTGGAAGCGGCACAAGGAATACAGCGCCTACTGACCGGTTCAAACCGTTACAACCTTCAATAAACTCGACCGTCCATGAGTGATCAAGCAGCCTGATAACTTTAAGAAAGAAGAGACACGATGAAGAAGACGACCGGTGTACATTCAAGTCCCGGATCCGTATCTTCTTAGGCATAAAGAAGCCCAGTGAATTCCAACGCCCTGACAAGGATTCTTTCTGCCTGCCGATTGAGGTGAGTACGCGCTGAGATTAGGGCACGCCACAAATGGTTTAGCCTTCGGAAATCCTGAGTTATCGTATCGAATATACATAGCATGATGAATACGATGCGAAGATTTTCATTGACGCATTTCGGGCCGGGACATCGAGGAATAGCGGAGGTTAAGCACAGCAAAGTTGAAGGGAAGGTCAAAGGCAGAGAACCGATTCAACGGTAAAGACGCTGATAAAATCTACTAACAGTTCAGCCTCATAGTGCACTAGTTTGGGTATTCTGATAAAAATATCCGACCCAGATAAGAATGTGAGGAGTGATCGCATACCGGAAAACCACCAGGCCTCAGGCCTCAGTCTTTGCTCCTTCTCCAACGAGTCCCACCGTCAATGTCGAGGTTCTTCGGTTTCGTGTTTTATCGCCACCTTCACTGCTTTCTTTGGTTATCGCTAGCGTCAATAAAACGCTGTTTCTTTTAGTACAAGAAAGAACTCTGATGTTCTTCGGGTAAACGGACGAATCGCCAAACGGTTACGTCATCATGCACGTACTAACATCATAATCCCTCAGGCCCAGGGTCGAGAACGATACAGCGATGATTGATGCAGCTATGATTGGTGGGTCTGATTGTGGTTTGGTTTGCTGGCATACATAGACTCTGAGCCGGTGCGGCTTTCGATGAGCTTCTATTATTTCCGATGGGATTTTCGTACTGTAACATTCATTTAAGTAATTGTTTAGTGATCTAGGTTGTTTCGGGTAGCGTGTAGTTGGGAATTAATGATATCAGCGGTAAGGCTGTATTGGGTAATATCGGTGCTGTCGTGCCTTCCGAAAGCGTACCGAATCCCAATTCCTCCATATTTTTCGGAAGCGAGCATGACGGTGCTGAATAAAGCTCGTAGTATCAGAAGTTCAAATAGAATCGGCACTTTGTTTATGATCGCTAAAGGATGTCAGAGATTATATTTCATAAATTGAATACAGTTTAGCATTACTATGAATGGCCAGTAGTATCTGACATTGTCGAAAGACATATACTGGTGAGATTATTTTTAGTAAATTGCCTCCCCAGTAAAACACTGGCATGATAGTGTCTGACTGAGAGCTAGTTCTGGAGAATAAATCATAGAAGCGGGAACAGGTGTACTAGCAGTCAAGCATTGTTTATATTTCAGGCAAAATTAGAGGAAACCCATATCAACGCCAAAGTATAGCAACGAAAGAAAGGTTCTGGTCATTTGTGCATATCGCGAGTCTGACCTGTGATAATATCGATATACTTCTGCGAGGCATTCTTGATGTCGGTCCAACTCTGAATAAGTTTTGGCTTCAAGCTGTCAAGGAGTTGCTGTCCCTCTGTGGACAGCAGTAAGTTCCAAGCCGACACATCATTCAAGTTCTTGGAGATATCACTCCAGACATCCGTTATGCCAGTCAGGCTATCAGCTATCTTTTGCATGTATGGCAGCAAACTGACTTTGCTTAGCACTAAATGGAATATAAGAAGAAGAGGACTCACGTTTCAAGTTTCTCCTGGGTGTCTCTGGCAGTGGCAATTCTAATCTTTAGCTCACTAATAGCCTGGTTTAGCTACAAATTCATTCAAATCATTGTTCACTCATGCATCCTGATGCAAAACTTACTTCGCCAATCTCAACAAGGGTTTTAAGGGACATAAACAGCAGTGCAGAACCACCAAGCAGCAGACCACCAGTAACAAGCACTGTTCATAGTCACCTTCAGACATAATGTAAAGGGCAATAAGGAAAAGGATACTCACTACCCCCTGGAACCACAGCTGAGGCAGCGAAGATCAAGATCGCACCGACAGCATAAAGGATTGCATAGAGTGTTTGTTGTTTAACCTCCTCGCTGAGTTGATCTACTGTCTTCTCCCAACTGAGCAAGCCAGTATATACTCAGCGGTGTAAACTGCACATGTGAACAATAGTAAGTGCTTACGCTTCGATGTTTTTCTTACACTCATCAATAGTGTCAAGGACGGCCTTTATGGCCTTATCCCAATGGTCCTTGTACTTGGAGCTGGATAGTGAGTATGGTGAGCTAGAGCATTGCATACATGAATGATAACTCAAACCTCTCCTTGTAAATCTCATCCGCTTGAACTTTGAAGTCGTTTGCAAGTCCTTTGTGGGCTGCGAGGTATGTTTCTACCGATATCTCATTTGGGAGCATTGGCAAGAGGGCGAGCACTATATCTGAATAGCTTTGGAGGTCTTGAGCAACAGGGATTGTCATTTGCTGCAGATCCCAGTATAACTATCAATGAAGATATCGGTGAGTGTTTTGCACCAGTATTGACAAAATTTGGATGGTAATTGAACCTTCTGGTAGTTTAAGACCATATCCTGAAGGTTGATCTTTTCGGACGGTTTATTGGGGTCGTTGACTTGGAGTTGATTCAGGTATGGAAGTTGGAGCAGGTCCTGGCATAAAGTAGAATAAGCAAGAGATGAGAAGGAGAATTTGAGCCATACATTGAACTGTTTCATCACGCCAGAGGTTTGAAGTGCCATGTCATCCAGAACAGCCTGGGTCTCTTTCGGAGGTCTGAGGCATGTGCAAACACAAATGATGAGCGTGAGTGTTAAAGGATATCCAGCCAGACTGACCCTGCTGCATTTAAGATCATGTCCGAGTTTTCATCTCTCAGATTAGAAGATGACAAGGAAGATGTGCTTCATTCCCTGCATGTCAGTAAGGCTGAAGGCATCCAACATATCGAGTTCACCCACTAGCGTCCTCTTGCAGCGGTCCTGGTCTCTGGGCCAAGAGAAGCGATGAGCTCAGCTATCCTGAGCTCAGCCTTGGTACGAGGGATTCTGGACACTAGAGTAGAGCTGCGGGCTGCCATTGTCTTGAGCAATGACTGTATGGAAGGTGCTTTTGTAGCCCCCGAGCTTGTAACGGCTTCAATATACTCCTCTGCAGCCTGCTCAGCCTTCGCCCACTTGTCTGCAATCTGTTGTATCTCCTGGGAGGTGAAACTTCTTTCAACGGTTTCGACCCTTCCAAGGTGAGCTTGGACATCACTCCAGAGATATAGTAGGGACTTGGTATCAGAGATAATACCTGTGAGTGAACTGCTGAGAGCAGTGAAAAGAGCTTTTACAGTGGAAAGGTTATCCTTGAGAGTGGTGAGGCCTTTGATGAGCTCTTCGAGACGCCGTCGGTCAGGCCAAAGTTGGCTGAATTTCGACTTGAGGGTTTCAAGGCCAACATTCAGAAGAGCGGCGATCTGGATATCCCTGTCTTCGCTTGAATCCGAAAGCTTAAAGAGAGCCTAAAAATCCCGCTCAGTTGGTCAACCTCTGGTGCGTAACCTGAGCTTACTTTAATGATATCTCTAATTACTCTGCTTACATTAGTTTGCGCAAGCTCGTCGTTGACATGCTCAATCTGAGTGGTGAGGTCAGCGATCTGGCTTGTTACGAGCGCGATTTGCTTGTCAAGAAGGAAGAGACGAGTTTGGAACTAGTTATCAAATCAGGGTACAAGTTGCATTATTTTTCAGAGACTGGCACCCACGCTCTCAAAGAACTGCTCGTTACCATTGGTGCTAGCCAATGCCTGGGCGACGTACTGAGCAACCACAGGTTTGTAGGTGGTGGCGTAACCGCCAACGGTCAAGTTATGCAGTAACCCAGGGATGGTCTTCGCGTAGTTAATGACCTGCCGCGCAATTGAGGTGTCGGTTATGCACAGTTGACCAAACCTCGAGTTGCCGTCAACTACAATTGTACGCAGATCCTTGTTGCCCTCGACAAGAACGATGGATTGTAGAAAAGGGTATGTGAGGAGATCGACGAAATTACTGTTGGCGGCCTTGTAGCTAGCAGTAAACTTATTGAGGTTGGACTGTTGGCTCCCAGGACTGAGAGCTTCGATAACTTCAAGGGAAGACATAGTTGATATGAGAAAGTGGGATATTGGAGATAATTTTCTC
Source organism: Collybiopsis luxurians FD-317 M1 (assembly GCA_000827265.1). Taxonomy (NCBI): domain Eukaryota; kingdom Fungi; phylum Basidiomycota; class Agaricomycetes; order Agaricales; family Omphalotaceae; genus Collybiopsis; species Collybiopsis luxurians. Next base: position 365,321 of record KN834790.1, on the reverse strand, counting down.
TGAAGATTCACCTCGGCCCTTATATGTCAATCTTCCTAATTGTCAATTGATATCCAACTCCGGCCCAAATTGTGACAAAAGATCTCGCCTCTATGCTGAAATCTAATCCCTTAGAAGACGTATGGCCATCGAGGAAGCTGTGTGAACTTGGATGAGTGGACATTCACATCGAAGGTGGGAAGAATTCCGCTCGGTGGAGTGTTATTTAGAAATATTCATAGAGGGTGATATGTAAATGAAGCTGGCAAGTAAACTGTACACATTTTGGACATCCACTTTTGGCGCAAATGATCCCCTGAACCTTAAATTTTTGGGTTCATACCGTAAATCATAAGCCCCATGGACTTAAGGTCCTAATTATACATTACCTCACCATGTTATCCTGACAGCTACTTGCGTATTTGTAGCATAGTTTTCAAAAACACACCTTAGTGATCGCATTTACGCACAAACAAACTACTAATTCATTGCTCCATGAGAATACCACGAAATGTACAGTTGTCCCGGCATCGGTGGAGCAATGAATACAGTTTTTGTTTGGAAGTAAATACCATCACTAAGGTGCGTTTCTCGAAAACAACGCTACAAATACACAAATAGCCGGAAAATTGTTCCAGATTGGGGTGTAACCCCAAGGAGATACCCGACTTGATGGTGGATTTCTCTATAAGGTCATTTATTCACAAGTAAGGAATCCTTTAGCATCTGTGTAAGTTCGAAGCAGGTATTATTGTCTCATCATAAGACAGTTCAGTTGAAGAATTTTACACCAGTACATGCAGCAGAGTCGCATGCCAGAATTCACATTACTATCTCATTACGGACATTCATTTGGAGAGTTTGCAATTTGCAATGGATAATTCTATTGAATAAGAATAGTGTTACTGTTTGAAAAACAACTAAACAAGCTTATTGTTATCATCCCATGCTCCAGTGTTCAATAAAGCAGTCCTAATTTTAGGTCTTCACAGCTGGTAAATTGGTGTACAGCATTAAATTCAAAAATTCGGACACTTTGGTTAGCACTAGAAATGGGGTTTCAGGGTCTTCCAGTGATTGATCTCAGAACAAGCAACACACCCTCGAATTACTGGATTACAGCCTGGGTATGAGAGAAAATTTGCACGACTAGCAACCAAAATACACAATAAAACTCCATCCTACTTTTACCTTAGGGGGTGGCATTGCATAGTTGCCTTACTAGTAGAGGTTAGAAGAGTAGTTAGATAGCATCTGGGAGTGGAGTTGAGACAAGAAATTTATACTTTTTGTAGAAAGATATGGACTACCTACTAAGTGACACCTCCTCCATTTTTGTTTGGTACTATGAGTATTACTTTGTGTAACAATCTCCTCCAACTCTCCGCTATTTGTCTTCTTATTTGTTTCTCCTCGACACTTACTACTTCCACATAGATACAGTTACCTATTTCATCATTGCTCATTACTCCAAGTTACATCGCATTTACATGGATCCATATTTGATATATTTAGTAGTATATAAGTGCTCTATTTGTATGTAGATTCCTCAGTCGAATCAACTCTATTTACTCGCTTATTCTCTTTTGTTTGATCTCTATTGTGTCAGACTTGAGGGCATCCTGAACCCTCACAGTTTGATTCAACTCCCATCAATACCAAACACCAAGGGTATTCCCCTTACTGTCACACAACTTTCTCATCAATTAATCTGTCATTCTTCCTTGACATCATGTCCGATGCCCCCAACAATCCTGATTAGTCTAATCACAGTTTCCAAGCCATATCTGAAGAAATCAGGTCTGCTCCTGATCCCAATGCTGTTGCCTCACTTACATCCCATAATCTAACTATCATGAAAGGGAATTTTGATTGTTTCCAACAGTATCAGATGGACACCAACAAAACTCTCTCAGAGATTTCCAAAGCAGTAACTGTGATTCAGACTCAACTTACCACAAGTAACCCTCCCCCTTAACAACCTCCCACCGCTCCACCAGCTTCTGTCATCCCTACCTCCACTTCGAAGCCTCCATCATTCAATGCCCCGAATACTTTCAAAGGTAAGGCTTCCAAAGTTGACATGTTCGTAGCAAGGGTATTAGATACCATGGAATTACAAGGTGCTACACTTGCAACTGACCATCAAAAGTGCATGTACATGGCTACAATTTTTGGGGATGGCTCACCTTCACAGTGGTATTATGCCACTCATCTTTCATGTGCATCACTTCTCAACTCCTTTACTAATTTTGTTGATGCATTTAAGGATCATTTTGGTGATTCTAGCCTGGCATACAATGCTGGTTTGAAATTGAAGAAGATGGCACAGACTGGATCTGCTGCCACTCATGCATCCCACTTTTCAGAATTGCTTGTTCATGTCAATTGGACAGAGCAAACCAAAATTGACAGTTTCTATGATGGTTTAAAGCCTGCCACCAAAGATGAAATCTCTCATATAGTGTGTAACCAATGTCCTCACCAGTCTTCCTGCAGGTACAAATTATACACTCAAAGCTACTCTCATTGAAGCTCACACAAAGCTGAGTGACTATCATTTCAAGTTCAATGTATGCCTGTATTATCTCTGGGCTGCATGTAGGTTTTTTTATCATCTCTATACAATATTGCGCTCACTATGCTTGATAGCAGTTCTCAACACCTGCATTGGCAATACAGTATTAGAGAAGGAATTTGAAGATGATACTAAGCTAATGCAAGATCTTAAGCAGGCCAAGGACCCCCTCCAACAGAAATATTCAACTCATTATGCACCTCTTTCAAGTTCAGCATCTAACTTGCTCCCTTCAAATTCTTGCTGTTCTCCAGTCAGGAAAAGTTTTCTTTTTCATCTCACACACATGAGTGTGTCATCAGCAGTGGATGATGAACTCAAATGCTACTATGACAAGATGTCATCTTTTACAGCCTCCTTCCAAACTACAGACCTGCTTGAATGTGGCACACTCACTGTAAGGAGCTTCTGAATCTGTACAGAATGGCCCAGGATATCCATTGCATGCCTGGCACATTGCCATGTGGGATTGCTGTTCTTCATTCTGATCACTATTTTTAGGATCAGTGGTTGCAGTTGAATGCATTTTCTTAGGTGAACATGACACAATTGTCCTATGGTGGACCAGTCTCAAGCCAGAGACAATTTGTACATTGATGCTTCTCAGAGTACAGCTGAGGATTGCTCAGAAGGAAGTTATTGAAATACCAGATGATTCAGACATTATAGGGCTTATTAAGTAATCCATAGCCCGTAATGTGGCTGTATTTTTACTGCACTGTACTGTAGAATTTAATTTTATACTGTATTTACCAATGCCATACCCATACTGTATCTGTATACAGGAGAATCTGACTGTACCATATATGGTACATATGGTGAAACTCCTAGTATTAAGTACTCTGTATGTACTCTGAGTTAGCTACTGACTTGGGCTCATCATAGCTCTCTGTATGTCCAATTACATATGATTGTAAGCTTAAATACAGAAATTGCACAATAGCAGAGGTGGGGGGATCCTTGTCTGGCTCCACTAAACCACTGCTTCCTAATCTTCTGCCACTGTTTCAACTCCTCTAATAAGAAATCGTATGGTTGATTTTCTGTTGCTCCATAAAATATTCAGCTTGTCTATAAATATGAGTGTGAGCAAAATGAAAAATGAGTTGAGTTTCTGCCGCTTGGAACCATCAAGAACTTCAGGATTGACAGCATCAACATTACACTGATTATTCCAAGAACAAGAGAAGATAAATGACAAGTCTTTATAGAGACAAGCATATTGGATCAGAGTTAGAGTAACAATCCAAGTTGATATTTAAAATGAAGAACTACTACAAGATCATCCTGCTTATATACAAGCTAATTGGAGTAATCAGAACATTAGTTGGAGTAGCATAAGAACAATAAGTAATACAATCTATTCCCAGTAATAGAAAAGAAAACAATAGTTGTAATAGAAATATAAGGACAAAAATCATGAAAGGAGATAACTAAAACAATACCATGAGAAGTAAATTCCACCAACATTTGATGATTCTGAGCTCCAGTCCAGTTGGACCAGAGTGGAGTGTTCAATTTGTAAAAACTGCTATGAAGAGTAGTAGGTAATAGTGACTGGCTAGCTGCTTCATTGGGTTCCGTCCACAGTGAAGTGACAGAAATTGACCACCATATATATGTTCAAGTTCTGCAAAATGGAATACTAGACCACTGGTTCTCTGATATCTGTCCCATAGCACATAAATGCAGGGACCTAAAAACTGAACCACTGCATTTGTATCTTTCAGGATTTGTGTACATTAACTGGAGTGCTGGCCTCTGCACTTTTCTCCAGTAGGATACATAGGCAGTGACTGAATGGCTCAATGACTATGTTAGTATTTTTGCCAGAATGGAACACAGTAAGTTGTGGCTGGGCAGCAATTTACCACCTGAGTCACTGCATTGTTATTCTGTAGCATATACCCTGCGGCAATGGCACAAAAGACATTCTATAGGATCTAAATGCAATGGTTTAATGGCTGTCGAGTCTCTGCATTTATGTGCTGCTTACTGGCTGACAGGTGCTGACACACAGCATTTATGTCCAACAACATGGCTTTCAAATTTTCATCACTATATTGAAGGGAAATACAACCAAACTTTTATTACATAACTTTATTGCTATTGACACTAAATGTTCTTAATTTTATATGGCAATATTAATTACTTCTAAATTAGCCCACCAGTGGGCTGTCATAATAGTCTCTGCAGGGTCACTTTTTTTTGATGGGCAGCACCTGTTTGGATGCCTTGTCACTTGATCTATACCCCCGGATTTGCTCACTCCAGATATACTTGCAATGGTATGGCCACAGAATGATGCCATTCCTATCTTCAATCAGTTTGCAGCAAAACAAACAGAATCTGACTCTATGAAAGAGGATGAGAATATATGAATAAGACAGCAGGTGTAGTTGTACATTTCTATGCATCTTGCATGACCACATCCATCCCCCTGCACACCAGCAGTGCTTCATTTATCTTGAAACTTTATCTTTGTACAGCAATTTTGCTCTTACCAATATTCTAGTTGAATACTCCCAGGTCAGCAGCTAAACTATTTTTAGTCGGATGTTGAATACCTGAATTTCAAGTCAACTATGTTGGAGTTTCCGATCCATGATAGCAATCGTAACGCTCGCCACACCCTTGTTTTTGCTTCCGCCAGTTTGAGGGTTTGATAGCCTCCGGCTTATTTATATTTCATTGATAGTATGGCTGCGTAATACGGTAGATAGTTCAACCTATCAGTAGAAATTGCATATAATGTACTGTACAAAAAATTTATTCCCTGCGCATTTGCTAGGGCTTTTCGCTATTAGACTGGAATATTCGCCTTGTTCTCGCATTTACTCCAACAAATTACTTACATCTTTGGCATGCAGAATTATGGTCATATCATTTGACAACCAGAGATCTATAATATTACCAAACATTTCACTCCATTTAATTTGATGAATTTTAAATGGTTTTCTTTGCTGTTAACATTCGCGCGTATTGATTAAGTTCCAGGTGCCATGTATATTCTAGTAAAATAATCTACTTCTACACATGTTTGAACTTTACTGAAGGAACACTTAGAATATTCTACTTCAGCTTGGATTTCTGCTGAGCAGAATCTTGTTGTCTTCTCGTGTGATTCTCCAATGATGACAGGTATTTCTGGTGGCGTTGTATCTGGGTAAACAAAATCTGAGTCTTTCTGATGGACATGCCCAAAAATGCCTCTTAAGGTTAGCATAGATAGAGTGGGAACATGTTCTGGAACGAAATGTATGCTAGAGTTAGGACGGATGTGGCGGTGGGCCGACCTTACTCAGGGATTGGGCAGAGCAATTCTTACCTATTGTATATGAAATGGTGGACGTCTAACCATAGTTAGGGTGACTCCACGCAATCCCTGCTAGATACGAAGCGGTTGGGGATATCTGGTTGGATCTTCACTACAATATGCGATGATATCGTTCTCTGTTGATTTCTAGAACATGCTCGATTTTTGGCAATGGTGCTTCAATTTCCCATTCTGACTATCTCTAGTTTCGGGAAATCATAAATGTTATTTGATTCTATAGTCCTCGGAGCATAGATGTAAGACTCGCAGCTGCTTGTGAAGTCTCGGATTTTTCCGGTACTCACGTACGCCGCAAGTAATTTGAGTTCGCGGACTGCATAAGGGGTTGAAAGGAATAGGCCCGTAAAATAATTCTTCAGTATAGAAATCCCACTGAATTATCGGTGGCTTTATACTATTTTCCTTCTATTACCCGTATTCCACCAATAGCATACAGTAATACAACAAGCCAGTCAAATCATTGCCGTCAAAAAAATAAAAAACGACAACAACAGATCTGAAAGCAGAGTGAGGGAAACATAGAGTACAGGTCCGAACGCAAGTCAAATCTAAGATCGAAAATTCAGTCTTTCGTTTGGCGACAAGTCTCCCGCATCTCCCAATGGGTTATGTTGTCTCTTCACTTTCCAGTGCATTCGAGGAGCTCTCAAATGCGGTTCTAAGTAATCTTGAGCCGGAGAATCAGACAAACCTTGAGTAGACGTACTGAACCAATGTTCTAAAATCAGAATAAAAAATGTTGACAAGAACATCTTGTATATAGTCAAGATGGATATTTCAATGTCCAGCAACTGAGAGAGTGGAGCAATGGATACTGTTGGAGATATCGGGTTAGTTCCAATTGTTCCGCGAATCCCGACACATATTCCGCAACTTAAACCTTTATTCCTATCATTCCATATGCTTTCTTATCATTTACAAATACCTTATCTTTGTTTCGTTTGGTACTTATACTACATTGAATGAGATGAACCATTGCGAGTTTGCAACGGGTTTCCGCTATAAACTGGATTCTAGAGTTTAATCCAACAGGTACAAGGAAAATAAAATACAATTTAACAGCAGCCTAGTGAGTAGTTTCAGACCAAGATAATCTGCAATAGACTCAGATTTCCAGAAGTGACAATCAAGTAGCCTGATAACTGTAAGGCAGAAGACACATGATGAAGAATATGACCGATGCATATGAAAGTCTTGGATCCATATCATCTTGGGCATAAAGAAGTCTAGTGAGATTGAAAGCCGTAACAAGGATTCCTTCTACCTGCCAATTGATCTGAATATAGAAAGCAAACGTTGGGCGAATGGGTAAACGGACGAAAGGATCGCCAAAGGGTTACGTCATCATGCACGTAATATCCATTTCAGGGCCGAGAGCAGTTGAATGGTGGGATGGCCGATGTGGCTTGCAGTTTGACGGACCCTACAGTACTCATGAAATGGGCCCGGACTCGACAAGTCAATTCTTGCCTGTCGTAAGAAATGGTGGAGATCTGTCTATAGTCGGGGTGACTCCTTGCGATACGGTCGGGCACATCTAGGCACATCTTCACTACAATATGCGAGTATGTCGTTCCGTATTTTTTTCTGGCAAATGCTTAATTTTGGCGAAAAGTGCTCCAATTTTCCGTTCTGGCTATCTCTAGATCCGGAAAATCGGATTTTACTTAATTCCATAATCCTCGGAGCGTAGCCAGCCAGACAGACAGATACACGGCTCCGGCAAGGTGGGCTCCCGCGAGGGAACAGCCGGACGACTGTGCAGGCCTCGGCGAGCTCCTAGCGTAAACACAGGAGGGGAAGGTAGACCGCAGCCCGAGGCAGTAGTTGAGTCATGAGTAGAGTACAAATACACGAGTACTGAGACCTGAGAATAATTCCAAGATAGATGTAAGACTTGTGAAGTCTCAGATCCATCTAGTACTCACGAACGCCGTGAGCGATTTGAGTTTGCGAGCTGGACGGGGGGCTGGAAGAGTTAGTCCCATAAAAATAAGGAAAATCCCACAGAATTGTCGATGGCTCAAACTGTAGACGCTTCTATTACCTGTATTCCACCAATCAGTTCCACCAATCAGTCGAAAGGAAAAAAAGGGATATGGAATCAGAATAACATAGTACAGGTCCGAATGCAAGTCAAACCTAAGATCCAAAGTTCAACCTTTCATTCGGCGGCAGGTCTCCCACACATCCTGATTGAGTTATACTGTCTCCTCACTTTTGTTGAACCATCTTGCGGGGAAAGCAGTGCATCCAGGGAGCTCTCAAATGTCATTCTGAGTAGTCTGGTGTCAGACAATCAGGCAAACAGGTACTCGAACCGATATTCTAAAATTTCTGTTGGATGCATCAAATCAGAATAAAAAATGACGAAAAAGAAATAGTCGAGACAGATATTTCACCGTCCAGCAACTGACAGAGAACGGAGCATTGCATATGACAAAAATAGGATACGCCTTGGAAGCGGCACAAGGAATACAGCGCCTACTGACCGGTTCAAACCGTTACAACCTCCAATAAACTCGACCGTCCATGAGCGATGATCAAGCAGCCTGATAATCGTAAGAAGAGACACGATGAAGAAAACGACCGATGTATATGCAAGTCCCGGATCCGTATTATCTTAGGCATGGAAAAGCCCAGTGAAGTCGAACGCCCTAACAAGGATTCTTTCTGCCTGCTAATTGAGGTGAGTATACGCTAAGATTAGGGCACGCCACAAATGGTTTAGCTTTCGGAAGTCCTGAGTTATCGTATCAAATATACATAGCATGATGAATACGATGCGAAGATTTTCATTGGCGCATTTCGGGCCCGGGATATCGAGGAATAGCGGAGGTTAAGCACAGCAAAGTTGAAGGGAAGGTCAAAGGCAGAGAACCGATTCAACGGTAAAGACGCTGATAAAATCTACTAATAGTTCAGCCTCATAGTGCACTAGTTTGGGTATTCTGATAGAAATATCCGACCCAGATAAGAATGTGAGAAGTGATCGCATACCGGAAAACCACCAGGCCTCAGGCCTCAGTCTTTGCTCCTTCTCCAACGAGTCCCACCGTCAATGTCGAGGTTCTTCAATTTCGGGTTTTATCGCCACCTTCACTGCTTTCTTTGGTTATCGCTAGCGTCAATAAAACGCTGTTTCTTTTGGTACAAGAAAGAACTCTGATGTTCTTCGGGTAAACGGACGAATCGCCAAACGGTTACGTCATCATGCACGTACTAACATCATAATCCTTCAGGCCCAGTCGAGAACGATACAGCTATGATTGGTGGGTCTGATTGTGGTTTGATTTGCTGGCATACATAGACTCGGAGCCGGTGCGGCTTTCGATGAGCTTCTATTATTTCCGAGGGGATTTTCGTACTGTAACATTCATTTAAGTAATTGTTTAGTGATCTAGGTTGTTTCGGGTAGCGTGTAGTTGGGAATTAACGATATCAGCGGTGAGGCTGTATTGGGTAATATCGATGCTGTCGTGCCTTCCGAAAGCATACGCGTGTACCGAATCCCGATTCCTCCTTATTTTTCGGAAGAGATCATGACGGTGCTGAATAAAGCTCGTAGTATCAGAAGTTCAAATAGAATCGGCACTTTGTTTATATAATGAACGTGCGAACCTGTGCTATACCTGGTCGTACTGTTTTTAGGCGATCCCGGCGAGATCTTCACGCATTATGGGGTCAAGATTTTCATCTCCAGTGCTGAAATTGCAATAACTAGGTCAGATGGGAATAAAATCGTGATCAACTATTACTTTTATGACGATTTTGACACTCACGCACGCCGCTCTTCAGATGAAGGTTCAAATGCTTTCCGAGGATCTCCCAAGGCCCCAAATTCTTCAGTTGGAAGGTTACGGACTCTCAAACCACAGGGATTCTCAGGCCAAATGTTTCCGTTCTTCTTTCAGAGAGAATTCTCATTGACAATTGTTCTGTATGACGCCGGAGATTATCAAATTCCAGTGTTCTACCATGGCCAACTTCGAAAGCAGATATTCACAGATGTAAAAATCTACGGAATTTGCACAATCAAAATGTTTAAGACATGCCAGCCTTCTGTTGAGAAAGAGACATGTTCAAAAAATATTGCAATGGTTCATTCAGCAAGTGCAACATGGCTTTCGACACAATCAAGTACTGTACCATTTCATTATAAAATATGATATGCTTTGTTAATCCAGCCCTGCTTAAAAGTTTATTGCCATGAAATTTTGGTTTAACCAATTTAACCAGCTTGACCAGGTTTAACTGCAAAAATATCACAGATATTTTATGGTTAAACCTTTGCTAGGTAATTGTAGCTGTCACAGGGGTACTGTAAGCATTTCACTCTTTAGTTCAGCCTGACATGGGATTGATGTAATTTTGTCAATCTGGTCACAGGTCACAGGCTGTACCAAATTGAACAAAACATTAACCTGATTAGCTCTGTTAAACTAGCCCTGCCATTTAAGACATTCTGATGAAGTTCTTGTTTAACTGGTTAAACATACAGAAGTTAATAAAAGCAAAATAAAACCAAAGATTAACATACATATCTCAAGTAGATAATCTGGATAAACCACAGCTTAGAGACATCTTACTTTGGACTCATTTCATTTTGACCTATGTCACAATGTGACCGGATGAACAGTTTTCAGATTGTGGACAGTCTACAGTGGGGCTCTGCCCCAATTTATGTCCTCAACTGCTAATCCCTAACCAGCCTAACCCCTAACCCTAGCCCTAGCCCTAACCTCTAATGAACCTCCTTGGGCTTTTGGCAATGTTTCAGACACCTCTCTAATGTTAGGGTAAGCACAAGTGCTTACCCTAATGAGGTGCCTTTAACATTGCAAAATCAAATATTTGGTGAGAGAAAGTTTCCATAGACTGTCTACAATCAAAAAGTGTTTTCAACAATGCTCATTGAGACCTGTGACATCAATGAAATTTTGACATGTCATTAAGCAGCACCCATACATAATCAAAGACTGAAGTGAGATTTGCCACAGCTACAGGACAATTGTTTGCCTCAGTGCAGTTGACCTGTGGTATAAACTTACTGGAAATTTTTTCAAGAATTCAAGCCTAAAATATCAATTCAACAAATGTCAAAGTGACCTGTGGCAGGCCAATTTTTTCTGACATTTTTGGGCCCTGTGATGTGTGACTGTCAAATTGAATGCAGTGGTACAGTAGTCTTACCTTCTACAAAGAGAACCTGCCCCAATGCACACAGTTTCTGGTAGCAGCACAGGTAGTGCAGCTCACAAGAATGTTGCTATTGAGCCATTGAAAGCTTTCAATACTTCTATGCCAGGATATTGCGCTATCAGAGATTGAAACATATTGCCCTCCAAAATGCATAGGCGGTTGCCCAATGGTGCAACCTCATTTCAGAAGGATTCACTTTTTCTCTACAAGAAGTAATTTCTTAGATCACAGATAGATACATAGTATACAGCAGGGTCCTATTTGTGGAGTAACTGAAAGTGAAGACCTTTGAGGAAATGGAAGACATAGAAAAAACATGTACTGGTGTAATTTACTAGTAGTGCCGAGAATTCATTAAAAGTTCCTTTATAGAACAAAGATAATGTTTATGTGCTCAGTTTATATGCACACATAATTCAAGTTCTGCCCTCCAGGCTCCTACATCATTAAAGTTGTTTCCAGATATCAAGAGTTTTACATTAAACACAATTTACTAAATACAACATGATGAATGTATTTCAAGAGCCTTGAGTAAGTACACTTGCCTCTGCTTTGAATGCCAATGTGTTAACTGGAATATTACAAATCCAAAATGAAATGAAGGATTTGTCCTTGTCAGGACATTTGGTGTCATGCAGTGACAAAATGCTTATGTTTTTCCTCATATATGGTCCATGTGAATGTGACCACCTTGTGACCTTATGGCAATCAATGATTTTTTGACAAGTGATTGTACTTCTGAGTCTTCCAATGGCAAATGCATAGGGAAATAAGCAGTGGCACTGTGTACTATATATTATTATTATTACTGGTTTCCTCAAGCTTTGTTTGTTGCCATCCTCATACAAGCTGGAGTTCCTTCTGGCAATGTTATGAGTCCAGAATGTAATGGAGGATTTGTCTTTATTGAGTGAGTGAGCTTGTCATGCATGGGAGAGTGGCTATTCAAATGCTTATGTTTTTCCCTATACATGGTCTGTGGGAGACCTCCCTTGATGTGACATCTCACAGTCTCTTTTGTGACTGTATTTTCATTAATTCCAAGATATTTTTATTTGTCACTTCTAACAAATGCCCTCTGCTGAGGCATACCCTATACATTCTGTTCCCTTTCTACTCATCCATTGTCATTCTCTTTAGTCTTTTTCTTGTTTCCTCCATGTCCTCTTCATCCTTGGTGCTCTTTTGCTTTCTAATGTGGTTTATTGTTGGTTTCTGCATTGCATTCCTTGCTCATTTTTGGATCCACTCCTGCTTTGCACTTTAGTATGTGTTCCATTTTGCCTTGTCCCTGCTGTGCCACTTACCTGCATATGCTCTCTGTTCAGTAACATAATTGTTCAGAGTAGCACTAGCACTTTCGCTGTGCCTCTCTGCCTTCCACTCCCTACTGCAATCACACTGAAGCCCACATCAACAATGTCTCCTATGTGTAGCTTTTCCAGGCTAATTTTTTTTTCGCTCTGCATCCTTAAAAATCTTCCTTCTATTTTTGAGGGTTTTCAACTACATATACTACATATTGGAACTCTGGAAAATGTTAGGGATAATTTTCATATGTCAGTGAGTCACCTTCCATCCCTGCAGTGGGTTGCCTTTTGCTCCTGTGTTGATGTCACTAATGCTCCATGCTCCATGCATTACTTGCAAAATTGTTTGCTCGGCAGGCCATATTTGCCCCTGTCCTCCCAACAATCACCCTGCATCTCTATTCAGTGGTCCATATGGTCAACCTCCTGTCAGCACTGGTGTGTGGTTTCAATTGGCACCACCCTCAGTTTACAATCACTGCACTGAGTGCTGTGCCCCAACATACCATAAGTTTTCTGTTGCTTTCCCAGCACCTATAATAGCCTTCAACATTGAGAATACAATGGTTATTGCTACTGATTGTGAGTTTCCTGCACTGGTGCATGGCATTTGAGTAAGATACTCCCTTAGAGGTGTCATTTACTTTGCAAATGGCAATCACTTCATATCAAGAATTATAGACAAACAAGGGAATGTTTTTGTCCACAATGGAATGTGTAAAAATGGAACCCCTTGGTTTTCTTTCTGATGAAAGGGACTTTTATCTTTAAAATGGAGGATGGATGTCATGTCATTGCAGGTTAATGTCTTTTGTTAGTTGTAATCCCTTGTTCTCTCATGTTGGGTTCTTTTTTTTTTCTTTCATTTGTCTTATTTTGGGTTGTTGCTAGTCCGACTATCAAGTTCTGACCATCTATCATGTACCTGCACACATTTATTGTGCCCACACACATTCTTACATGCAGCTGAATACATATTCTCAACACTTGTATCATCCCTTCAAATCATGTTGCATACATATACACATACATACTTACTTCCAACTGCTACTCATCTCAATCTGAGTGTTCCTGTTTCCTACTACAGTCATTGTCTGTACACCTTATATATGCCATAAATTTATGTATCTTATTTAGTTTATTCAGGCAAGTATTCCAGAAAGAAGATAAAGGGATGAGCAATGAGCAGGCTATGCTCATCCAGCGAGAGGACAATGAGGTATATGTAGTAAAAGGAACAGCCTGAACAACTCTTTCCAGCATCGCTCCATTGGCTTTTTATGCAGCATCATTTTCTTCCCATGATCTGGCACTTGTTCTCAGCCTGTGCCTCAGGTGGCAATGATTATTACTCAATAAGCCTACTGGTCTTTCAACTCATTTATGTATCTTTTCCTTTGAAAAGACCACAGAAAACTGCAATTTTTCTCACCCAAAAATGAGGTATACATCTGACTGAATCAGGCACAGCACCTGTGCCAAGGTCAATTTCCACAAGCTCATCATATCCACTTGGTCTGGGTGCACTGGTTCACTCATGTCCACTTGGCAATAGCTGTATTGTTTTCTGTTTTTTATGGTACCCAGTGGGTGCTAGCACAGGAACATATGCAGTCAAGTCAAAAGTGACATGTACTTTGAGTGACAGGAAAATGGAGACCTGACTGCAGGCAGGTACATAGCTTTGTCAGTGGTCTGTTTGAAGCTCCAAATCCCCAGCATGTTGATTTGCAATGCTGCAGAGGAGGTGAACCTTCCGTGGCTTTTTATCTTCGCATCTGAATAAAGTCTGGACTCATATCTGCTGTGCAATTTATCACAGCGGCCCACTCTCTCACATTGCAAAAGCTCTTCACTCTGATCTAGAGCTGAAAGAGCAATGATGGTGCTGTAGACAAATACATTGCATTCATCAGCTCTATGAGAAGTGTAATTGGAAGAAAGAAGGTGGAGGAGGCTGTGGTTGGGGTAGCTGGCATTGAGGGTGTTGTATTCCAGGTGTGGTCATGCCAACTGACCTGCTTGACACCCACAACATGGTGCAGTGATATGCATATTTTTTTGTGTAGGCCTCTAACAGCCTTGGACTGACAATCCAGGCTTTAGAATGTATTCAGAGGACAGTGGGCTGCCCAAGCCAGCTAGTCAAAGTCTCACTACAGAAGTCTACATATAGATGGGATGAAGTCAGCTACAGTATCCATATATACCAGCCCACTATGGTCTCTAGGAGTGCCTAACCTGGATGATGGCCACCCAGCATGTCAAAGCTGTAATATCCAGAGCTTTTCTCTACACATGCAGCTGAGATTTCACACTAGGGGAACACATAGTTTGTGCAACTCAGGGTCTAAACCATAGAGGGAACAAGTTTACACTCCAGCTGATGTTGGTCAAGGAAACTTCATGAAGCGAATGGATAATTTGAACACTGTATGTCTTGAGGCTGGTCAGAGCCAGAACTTTGGAATGAATAATATTGCTGGGATCCAGGAAATCAAATGGACCTGGACCTTAGCCCACCTTGGGTGGAGTCAGCCAAGTCAAAGGAAGAATTTAAAGTGAAGAACCATGATTGTCTGATAGTAGGACCATACAGGAAACTTTCTGGAATTGTGCTATACAGATTGCACTAAAGTATTATAAACTGGATATCATTGGGAAGCTATCCTGCAACTGGTTTAGAATATTTGAAGGGGACAAGCTCAGTCTGGTTATGCTGCCCAGACTGAGCTTGGGAGTAGTTAAGCATGGCTGGTCATGCTAGCCAGTGCAGGATAGGATGAGCCATGATGTGACACTTGAGTGCACACAAAAGGAACATAGGAATGTGGATTTAGCTGATGTACCAAAGGTCCAGTCAGGCAATGTATACCAGAAAAGGAAACTTTCTTTATTTCTTTATGTCTTACCAAGATTTACTACTCAATTTGTACCATGGCCAAAGGCAGCCAGAAGCATTATAGTTTTACCATCTTGCTTTGTTCTACTGGCTCAGACCGGCTTTGTTGTATAAATACTGTAGAATTACTTTATGAATACAAGTTTCAATGCCCCACCTTCTTGTGCAGATAGTGCTTGGTGGTCCTCTGGTCTTAGCAGGTTATTCAGTATTCCCCCTTTTTAGCTGATAACATGTGGTAGTCCTCTGATCTTAGCAGTCTGTCAGGGGTTAGCTAAGGGTATAGGATTATTCTATTTGGCAACCCCCTGGCAACTGCAAAAGACCAATTGACCTCTGGTCACTCTGGAAAATGGCTGCTCTAGTGCCCAAGGCATCAACTTTGCAGAGTCCACTTAGCAGCTGCTGTTGTTAGTGACGACAATGCAAGATCAAGTTTATATGCTGCTTCTTATCTTGTGCTCACTATCAGTGTCTACTTGATGCTGGTGGGCTGTGGCAATAAATTATGGATAGTGTCAATATATTTAGTAATGAATAATGTCAAGGCCTCCCTTCAATGCCGAATATCCTAGCCAGCCATTGTCAGATTGTTTTTCAAAGAGATGCCAGTGCATTGGTCAATGCAAAAGCAGGCTGAGCAGCAGAGCTGGGTTCAAAATTCAACATCTGCTGTACATATATGCAGTTAAATTTGTAGATTAGTAATATGGCCATTCAAAACACCCTTACAATTTGCTGAATCTTGCAGAAGATACACTAGACATTGGTCCATACATACATAAGGGTTAAGTAGCAAAAACTGAGGCAAGGCATCTGGACCGCTTCAGTGGCCCCCATGTCAATGCCAATCTAAATTGGGGTATGGTGCATCAACATATCAGTAGGTCAGTTTATGGCTCAGCTTTTATTGGCTCTGGCTTAGAATGCCTTGTCCCTGAATAGGCCAGATGGTCCCAGTCTGATTTTTGAAGAAATAATGCCACAGCTTGAATATGGCTCCCCCATATCTGGAAGCTGCTCAGCTCAGTTCTGCTATTTTGCTTTGGCAAGCAGGGTGCAGGTTTTTCCAAGCCAAGCCTTGGGTGCATTATGTACTAGTCACAAATTGTGACTTAATGTTGCCCACAGTGGTCCCAGTGTGACAGTCAGTGTTACTTTCCAAATATTGGGGGGTTGCTGCTGGCAGCTGGGCTGCCAAATAGAATTATCCAAGGGTATAGACTATTCAGGGCAATGAGTGCCTCAAGGGCCTGTTGTATACTTTGTGTCATTTGTGGCTGGGACTTGCCACTCTCAATCCCCTTGACTTTATGCCTGATTAGCTTTTAGCTGTCATGAAAACCCTAAAATCCATCTCAGTCAGCCCTGATTTGTGACAGGAATGAGAAGCCAGTTCCAGCTAGCCCTGCACAGCATCAGGTACAGTCTGGTGGAAACCAAATTCAGAACTCTCTCTCTCTCTCTCACTCTTAAAAACTCTTGAATACCCTTGGCTTCTTTTGGCTAGTCTGTGATGATGTAGTTGGGCAACATTTACCCCAGCCAGTTGAAGCTTATGAGTTAAACTAAGCTAGAAAACTATAAAAACCACTGTGGAACTTCAGACTGTGTCAGAAGATCTTGGATTTGTATGGAACCTTTGACAACATCCCTACTACATCTTGCCAAACAAATTGATTATATACTGGAGATTGTGTCTTTGGGTGTTACATAGTAGACTAGCTTGATGCAGCTACTGTTTCCATCCTTTCCATCTACACAAAATCCAGCCTATTAGTGGATCTAGTCACCAGCTTCTCTCAAGATTCATTTTTTTGATGTGGTTCTTCAATTGATCTGCAACACTATTCAGGTTCCAAGTGCATTGTTCTTGAACAATTTCATGTTTGGCAGTATAGTTTATTACATAGGACCATTTTACTTGAGAAATGGTGATGTATATACATTGGGGTTGGCAAGTATAGGATGGTAAGAGGGAAAGAATTGGAAATTAGGATTTCAGGAGGGAGACACATGGGAGATAAGGGGGAAGTTGGAGCCTTAGTGATACCTTCTCAATGTTTGCTCTCCATTCTCTCCATTTGATTACTTGAGCTTTACATTTAGCTGTTCCTTTTCTCAAATAGAATTATCAGGCTAAACTGTGTACACTGTGAATTACAAGTGATAGTTGCTTCAACCTAAGTTTTTTTATTCTTTTATGAGTAAATCACTCAGCAACTAAGACAGTACTGAAGTTTCTATATCTGAGGCCTATCATTGACAGTCTTCTGAGAGCCATGGCCTCTAATTCAGACATAGAGAAGTTGATGCCTCAGTGCTGTAAACATGCCAAAAATTCAGATTTGTGACTGCTGCATGATCCATTGCAGTGGCCCTCTCTCACAAGTGGTGGATTTATCACTTAAATTAGATTGGAAGTGACCACTTTGTCATTATAGAGTTCATACTCCTTTCATGCAGTTTCCATACCTAATGTGGGTATGGAAAAAATTGTGAAATTGGTCATGGATGAGCATGCAAGGTATGGAATTTATGCCACCATGCCTGCTATACTACCCATACTTTTGTGATGGTGCTGATTTGAACCCTGGGGTCTATAATCAAGTGATATCACTTAATGCATGGTGGGCCAATCCTAACTTGTGGCAGGACTCATGCCCTTTTCAGTGATTGGAACAAATTACCCTTGCAGATCCTGGGTCATTGATCATCAATGTAATGAAAACTAACTAAAAGTGTATAAATTGCAAAAATTAGATCAATTCAAAATTGCCTGCCTTTGGTCAAGCACAGAATCATCAGAGCAGAAACCCTGCATTCCATTCCATTCCATGCACTCACAACTATGTGGATATTTCATTTTAGGATTTCCATTTATCAAACATTCCAGTAAGTATTGTCTCTGCTGTATAGGACAATAAAGATTGTCAGACTAATGGAGTGAAAATGGAAGCAAAAGAAGAGTTGAACAGACCCACACATCATGGGATACTGTACTATTACAACTGCAAATTCACAGAGTGTTATGCATTATGCCATTAACTTATGAAAATACTAATTCAGAGGGTCTTGTTACATGTTATGGAATTCAGATAGATTCAATTCAAATAGGCCAATAGACCAACAGTTTGGACTGCAAAGCAGTGATGCTGTGTCTGATTATTGAGCTTAGGACAAAGATATTGTAATTATTTACTTGCTATAGCAAAGTTGAAGTACATTGTTAATCATTTGTTGCTATATCAAGTTGTGGTTATGATAATTCACTTGCTATTTACTCAAATATTAGAAAGAGGAATGACAATGGTGGGTGTTAGGAAAAGAGAAGCAATGGAATCAAAACTCGAGTCAGAGTTGATTTTATATTAATATAAATTATGTAATGATCACATGCAGGGTGCATAGACCATTAAGTCTAATGACTCGAGTCAGCATACTAAGCACTAATCAAGCACAATCACTAATCAAACACTAATCAAGCACAAGCCATCAGAAAAAAACACCTTTAGCCCAGGCTGCCCAGGGACACCCCCTAAATCCTAGGGGACCCTGAGGTTCCTTGGGGATGATTTCAAAAGCCCTCAGAGCTCTAAAATTTCACCCAGGGAGCCCAGGGATCCTGAGGCTCCCTAGGATTTGAGGGGTGTCTCTAGGCAGCCTTAGCATAGGGACTTTTTCCTGATGGCACTAATCAAGCACATGAGTAATGAGCCTAAGTCTATTAGCACAACCAATCATCATGGGCCATGTTTTGAGATATCTAAACTTATATAATTACATGTACATTTCTGAGGCATCCCAGAGATATCCAGGGATGTCCAGGATTTGGCCAAAATTGTAGGCTCTTTCAAGTATTTCCAGGGACACTTCAGAGACACCCTAGGGATACCTCAGAGAAACCTCAGGGCACCTAGGATATGGCCAGAATCCTAGGATCCTCTGGTTACCCAAACTGCACAGGTGGTCTTAAGAAATCTAAAGCTCCCTAGGAAATGGCCTAATTCCTGGGGCTCCTCAAATATACTGGGCTTGCCAGGGCTTTAGATATTTTTCCAGATGAAGATGCTCTATAATATTCTTGAATCATTTCACTCTACATGGCACTAATTAAGCTGAAAGCATGGCTGTAACCCTGGGGTCAAGCCCCCAGACTCCCAAAGATATCACCAACCCTAAACCCTAACTGCCTAACCCCTAATTGACCTACAGTGGTCCCATATTGTCTGGCAATGTTCAAACCTGCACCATTCAAAGCTAACCCTAACTAGTGCAGGCCTTCACATTGCTTATCTTATTCTGAGGACTTAGGCTATTGGAAGTTGGAAGGCTTGCAATTTTCAAGTTTTTATTATTGAGCACTTGTAATAGCAGCAAATAATTAACAATTTAATTCCTTCTATAGTAAGGATATTGTAATTTATTTACTACCTTCATTTATGCACATTTTTTTTTTTTTTTACATCCTTTTCATTGTTTCATGCACTGTTTCCTCCTTCTATGATCTACCTTCTGTTCATTTTGCCTTTTTGCTACTTTATGTATGATCACCACTAGCCCTGGGTACAGGGCTTGGGTCTAGGGCTACTGTACTTACAGAGTATATATACTTAGCAGTACATCCAGACATATTCCTTAGCTCTGAGCTTGTCTATCCTTCCATGTAGTTAGGTGGCTAGAATAACATTTCTCTCCCCTGCTCTCACTCTCAGTTCTGTTCCAAGTTGTGTGACACCTAGTTGCTGTTTGCAGTAGCTACAAGTTGCTGACACTGCTGAGGACAGTTGCTGTTGTCTAGTGCTGGGCAAGGTCAGGTCGCAACCCCCAACCTGACCCTGACCCAACCTGACCCTGTATGAGGGTCAAGTGGGGTCAAAAGTCGGGGTCAGGATTTTGCTAACCCTTGGCCCTTGAGTTAACACTAGGGTCAGGCCAATTTTTTATGCACTATACAATACAGATTTGAAGCTGCTCATGTTTGAACTGCCTTCTTCCTTGATTTTTTGGCTATTATGGTAAGTTCAGTGTCAAGTTCACTGTCCATTGGGAGGCCTTGTGAGCACAAATTTTGCAATTGTCTATGGTTTGATACCACTGAGGCTCTTGAAAACTTCACAGTCTGAAGAACAGTTAAGGAAAAGTACCAAGTGGTAACATAGGCAAAAATAGCAGAAGATGCAGAGGAGGATAGCCTCTTGGCCACTAATACTGGGTAAGGCTCCAAATTGGATAATAGAATTTAATGACAATTGCATTGGGAAGAAGTCTAGCAATTATTTAATGAGATATTTTACTTTGTTTCCTTTTTTGTGCTCTCCGAGTCTACATATCCTGAGCCAATTTTTGGTTTTTTGATAAGATAAGAATAATTACATCACTTGAACCTGGGGTTGACCCTGACCTGACCTGACCCTGACCCGACTTTCCCCCTGGGGTCAGGGTCACAACTATAGCTGACCTTGACCCCACCGACTTGACCCAACCCGACCCTCCCCAACACTACTGTTGTCATCCAGAACTATGAGACTCCTATCAGTCTGAGAGTCCTCACTTTCTCCAAACAGAGGGTATCCGCATACTTGGTACAACTCCAACTTGATCCCCTCACAGTGTTTAGATGTTGATCGGCACTCATATTAATGTGCTGAGGGTAGGAGGTGAACTTGATGTAAAAGTAGCTTTCGGACTTGGCTTCTCCAAGGAGAATATCATATCATCTATGCTTATCATTCATTTGGCATAAATATTTAGGACTTTTTGTACTGGTTTGATGTCAACTTAGACTCAAATTGCTGAGCAGCGTTTGATATAAGCCTGAAACGGAAATGAAGGAAACTAATTTTCATAGGAGAAAATGGCAGATATTAGCTTATGTGTAAGGATAACAGTCTTACCACAGGTACATATCTCACCGAAAGCGGAAAGCTGTTATATCACAGCTGCAATTTGATTCGAACTTCTTCATGTCCAAATAAGTTGAACATGAGCATTCCCATACAGCCTGGTCTAACCTCTGTCGGATTTATTCGAAAGTTTATCATCAGCACATACTGCACTTTTACATTTGACAATGGTTCTGCATTACTGAAGAATCTGGATATGACTGATGCTAAACCTTCTATTCCTTTTGGACTAGTACCTATCATGCACAAACTTTCTGTTTGCACATGTGTCACTGTAGAATCATCATTGATGTAATTTCTGATGCAACTGATTACCCAATTGAGCCATTTATGCACAGAGTTGACTGATCACATCCTGGATGCGTTGACCTCATTATATCAAAGTGGTCACTCGTTACTTCTTCCAGAATAAGTAGTGAATGAGTTCAAAATAAGGTCAGGTCAATTATAGGTGAGGTCCAGGTCTGCGTCCAAAAGATTATATAGTTCGCTCCATTGGTAGTCCAGCCATCTAGATTCTAGGCAGCGCTACCTTCTAAGCCAGTATGTACTAGCTCCGAGTTTACGTGTTGACATAAAAGTGGCTTCGTCGCTCCAGCTCTGCTCCCACCTGCCAGTTATCCAACCTCTAGAGCCTTCACTTCCAGAAGTGGGTTGGAGCTTTATGACGAGTTTAAGTATAGGTTGGTTCTACAGTTGGTTTCGTGTCCATATGTTTCCGTGAAAAGCGAATTTGTTATTCCAGCTCCACTCATAGATGCCGTCTAATCACATAAGGCAGCAACGCAACGCCACCTCCTAACGTAAAAGTAGTATGGAATTTTTTTTGCAAAGTTTAGTTAGTGGGATATCTTTTTTTCTCTCATACTCAGCCAGGAATCCAGAAATTTGAGGGAGTCTGTGAAGGTAGTGGTGAACTAATGACAGTTGCTGGAACTTGGGACCCTGATTTCAATACTGACTACAGTGCCAAAACTTTTGATTCATGCCCCATTAGAACTGCATTCTCAAGCACCGGAGCTTGTGACAACAACGATAAGCTTCGTTCGACTTTTCCTCAAATCATCACTAGTGAATGGATTAAGAGGACTCTGATGAGCTTGTTCGGAATTCTTTGTTGCGAATTGCAAGCTCTAAAAGGTGATTAGATGGTGATATTATTTCTAGCATATAACTTTGGGGTACCAATATCGAATAATCTAGTGACGGGATTCTTTGCATGTGAGCGTAGTACGAATAACCTTTTTTGGAATAAATCCACCTTCAGGTCCGATATTTCCTCATGGAAGCCGGAACGGTGGTATCCTATAGTTAGGACCGTGGAACTATGCATTACGGCATAAACCTCAAAAATTTAGAGTTTAAGGGGATCACAGCTTCATACCGGTAGCTGATCTGAATGTATACGATCTTCATTTACATCTCAACTTCTAGGAATATTTTTAATTCCCGATATCATTCCGCCGAGCGGAATTCTTTCCGCCTTCGATGTGGATCTACGGTCATCCAAGTTCACACAACTTCCTCAGAGGCCATACGTCTTCTGAGGGACTACATTTCAGCACAAACGAGGGATCTTTTGTAACGATCCGGGCTGGATTTGAGTATCAACTGAGGAAAGATTGATTATAAAGGTCTCGATAAATCTTCAAAAAAAAACTATCTGCAAAGTCCCCTTTGTCTATATCGAATATGTCTTCTGCCGAAGTTATCGAAGCACTCGGTCCTGGTAACCAGCTGTCCAACCTCAATAAGTTTGCTGCTAGCTACAAGGCCGCCAACAGGATTTTCATCGATCTTCTTACATACCCATTCCTGGAGTCCATCGTCCTTGGCGAGGGCCAGGCCGGCAAGCAGGATCTCCGCGCCATTGTCGTTGACGGTGATGCGAGATTTGCCCAGCTGTGCATAACCAACATCTCGATTGCCCGGCAGGTTATTAGCTACGCGCAGACCGCACCCCTGATACTGCCTTCCTTGACCGTCAGCGGTTACGCGATAGCCATGAGACCTTTGGTTGCTCAGTACGTTGCCGAAGCATTGGCCAGCGCCAATGGCAATGAGCAATTCTTCGAGGGGGCAAGTGTCTCTTAGCAATGTCACGCGGCTTGTTTCCTGACTCGAGAAATGTTGATCTAGTTCCAAGCTTATCTCCTCCTTCTCGACAATCAAATCGTGCTCATGACAGACAAGATCGCTCAACTTACCGCTCAGATCGAGGAGGCCAAGGACGAGCTCGCGCATGCCAATGTAGGCTCAACTATTGCAGATATTATCAAGGTAAGGTCAGGTTACACACAATAAATTGACTAATTCACGGCATATTTTAGGCTATCTTTAAGCTTTCGGACTCTAGTGAGGAAAGAGACATCCAGATCGCCGCTCTTCTGAATGTTGGTCTTGAAACCATCAAATCGAGCTTCAGTCAACTCTGGTCCGACCAACAGCGTCTCAAAGAGCTCATCACAGGCCTCACCACCCTCAAGGATAACCTATCTGCTATCAAAACCCTTTTCACCGCGCTCAGTGATTCACTCACAGGAATTATCTCTGACACCAAGTCTCTCCTAAATCTCTGGAATGATGTCCAAGCTCGCCTGGGAACGGTTGAGACTGTTGACAGAAACTTCACTCCCCAGGAGATACAAGAGATTGCAGACAAGTGGGCGAAGGCTGAGCAGGCTGCCAAAGAGTATATTGAAGTTGTTATAAGCTCTGGGTCTACAAAAGCACCTTCCATACAGCCATTGGTCAAGAAAGGGGTAGCCCGCAAGTCAACCTCGGTGTCCAAGATCCCTCGTACCAAGGCTGAGCTCAGGATGGCTGAGATCATTGCTTCTGTTGGCCCTGAAGCCCGAGCTGCTGCAAGGACACGCCGGTGGGTGGCTCAACTTTGTATTGAATGTCTTCATCTTTTCTAACATATGGTGAATAAAGCACATCCCCCAAGTCATCTTCCAATTTGAGAGACGCGAACTCGGACTTTCTTGCTCTGGCAGGGTCAGTCTAGCTTAATATCCTCTTATCATCTATGATCATCTTGCTTTGTGTTCGCACAGACCTCCAAAAGCAACCCAAGCTGTCCTTGACGATATGGCACTTCAAACCGCTGGTGTAATGAAACAGTTCAATGTAAGTGGCTCAACTGCTTCTTCTCGTCTCTTGCTTATCTCATTATATATGCCAGGACATGCTCCAGCTCCCATACTTGAACCAGCTCCAAGTCAACAACCCCGATAAGCCATCCGAAAAGATCAACATTCAAGATATGGTCACCAACTATCAAAGGGTTATTTGCCTCTTTATCATTACTGGCTCGCAAAGCACTGACCTGTATCATCGTCTATAGTTGTACTGGGAGCTGCAGCAAGCGACGGTACCGGTGGCTCAAGACCTCCAGAGCTATAGCGAAGTAGTGCTTGTCCTCTTGCCATACCTTGTGGCATCGAACAGCGCCACGCCACCAGATGTCAGTATAGAAACGTACCTCACAGCCCACAAGACACTCGCAGACGAGTACAAGATCAAGGCTGACAATATTTTTAACGCGAGGTTCGAATGATCATTCATGTATGCAATGCTCTAGCTCACGCCACTCATTGTCTAGTCTCGATTATCAGAGGCTATGGGGTAATGCGATGAACGCCGTAAAGCAAGCTTGGAATGAGTGTGGGGTACAGCTTGACGAGTGAGCACTGTTTATTACCACCCGTATGTTTGCCGCCGCTGAGTATATGTACCGGCTTGCTCAGGTTCGAGGCGACATTGAATGACCTCTTAGAGCAGTACAAGAACTTGTCGCTCCGAGTTTGTCTTGAGGCTGCTGGTGCTCTTCTGTTGTTTGGCGCCGCCGCTTTCCTTCCAGGAGGTTGTGAGCATCATTCTCTTTATTATTTTACATATTATATATACTTGATGCTGACTACCGATAGTGTTGGTTACCGGCGCTCTCGTCTTAGGCGGTCTTGCAGTAATTGGATTGCTCATAGCTGACCTCATTCAATTGGTTTATGTAAGTTCTGCGTGGGGACGCATGAGTTCAGAGCAAAGACATTGACTGGACATCTAGCTCGCCCAGGCCATTAATGAGATACGTAACAGAATAAAGATCGCCAGAGATACTCAGACCCAACTGGCAGGGTAAGTCTTCCCCATCTGGCTCTTAATTTCGCTCTGAACAAAGTTAGCTTGCTGCCATACATGGAGAGCATAGCTAAAAGCCTAGTCGATATTACAGGTGTCTGGAGTGACATCGCTCAGAACTTAAACAATGTGCAATCTTGGAACAAGTTGTTAGAAGGCCCAGCGGGAGCTAACCTTCTCGAGAACGCGAGGGAGATACTTCTTGCGAATTGGGCCAACATTAGGGATGCCACGCAGAAGTATATTGATATCATCACCGGCAAGGGTCGCAGTGTGTTTACTGAAAACTTCTGGTCATTTGGCGAATAAGTTGAAGTCGAAATAACCAGATTTCTAATAATCAGAAGTTTTACTTCGTCTCTTTACGCTTGTATGTATGCTTCCCTTAGCTTCGCTTAAAATCAGGAAAAACACAATGCAAAGCTGATAGTATTCCTATTCCTATGCTATAAATTTACCATCCAGTTGTCATCGTTTAAGTGATTTGGCCAAATCTGAAGCCTTAGAGGATATTTTTACAGCTTCGTAAGTTTACTTCGCAAGGAGCATTTGGGGAACGAATAAAGTAGTACAATGGTGCTTCTTTCATGGATAATCATCTGTAGGATGTCCGCCACAGGGACGTCTCGAACGTGTTTTACGTGAGGGTTCTTCAATGCACTCGTTAGCCACCCATTGAAGTAAGGCATGTTGCCATATATGTAATTTCTGAACCTTGGTGATACAGCCCTGGGATTGCAGCGGGCTCGCAAGGTGGATTGGATTTTCTTTAAAATGACGACACGTACTTTCAGAAAATTGTCCGGTCTTCCGCAAGCCTTTCGTGTTAGTTTTGCATTCCGACAAATCTATATCCAACTTGAGCCGGATGGAAGTGAATGCCTGGAAGTAGAATGAAATCTCAGCGATGCTATACCATGGCCAGACAAGAATGAGTACATGACACTGGCATTCGGAGAGTCCACAAATTTAAATTCATTCTACATCAAGATCTCAGTCTTACGGATGCTAAGGTCTAGCCTGGCTAGCCGTCTTTGTAATTCACGAAGATTGAGTCGAGAGTGAAAAGTCTTACTTAGAAAAGCCAGCAAATCGGCTTCTCGGCGAGCAAGGCGGTTCACGGCGCCGGCCGTTTCGGCATCTAGCTTCTTCCTGCCTCCGTCTCTCACCGTCCTCAGCTCAATATTGCTTTTTGCCCAGCCCTCCACGCCCTGTTTCTCAATTGCAGCAGCCGATAACGTACCGGAAGCCAACCGGAAGCTCTAGGCTGTTTCACTTGCGGGTGGCCTCCTTCCTCTCCTCCTGCTCGCCCTCGGGCCAAGCCTGAGCCCAAACATTGTAATATCTCTGTACTGAACCCTTCAATTGAGCACATCTACCTCCAGGCTTGTCATCTAAGGCGCTCCAAGACAACCAAACAGAGTGTAATGTCGCTATAATGACCCATCCGCATAGCGTCTGCCTTACCTGAAAACTTCACAGATATCAATACAAGACCTAGCAACGGATTTCCCTGATCTCAACGAACGTAACAGGGGAGAGGACCTTAGGGACGACGTTGAAATATATTAATTACATACACGATTCTTCTAGTCGCCCGGAACCGATTATAAATATACCAGTTTTCCTAGGATATCGAGTCCTCAAACCCCCCTCCAAGTTTTAATCCTTCTTCTTGTCGGCCTTGCTCCCTGACAACTTGTTGTATTTATCCGCAAGACGGTTGTACTCGGCAGTTTGCGTATCATACTTGGACTTGAGCGCGTCATAGTCCTTGCCTACACAGGAAGAGGTCACAGGTCGGAAAATTGCAGAGGGACGACAAGCACATACCCGAACCACCTGAAGAGCCAGTCTTTTTGAGCTTGGCGTATTCTTCCTGGCTATGAATGAGCTCCAGGGTGATGGCGAATGTACGCGTGAGGACGAGAGAAAGGAAGAGTGTGAATCCGGTTAAATACACATTGCGTTGGGCACTGAGGGAAGACGAGTCAGGGAAGTGGGTCAGTGCACTGTACGCATTGCACTCACTAAAACTTCCTCGCTGCGAAACTGGTCTCCGTCCGTACGTCTCCCATACCCTGCTGACCCTGCTTGGCTATATCTGCCTCTGCAGTAATGCGGAACATCCGTTGCAAAGCATCAAAGAATAATATGCCAACAAATCTGAGAACAGGTACAGTGAATATCACACAGTCAGGCCAGTCAAAACGAGCCAAACGCGTACATGAAACTAATTTTGACTCCATAGGCAATTTTAGCTACGATGGGACTGTCTGAGAGAAACCCAAAGACGCGTTTGCGGACAGCGTAAGGGAATGGTACCACCAATAAAGTGAAGGTGACCATTTCAGAGGCCAAAAGTAAAAAAGTGAGAGAGTAGTAGATGGTCATTATCGAGAACAAAGGCAAAGAAGAGTATTGGCGTTGGCGTACGTGTTCCCCGCAAGCGCCTTATATGCCCTGGGTCGTGACGTCACTACCACGTTGACGTCACAGAATGTGATAAGATAAGATAGAGTAGGCTACAGACTCCCAAAATTCGTCTGCAGATTGCAGATACAAAGCAACGGTACATTTTTTGGAACTGAGCTCACAGGACTCCCCAGCTCTCGGGTGGGCGGCTAGCCATAAATCAACAGGCAAGGTCTTCCCAGCTTCGAACAGCCATAGGCCAAAGTTCTTACCGCCGAAGCAACCATCGAGCGAAAACCTTAATGGAAGATCAAGAACTGCGCAACGTGGGGCCCTCGCCAGCCATGTATAAGCTCGAGCATTCGCAAAGCTTATTCGAAACCCCCCCATACTTACCACCACCATCACCTTGCAGAGTAAGGAGCTCTCCAATGCGCTTCACAACCATCCTTGTACCCATCTTCACAATATTCAGCGGGCTTCAAGCTGCCCAAGCTGGGCCTATTGCGTATGGAATATGCCAAACTGGTCAGCAACATCCACAGTTCGGCTGACGTTGGGATGTACGACCCTCACTCGTCTTTCTCCAGGTTGTAACACCGTCGCTGTAGCCTGCTATGCTGCAGCTGGGTTTACTTTCGGCACTGTTGTGGCGGCAGCTGCTGCTCCCCCTGTTATCCTGGGGTGCAATGCGGCCCTTGGAACCTGCTCTGCCGCTTGCGCCACCGTGGCTCTTCTTGCTCCCACTCCTTGAGGAAACACGTGTTCTGAAGGTACGCGCCTGCATCACGATCGAGTCCTACCAGCTCATCGACTGTTAAGATTTGAATTGCTAGGAAGTAGGTCGGAATGAATGAATACGAGAGGCCGTCCATGTTTTTGTAATTTTCTGTAGTGTGTAGTCCTGTCTTTGATATCTGCCAAACTTAGTTTCATTTTCACGCCTGGAAGCTGCTTGAAAGACGCTTTAAGGTTCTGAAAAACGATCAATGTATATGCACAAATGAAAACATCCGTGTACATGTCCAAAATGCCAATGGATAGATAACTTAATCTACTTCTAATACCGTGCCCCGCTGAACACTGCCCCATCCTATAATCGCGATCAGCACGGAGACCTTTGTGGATAAAGTTTTGAGATCGCGACGTACCAACTAACCGCCAATGCTTCTCTATTCGGCGAGAGAGTGCAACCTTCTCCCCGACCTCAGTGCAAGCCGGCGACGTAAGCTGGATCTTGGCCAAGTCAGCTTTGACACTGAGGACACGACCACCAGTTGACGTGGAACCAATGTTAATCAGTAGCAGCTCATTCTTGGTCAACTTGGAGACCTTTGTCTGTTTTTTGTCTTCAGTTTTGACACCTAGTAGACGACGGAGAAGGAAAAGACTGATTTCGAGTTCTGAACGTTATAATGAGCATCTCCAGGAAGTTTCCTTTCTGGAACAACGCACCGGTGTAAATCTTGGGAAGCTTTCCGACAGCTCCCAGAACCTGACCGACTAATCTGTCCGCTCTGCACAAGGTAGGATCGATTCGGGTACCAACACCAATCAGGCCTCCAGGAACAGCAAACTGAAGAAGGTTGTTCTCCGCGTGGAGGGACATGATTCGACTGAAGATGGGCTGGCACTTGTTTCGTCCCTGGTTGTCTTTGGTTACGATACCTGGCCGAATCTCAACTTCCTGTCCCAGGCGGAGCACACCCGTCAAGATGGATCCACCAGCGACACCACCCTTAAGCTCGTCGACTTCAGCACCAGGCTTGTTGACGTCGAACGAACGAATGACGATGAGTCTGGGATCAGAGGTAAAGTCTCGGACGGGTATCGGGATTCTCTTCACTATGTACTCGTTCACAGCATCGATGTTATATTTTAGTTGAGCAGATATCGGGACGATAGGCGATGATTCGGCGACCGTTCCTTGACATGAAAATTACCTTCGAAGTACCTCGGTAGAGACAAAACCTGCGGCGTACCTTTCACAAAGGCTGCGATACTTTTTTGGTGCTCTAACGCCTGACTCTCTTTAATCAAATCGACCTTGTTTTGAAGAATGATGATATTTTCCAGCTTCATGATCTCGACCGCAGCGAGATGCTCTGAAGTCTGGGGTTGCGGGCAGGTTTCGTTCCCAGCAACTAGCAGAAGAGCTGCGTCCATGACAGCAGCTCCGTTGAGCATGGTAGCCATGAGAATGTCGTGTCCGGGACAATCGACAAAAGAGACATGCCGAACGAGTCGCATACGATGTCCACATCCCGGACGTTCACAGGGTGGATTATCCTCCTTGTCTGAGCGATATGATCTGTAACATCCAGGTCTCGGGCAAGCTTCATTTTCACATTTGTAGATCTATCGAGGATCAGTCCCAATAAGATGAAAAAATTGCTTTGTAGACATACTTTTGCATTAGCATAACCCAGTTTGATAGTGATATTCCGTACAAGCTCATTCTTGAAACGGACGGTCATGACTCCAGATATTGCCTTCACTACTGTTGATTTTCCGTGCGCGACATGCCCAATCGTACCTAGAATGCCCGCCATCGATATAGATCCCGGCCAAAAAGTTAAAGCAATGCTTACCAAGATTTATAGTAGCCTAAAGAAATAGATCAGCTTCCGGATCTTGTTCGATTGTGGATACGACGACTCACCTGTTTTGATATAACCTCTGGCGAAAGAGGCGTTAATTTCGTTACGTCAACATCCACATCAGGGATTGCATCGACATCCTCGTCCTCAGCTTCGGAATCAGAGTCTTCTTGACGTTTCTGCAGTGTTTCGTCACCAGCCATGGTCTCGTTTCTTTTGGAGGGTGAAGATGGAGGGAGAAAAGATGAAGGTCGATGAATGAGCGATGAGATGAGTATGACTCGGCTCTAGAAATTCTACCGCACGTGGTGACACGTGATTGAGCGTCTACTTAGAAGTCAGCGCGCCTCCTCGTACCTCAAGTTACCGGGTCAATTTTGGTTGGCACCAGGGTATGTTACAGGACATTCACCATCAGCAAAGACTTCTTCGTGCGGCAAGTACTGCGGTTCCTGATTATAAACTTAGTGCCATAAACTGTACAGTAGTAGACCCTGATTATGTTGTATGTCGACCCTTAGGAAGCTCCTCCTGCTTTCCCATCCTTCCTGCTCTCATCCTCCTTTTCCTCTTCTTCCTCAGCCTCCCTTTCCCCTTCTTCATACCCCTGCCCCTCCCGCATTTTACGGACAATTCCAGTCCAGCGATGAATGTGATACGGATGAGGCATCGTCATCTTCAACCCTCCCTTAACATCTTCGGACAAATTCGCATTCACCTCATCAACCCATTCTCGAATCCATCGACAAAATCTCGCATATTCTCCAACTTGCACACCCCGCCGACCACCACTGATCGACCGTTCCGATATATCCCCACTTCCGATATTTTCAACGCTGGCCTTCCATTCCTCGAATTCATCCACGTAAGCGTCTCCAGCCTCTGAAGTATGCACATTCCTACGTGCATCTCGGTATTCCCTGATATCCCTCAGTCCCAAGTCGAACAGCGTCTCCCCACCCACAGCCTCTTTCCAAAACACGACAGCAGCGCAGATGGTATCACGAGTGGGTATGAGTCGTAACGCGCGCATGTAGGCCAGGGCGACAGGTATCTCTGCGGGACCGGGGATCAACGTTTTTGCTTGGAAGCGATTTCCTGATGAGGTTGTGGATGTACAGCCAGTGAAGGGACCCGATGAGGCAGCAGACTTGGAGGCGGACGACGCCGAAGGTTCTGGGGGAGATGCGGAACCTTGAAGAGGATATCCTTCGAACGGATGCCGCTGCCTCCACCCCGCCTGTGTAAATTCCCATGGCTCCGGCGCGCTCAGACCGAGGAGAAGAATATAGTGGTGGAATGCCGTAGGAGTAAGTCTCGGAAGAGGAATCGAGTCCTTGGGATAACCAAACACCTCATCGACTGCTTCAGCCCTTGAAGGTGCCATTTCACGCCCCTCGGAATCGACGGTGGAACTGAAACCAAAGCCAGACGCAACTCCCAGTCCATCTCCAAGGCCAAAACCGAATCGTCTTTTCAACGCTCCTTCAAGAGCGCCGAACCACTTTGGTACCCCACTGAGGTGACCTAAACCATCTCCGTCCGGGTCCATTAACCTGGAGAGGGAATGCGGCGGAAGTGTTGCAGGCGGATCGAGGTTGTGAAGATTTATGTATGTCGAGACAGTCAGGTTTCTGGCTTCCTCGTTCAAGTTCTCAGCGTGTGCCCAGATGAGACGAAGAAAAATTTCCCGTGCGAGGAGGAACGGATGAATTTCTCCTTCCCTTATATTACGACTGAAGCTTACCGCGGCGGAGCCGCTGCGCTGCTCAACTTCGCCTGCGAAAGGGCCATTCTCATCGGAACTGTCAGGTCTGTCGAGAGCAGGATTTGATAGCGCTTTGTCTCGAGGACGTGAAATGGGCCAAGGCCAAGGAGTAAACGGAATATATTCAAGCGGCTGAAGTGAAGAGCCATGTCGTGGTTCGGGAGATTTTTGTTTCAGCTTGACCTTTTTGGAGGAAGATTTCGGGGTCGGAGACGATGCTATGACAGTAAACCTGTCAGTCATAACCGAAAGGAGAGGCACGGACGGAAGTAAACCTCGAATAAGAACAAAAACACTACTCACTTTCAGAATCAACAGGCTTCCACAGCACCTCCATAATTCTCTCTACGAACCACCATTGTTTACTGTCTTCTCTCAGGCTTTGAGCTGCAAGACTCCGGCTCTCCATCATCGGCGGTTCTCTCGGATGAAGCAAACCGCGACCGACAAACATCTCCTTGAGAACCTTCCTTAGCCCGAAAGCACTGACCCCATCCATCTTCGCACTCATTCGGACTGCCTGTAGCATAAGACACACCGTCCGCGCATCCCAAGTCACGCCGTAGCGAGGATATAGTGCAGGAAGGAGTCGAAGGAGAAGATCGGGCCTGGCAGAGCGAGTAGTTCCAGTCGAAACAGACAAATGTTCGACAGACGTATCAGTTCTACCTTCAGATGCAGCTGGCCTTCGTGTCCTCTTGACTTTGAGAGGCTTTAAAGGAAATTGTACGCTAGGCACTGGCAGTGCATGCTTCTTGCTCGGCCAGCGAAGAAGAACGAGGAGAA
Organism: Collybiopsis luxurians FD-317 M1; assembly: GCA_000827265.1. Taxonomy (NCBI): domain Eukaryota; kingdom Fungi; phylum Basidiomycota; class Agaricomycetes; order Agaricales; family Omphalotaceae; genus Collybiopsis; species Collybiopsis luxurians. Next base: position 332,395 of record KN834790.1, on the reverse strand, counting down.
AATCGTTCATCTGAATTGTGTTCATCTGAACGTTGCTCGCATGCCGCGATTTTCGAGCGATCATTGTGGGAGCAGCGTACGCCTCAAGAACCTTGACAGCTTCATGGACTCTTCCAAGACGCGCAAGAACTACAAGACAAGCGGACAACGCTGGGCCATCTAGAGCGAAGTGAACTGCATCCCGAGGATGCTTTGTGGTGCGGGAAAGCAGGATTGAGTTTGTATTGGGAAAAAGGGCAGACGCTCGGGGGGAAAAAGTCGATGGGAAAGGATAGATGAGTTTCCTGACCCATTCTAGAGCAACCGAATAATGTCGACGAAGTAAAAGTCCGTGGATAAGGGCTGTATAGTGTGATAGTGTGAGGCGAACAGAGTATTGTAAGACAGGAGGGACCACTCTTGCACTTTCAGACGTGCCGATTGTGGCACTGAGGCCAGTATCGCCATTTTTACCGAGACTTTCCCGAGTCTGTAAAGTGGGAGGAACCCAGGGCCGATAATGGGCCTTACCTCGTTCAAGAAAATACACCAGCGCTTTGCTGGTGACATTTTTGACATCTTTTGAAGCAAGAGTAAAAGCACGCGTCCAGAGCTGTTGAGGTGAAGGAGGTACAAGCCCCGTTTGCTCTGACTTATCCTTCTGCCTCAAAGGAATATCGTTTGTGTAACGACGGGAATGTGCTGGAAGAGGTTTTCGATGTCTCGAAATGGGATACGCAGCTGCATAGGGTGGTACACCACCAGCTTCTGGACCTGCAAGAACACCGATCACTTCCGGAACTATTAATGGAGAGAGGGGGGTGAATGGAGCTGTAGGCGGAGCCGAGGAGTCCAATGAGCATATGTGACTCGAGAAGGAGGTTGACGGAGGGTGTGGGAGCTTTGCTTTTGAGCTTCCCTCTGTTTCTATTGCTCGAGTCGACCGAAATCTAACGAGGACTCTTGTCGTTGACTTGAAATCGAGCGTTCGCATACCATCTGTAAAGGAGTTACATCGTAGTTGGAGGCTGAGTAATGCGGTGATAACTCACCCTTTCAGATGCCCAACACAATCAGAAAACGGAGCTGAGTACGGGGAGGTCGCGAAAAAAGCTCTGAATAAGCGCCGCACGTGCTACCTATTGATCCTGAATATGGGCGCTTAAACCTCCACGACCTACTTGACTTTCACTCAACCCCCGAATGAAAGATAGTCATGTATCATTGTGTCTGGTGGTCTATTTCAACCTCCCAAGCTTATTACCACCAGTTTCCCTGGCAGATACCCGAGGCGCGTCTCGTAGTAAGGTACAAGCTAGCAAAACTACTACTTGACCCCCTGTCGTGGCAGTTGCCACTACTTACCCGTTCATTCTGCACCCATGGAATGAGAGATTGAATGCAATCTTGGCTATGTTAAATGTAACTGCATATCGTTAGGTCTGTCTTGGGTCAGGCATAATGAATGCGTAAACTCAGGCATTCCATCTCATCCAATGCACCGTAGAGTCATATTGGGGGATGTGCGTGGAAAGCCCAAAAAGTTCTGCCCTTAAGAATAGCGCAAAAAATTTGCTCACTGGTCGATGGGTTTAGGTTGACGATCGAGCCGTTGCCGGTCACCGGTCACCTTCTACCTCTCTCATCGCTGATGATCATTGCTCTGGGTACTACCTACATCTGTGATAGATGCTAGTCGGTACGAGAGCTCGCAACAAACATTAAAGTTCTGATATGGAAAGGTGGAGCTTTACAATTGACTAGTAAGTAACTATCTTCCATCGATCAAAGAGTTGCCTTCTCTTCGCTGTGCCTTTTGCGACCAGTAAGTATTTTTCGCTTTGCCTTCGAAAACTCACTTCTCTCTATCCTTCCTTCACCAGCTTCCGCAATCTCCGATCGGTTCAGGTAGTGTATGCTGGAAATGCGCTACTTGGTGCTGCTGTAAGAGCGCTACTTTCCGCATTCTTCGAGTTTTGCACTGAAAAACATAGTCTTTTATTTTCTTTGAGCTTGGGCTGTGCATCGGGATTGTACTTTGACCAGATACCTCACACTGCTGAGGTCGGTGTCGTCGTCTCGGCTACCGCGATTTACGACAGAGATGACCCGAGCACAATTACTCTCGTAATGAAAGAAAGAAATTCTGCTGGACCTACGGAGTCCCCAGCAATAATCGAAATCCTTACTCAGCGCAAGGCAATCGCAACAAACATTCCGTTCACTTTCAAGCCGGAAACAAATGGGTGCGTTTCGAAAATTCTGACTTGCGAAGGCAAAACTCTGATTTGGCGGTTTCGGGACCATCCTTTTTGCTCGTACGTAGAATATTCCGCATTGTGGCAATATCACCTCCGTGATTGTCCTTGCTCCATCATCGTCAATTCAGTAGCTAATAATTATGTTGTAACCCTTTTTTAGATTTTTCGGCTCACAGGCTGGACTTGACTCCGATAATCTTGCTTCATCCCACAATTTCACGGTCCTGGAAGCTGGAGGAGAAGGGAGTTTTACTTTGTAAGATGTCATCACCTCGTTACCGTTATTCTTTCCATTCATTTACTACGTCCCGTGTGCTTGCTTCAATATTCCAGGAGTTCAACTACAGTCATCCCAAAGACATCTTCCTCCCAAACCGTCATCATGGTTTCTTCCACTGGGGCTGAGCCTACTCCTCCTACTCCTATTCCTGGACCCTCTCCTCCCTCTGAATCCTCCAGTAAAACTTCTGAACTTTCTGCCCCTACCATTATGATTGCTGGTATGGCTACTACAACTACCAGTGATCATTCAGCACCAACACACTCAGAGTCTTCTCCCTCAACTGATACAGGGACGCCAAACCATGCAGGCACGGCCAATAAACCCAACAAACTTGCGATCGTCGGAGGCGTGCTTAGCGCGCTAGTGGCTATCTTTGCTGGAATGCTCTTGTTTGTCATATGGAATCGGCGGCAAAGGAAAAACGCTGGGGCTACGGAAGGAATCATTTCCTCTTTCGTCGATCTTGAAGCTTCGACGGAAATTTCGTCGACAGAGAAACCGAGAGTGCGGACAGGTACCAGCCGTGTTGCCATCGTGGACTCGCAGGGTAGCCTAGGGAGCTTACCGAACACTTCGTCACTGGACGTCAATCTGGGAGGACAAACGTTTCGGAAAAGTACACATCGACAAACTTTTCTGCGTAAACCAACAATGGTTGCAACGCCCTATCCAGCTTTAGCTCGGGATCATGAGCATGAGCCTCAGCAGTTCACTCGGGATGAACAAGTAGCAAGTGAAACCAGTCCAGACGAAGACCAGGACGGTGACGTTGTGCCTGTTGAACGTACAGAACATGTAAGGGCAATAAACCGAAGAGGTACAATCACTGTTCGGCATGCAGATAGCGGTTTCCGAGTTTCCATGGTAGGCCTTCCTGATAGGGAAGTAATCGAGCTTCCGCCTGAATATTCGTCAAAGTGAGGTTATGTATTATAACATGTTATTAGATAGCTACGAGCATGGACATTAGAGGTAGTGAGCAACTATGAAGATAGTGGTGCCTGAAAGACGCGTGGAAAGTATTTGACTAGATCATCTGCGTACTCTGTATATCCAGCTTTGAAAAAATTAAGTACACTTGCATATTTTTGTCCAGCCAATTGAAGCCGTCCTCAAGTATAATGCGTGGACTACGACTTCAGCACTGCAGGTGCGGCGATAGCTTCGTTTACCTGGAGTTTCAGTTTCCGCGGTGACCGCTTCAGAGCCAATACGCAATCAATTGAGGACAAATGTAACTTGAGGTTGCGCATTTACATAGTTAGCTGGTATAATTCTGGAAGTAAGCTGCGGCATCCTTCGAGCCGCGGCATCTTCGGCATGCATTGCTTCCTCCGTTTCCTCCATTGCATGAGAGAACACCGTAAATTTTTGAGGAGAAGCAGCATTCAGTTTCCTGGATAACTCTGCTACATTTTTCCCTTTTTGATAACGCGACTGATTGGATGCCGAAGGTGGACTGATGGAAAAATTTTTTCTAAAAAGGCTGTAGAGCATCCAACGAAAATTTGCCTTGGCAAAGGATAATGAGCCGGGAATCAAGTTTGCTGACTGGCCAACGAGCTTACGCTAGGTCTCGGAAAAGTTGTCAAGGTCACCATTCACTGACCTATCTCTTCGGATGAAGATTGCTTTGGATACGATAGATCATATTCATACTGATAGCTTGTCGATCAAGAAGTTGGCATCTCTGACCTGTGCTTTCTGCAACTAGAAAAACATTCATACCCCTCCTAGCAGAGATAATCGCATTTTTCCTTCCTTTTTTCGCAAGCTCCACGAGCATTCTCTGAGCGGTTCAGGTAGATCTTGCTAGAAATGCGCTACTTTCTGCTGCTGTAAGAACTCTGCTTCTGTCTTTCTTCGAACTTCCACTGAATGATATAGATATTTACTTTCTTTGAGCTTAGGCCGTGCATTTGGAATCTACTTCGACGATGTACCTTTCACTGCTACCGCTGGCAGTGTCGCCACGGCCACGGTATACTTTGAAAGAAGTGACCCTTCGATGTTTATCCTCGTTCTAGACGTAAAAGAATTCGAAGGATCAACAGCGTCGCCAGCCGTGATTGAAACGCTTTCCCAGCCCAAGCCAACAGAAACAAGAATTCTATTTACATTTGTGCCAGAGACCAGGGGGTATGTAATCAGAACTTTGATTTCTTGTCGTCAAATCTCATTCACAGCCTTGGGATTATCATCGCTGTTGCTCGTAAGTAGAACAAGCTGGATTGTGGCCGTACCGTCTCCGTAAATTGCCCTTTGCTCATCGTATCGACTTGAGACAGCTGACTGTTGGGTTACATTCATAGGTTCTTTGGCTCACAAGCCCAACTTGAGGACAACTATCTTGCTTGGTCTCACCGTATTGAAATCTTAGAGGCAGACGGGGGAACATCTAGTTTGTAAGTAGATATCGCTGTCATCCATTTCCTCTCGTTTTATCTGGTGTATGTTTGTTGTGTGCTAGAATGATCGCCACTAGTACTTCCCACTCAGCATCTTCAGAGACATCCACTTCCTCAAATGAAGGCGGGACGACGCATAATTCCTATAGATCTTCAATTATTGGAGGTATCATCGGCGGGCTGGTAGCCATATTTGTCATAGTGCTCTCACTCCTGTTTTGGATTCGTTGGCGAAAGTCACAGATCCATATCTTTCAAAATGACGCTCGAACGACAAATGGTGCTGTTTCCTTGTTTGCCGACGTCGAAGTTTCGAGAAAAGATGGACCAGTGGAGGAAGCAGAATCACAAGCAGGGGCGAGACTTATCAGGACGTCAGACTCGGAGAACAACCCAGAGAACTTGCAGGAAGCTTCCTCATTGGGTGTAAACTCAACAGGAGAAGCATTTCGCAGACACTCGTATCAACTGATGCCTCCAGTGTCTCAACCACTATCGACTGTTCCACAACGTGCAGCTGTGATTCCTCAGCTTGAGCAAACTGAATCAATGGCTCAGGATGAATCAATTATGAATGAGCTTGGTCCGAATGAAGACCAAAACAGCGGCGCTGGGACTATCGAACACACAGGAGATCTCAGGCGTCCGATTACAAGAGGTTCGAGCCTGAATGCGATCACCCTTCGCCACACAGATAGTGGATTTAGAGTATCAATGAGAGGTGTTGGCAGGGGAGTAATTGAACTTCCACCTGAGTATTCTTCGAACTAAAGAAGAGTGGCTGATTTCTACATTAATTGTTCATTTTGGACTACACATTTACATAGCAAGGGACCAGTTAGTATATTAGCATATACAGCGGAGAAAAAGATTGCAACCAAGACACATGTATATAACACAAGGAGAGAATGATCTGATTTCTAAATTCTGACAACTAATTGTTTTTATTGGCTGCTAGATTGAAATCTTGTTCTTATTTCCAGTTTCCAATCGGGATGAAACAGGTTGTTGTGGTATATCCAGCCTTGATCCAGGGGAAGAGACCGTACGTTGTCTGCGGTCTATGCGCTAGTGGGGCACCAACAGTGCGATACATGAACATTTGTGCAATAACTTCCTTCCATTCATAAGTTTGCGCCTCGGTCACCCTCAATTAAGTTCAGCAGAGTCGGCATATGCTACGGAAACAATGGCCGACACAGCTCCACCTTGACTTCCTCCTCAGCGAACCAGATATGGTTGACAAGGGTGCCAAGTCCATCCTCGTTCAATTCGCTGGAAGTCTACTGGGAAGATTGGGGGAGAGAAGGACAATGTAGAGAAACTTTAACGTGGCCTGAGTATGATGATGATTCAAGCTTAGAGCCTCATACTATAGGAACTGGGCTATTACTGTTATACCAGTATAGTCCAAAATGTCTGAATCAATGAATTTTACATCATTGAGATCGTCTGAGAGTGTCTGAGACGCGGTGGCCACTATTTTTGGCAAGCCGCATACGGGTATACGGGTGCCGGCAGCTGTACCGTATACCTATTGGGCAAATTTTGCCAAAAATACGGTGCGGATCCTTAAATATGAGTAGGGCAAGGTTAAAATAAAAGGGATGGGAAAAAAATAATAACATCAAAGAATTGAAATAAGCGCCATTGACCATCTAGATACTAAAACGGGACTAAGTCGGTGTAAGCGCCCATGAAAAACGGACCGTAAGGACGAGTTTCCTCCATTGCATTCCAGACTCGTAACTTGGAAGCACAAAAATGTCTAGCAGAATGGCCTGCGGCCAGAAACGACAGTGACCTTCCTGCGGAGAAGTGGTAGAGTTGTCCGGTTGAAGATGACAAAAACAAATGCTTTGGGCACCACCGTTGCAGCATTATGCTAGTATCGATAGGTAAAACCGTCCAGGGATCATTACGGGTCCGTATGAGCAGGAATCACTTCCGCCGGGCTTACAAGAAACACCGGTTAAAATAACCGTAACACCTGCCTCACTTGAAGTTTGTTCAAATCGTCATTGAGTGACGTGACCTACAAGCACGGTTGCGATACGAAATCATAGCGTTGAATACTTCCCAGATCGTTAAGCTCAGACAAGCGGCGGAACACCGCACGTGTACAAGCACCGCTCGATCCTTTGCAAGGCCGCTCTTTCATTGTTAACTTCTCAATGAGAAGGGCGGGAAAAGCATGCTCCAAACCCAATTTGATGCTCCGGCAAAGCTTCGAAACCCCCCAACTCAGCTCGAATCGCCTACTACTAGCCTGCCTGAACGGATGGCCTGAACGAATACCAGTGTGCCAGAAGTTGCGCAAATCATCTATGAATGACACGCTTTAATTTTGTTGAGTAGCACCGCCAGTTGCATAATGTGTTGCAGTCCTGCCAAGTTATTCAACACTTGTTTAATAGTATTTGCTTGCCCTATACATTTGGGTTGCATTTGGGAGTCCAAGCTCACCAAATTGTACGGAACCACCATCCGACGACGCTACCTGTGGGTCGATCACTGTCGAAATCAATGGTTTATTCTTTCTTTAGGCCAACTTTAGGCAGAGGTTTTGTGTATTATATACTAGAAACCCTATCAAAATCTCAAATACAATTAAACACGACGAGAGAATCAGAATTGCAAAACTTGACACATTAGTGGGCCAATGTTAATGCATGGCAGTACTCATGCCCTTTTCAGTGATGAACTTGTAGAGTTTTCCTGGATCATCACATGTAATGAATACTAGCTAAAATTATATAAATTGCAAAATTTAGATCAATTCAAAATTGTGTGTCTTGGATCAGGCACAAAACCATCAAACATAAACTCAGCACATCAGCAAAACTAGTCCTCAGCCCAGGCTGTCCCTGGGCAACCTGGGCTGTAGGTAAGTTTGCTGATGCATTCCATTTCATTCCATGCACTCATGACTTTATGCAAACAGCTGTAAAAAAGTCCAGATGGATTTTTGATTAAATCCAGTCACCATCTATCTGACTTGTCACTGATGGCCACATGGTATTGGGGGGCATAGAACATTTAGTGTCACCAAAAAAAAATACCAATAGCGTCCCCTAAGCATCACCAAGCATCACCAAGCATCACCATATCCAACTCAAATAACCATCAGGTAAAGGTAGCATCTCCAAAACATTACCATGCTCATCACTAAGAAGCTTACAACACATTTATCTTTACGCTCAAAGGGTATTTGATCACTTCAGTAGAAGCTGCAGCTGTAAGTGAGAGGCAATTCTCTTTTTATTTTTGAGTTGACCAATAGAGTCAGACACATAGCACTCAATATCAAAGTAGCGTGTTTCGGTGACTGTTACAGTACAAGTAAACGTAACTATCTATCCTTGTTTCAGTAATCTATTTGAATTTTCGTTGACCATTTGGATGCTTACCTTTGATTAAACGGCATCACCCACTCATGCCCTAGTGGCACCACTGTCACCCAGCGTCCCTTAGCATCACCTCAAGCAATCTCGGCGTCACTACAAAAGACCTCAGCGTCACCAAAAGAGACTCCGGCATCATCTAAAGTGAGTTGAGCGTCACCAAAAGAGAACCCGGCGTCACCTAAAAGTGACTTGAGCGTCACCAAGCGGCACCAACCGTCACCCGAGTTCGACCCTCGCATCACCAAGGATAAACCCTTCGTGATCTAGAATAGCAAAGGTTGCTAACTCCGAGGAAAATTAACATCTAATGTGGATATCAGAACAAATTCACAGCACTCACACTCAGTGGTGCACTGTGTTCCATCCAGCACCCTCAACATATGCAGCGCAAAGATCATAATAGATGAAATTCCCTTGAACCGACTGAGATTTTGATTGGGGGAGAGGATAGCTGCTTAATGGTTGGTAAAATCATTGATTAACATCCAAATTACTCAAAATTAGGATAACTCTTTGCATTGAAGGCCTTGAGTGCGGTTCAACGAGCTGCTTAAAGTTGAGTGTGGAGGGGAGTTCAGGCGGGCGTGAAAGTAAGGAAGGAAATGCGGCAAATGTCGAAGGCTTACCACTGAATTCGTCGGCATTTGCCAGTAGTTATAATTCAACATCCTTTTGCGAGTTTATTTAATGTGCAGCAGTGTACATTCGAGAACACTACACTAGAAATAGTTCACTAATTAGGATACCCAAATAGCGTCACCCAACGTCACCAGCGTACCGTGACTTTTGGTAGTGACGCTAAATGCTAATGGCCCCGGTATTGGGACATTGTTAATTAAATGATTGCAAAGCTCCCGAAAATTTCTACTGTACAAGATCGACAGCAATGGGGATGGCATAGCATTTCACCAAGTCAGTTGCATCACTATCAAGATGCCATCATAGTAAGGTAGGTAAGTGAACTTGTACCGGTTTGGGAGCAGAAATTAATGTGACGGAGTCCAAGGAGTGATGATCAGTGTATCTACTACCACAAGCATTTGAGACCCTCTAACAACAATCCAAAAATATCACCATCGGTGCATCAATGTATTATCATCCATGTCGGACAATGGCTTCTCGTCATAGGGAGTGATTCACACCCCAATTCCGTGAAGTTGCTTTGGATACTAAGCTGCATCGAGGTATCAATACTGATTCAATACTCAGTCCATCGATTGGCAGGCTGCCTTCTCTTTCCTATGCTTCTTACGACCGGTAAACATTTGTATGTTCGAGTACATTCCAGCAGGCGACCTACCTCTATTAATACAGCATAAGCATTCTCCGAACGGGGCAGGTAGTACTTGATGGAAATAATCTACCTTCTACTGCTGTAAGTTTTGTTTCGTCCCTTTTTCATGCCCTGTTCTGAAAACAATAGAATTCTATGTTCTATAGATTTAGGCGGCGGTCTTGCATTGGGGATGGACTTTGCACAGATACCTTTCACTGTTGAGGCCGACAGCGTTGCTTCTGCCACAGTAGTCTTCGATAGGGAAGACCCCTCAACATTTATTTTAGTACTGCAAGAAGAAGATTTCCAAGGATCGAATTTGCCCCCAATTAGACTCAAAACCTTCACCCAGCTGAGTCCCTCAGAAACAAGAATTCCATTTACCTTCACGCCGGATGAAAATGCCAGGTATGACATTAGATCTGTGGTTGCTCAAGGTAATAATCTCATCCCGGAGTCACCCCGTCGTTCCTGTGTAGAACATGCCGAATAGTGGCCGTACCCTTTCCGTGAATTCCTGTTTTCCACTTCTTTGACTTCAGGCAGCTAATTACTGTGTTGCGTTCATACTAAAGATTCTCGGGCTCGCAGGCTGAGCTTGACCTCGGCAATATTGCTTTCTCTGATCCCATTGCGGTCTTCCAGGATGACGGAGAAGGCTTTACCACTTTGTGAGTAATGATGACTGTCATTTATGGCTCGCGCTTGAATCGTATTTTCTCTTTACATTGTTGTCTTTGCTTCACAATGCTCTAGTGTTACTGCAACAATATTTACTCCAACAAAAAGTACCACCCAGATTCTCACTACTGTTTTCTCTTCTCTCAATGGGCCTACCGCTTCTTTGCCGGACACGATTATGATGGCTACCATGACTAGTATCGCCACTATGTATCCGAATTCAGAGAGCTCCTCCCCAGGGACAACAAACGCTGCAGGCACAACCCATAAATCCAACAAACCTGCAATCGTCGGAGGTGTGATCAGCGGACTAGTAGCTCTTTTCGCTGGACTGTTCTTATTTTTGATATGGAATCGGCGGCGAAGGTCGACTGTCCACGCACCAGTTCAAAATGACTCTGGAGAGACGAGTGGAACAATTTCTCCCTTCGTCTACCTTGAAGCTTTGGGGGACAATTTGTCAACGCAGAAACCGAGACTGCAGGCAATTTCCAACGGTATCGGAGCCTCAGAGAATCCGGAAAACTTACAGGAGACTTCATCGATGATAGTTAACTTAGGAGTTTCATCTCGCACACGTCTGTATCGAAAAGCTCCTCCAGCATCTACTCCACCAGAGACCGTTCCACAAAATTTAATTGTGGAACTTCAGGATCGTGATGCTGACCCTGGGCAGCCTGAGCTGTCCGCTCAAGCTGAATCTCTAATTGATGAACCTGGTAGTACGGATGAAGACGAATATAACAACATCATGGACACTGTGGATGCTGGCCGTACAGGAGATATCAGGACAGGGATCCGAAGATGGAATACCATGAGCGCAATCACTGTTCGCCACACAGACAGCGGTTTCCGTGTTTCAATCGGAGGGATTCCAGGGAGGGAAATAACTGAGTTTCCACCTGACTATTCATCAAACTAGATAGCAAACCCTGATGTCTATGAACTTGGACATGTTGGGACTAAGGGTAGATAGAGACTACAGAGATAGATACATAAGAAGTATTGTAAACTACTCAACATTGAGATGCATTAAACAAGCACTGAACTGCAAAGTATTATGCCTCATCATACATATATCCCACCAACTGTGAGTCTGTTACATGCTTAGGAAGATTTCTACTCCAGACCCCATCATGATCTCTACTTCTCTTCCGAAAGCCTTTCTGCAGATCGCCTTGCTGCCCAATCATTCAATGAAGTTGGCAACAGCGGCATACCCTCTTCCTCTAGCTCCTTCTCGTGAGCCAGTACAACAATTACATTAGGCATTTCTTTTGCAGTGCGTATGAGAGAGGAAACCGTTTCACGGGCGACAACAATGTCATCGTGATTTTCTTGCGAAACAAGACGTGTACCCGGGGAATAGCATTCACGGTTATGACAGCAGTCCCCTGCAAGAAGAACATATATTGATGGACTGAGCTCTGAAGCCATGGGATTGGCTACACGCGCTAGAACCATAAGATGTCCCGGAAAGTGTCCCGGAGCGTCAATGATATACAACGATTGATCTCCAAAGAAGTCAAGAACTCTGTCAAATCCTGGAAGACGAGGTGGAGAAGCCTTTGAATTTTCAGATGAACTGAGATGAACTGGAAGGCTGCCTGAAGTATCTTCTTCTGCTCTGATACCGCTGTTCGTTTTACTGGAATCGGAAATCCCGCTGAAGAAATCCAGATAGCGGATGGATCGCCCCAAAGGCCAAGCTAGAATCAGAGACTCTGGGTCGTCGGGGTACGGTTTGTCAAACAAGGATCGGGCTTCTGCACCCAAAATTATCTCAGCAGATACAAAGGGTTGGACATCCCCAGTATGGTCAAAGTGAAGGTGACTGAGATTCAATACGATGTTGAGATGATTCAAACTTGCATTGCAGTGCATTCGCTACTCACCTGAAAATGACACCTTTTATCTCCGAAGGCTGGATATGATTAGCTAGGAGAATGTCGCACACATCTTCGTTACAGTCTGGCTTAAGCTCTTGTAACGTTTCATTCCAAGCCGGAGGATACCCTTCTGCATGCTAAAGGAACTAATTTCGGCTCGGTTGAGTGAAATGTCAGCAACCAACAGACCTTTCGCAAACCAAGGTCGAACATATATTTTCCAAGAGAAGGGTGCTCGATTAAGAAGGCAAAAGTGGGTACTGTATCTCCACTCATAGCACCACTTTCGAGAGCATCTTGAAAGACATCTTTGTGGGGGAGGTAGAAATGCCCTGGAATCAAGGCAGAGACCGTGACGATACCAGAGGGAGTCATTCCGTGAAAAGATGTATTCGGCGGCCCGCATGATAAGTAAATACACGGCCACAAGGGAACAGCCGAGCGAACGACGCCACGACCGTCCCCGTGCGCAGGTTATTGAAGTACACTGAATGCCTTACCCACCCTCGTCATCTGTGTCCATATGTTGTCCTTCAAAAATGTCTAAACCTGTTTCCAAGAAGCGTTTAGTATACTGTCACGTACGAATTTAGCAGTTGGGATAACAAGATCTTGATGGAATATGAAGGATTAATGGTAGTGGGCGGTTGTGAAGTTCGTGCCGGAGCTGCGTAATTTGCAGCACTTGAGGGTGGTTGGACTAGAGTAGAACATGCTGCGGTGTCTCGGCGTGATTCTCGCAGGCGCAGCACTTTTTGGCTTGCCTTCAGACCGGTCGGGAAGTCCAACTCGTGCCGGAGATGCATCATACGTGATGGGCGTCTTGTCCCTACAGAGAATGCGGGTGAGGGACATGCGATGTGAGAGTCTTGATGCGATTGAGAGATAATATGGCGGAAGCAGCGAGTAGCTTGCGAAAAAGAAACATCTTTCGGAGGTTCTCGGCGATTACAAAGTAGGGAGAGGCGGGACCAATGGTCAATGTTACTCTGTAAGGTTGCTGTAAGGCTGAATTATTTCTCGTCCAATCTATGTGATTAAGGTATGGATTTGAGTTTCTGATAGATCATTTAGAGGGCGGAGAGAGGTCACCCTGGAGCTTTCGTCTGATGCAGTCAAGGTCAGCTAACCAACACGGGGGCTCCCTGTAAGCGGAGCTGGCTGCTCTGCTCAAGAGCAAGATGGGCGGAGGGGGTAGGAGATAGTTTGATGGGATAAAATGAGGTAACGGCGTGCAAGGATTGCACGACGCGGCCGAATAGGCATTATGCCTGTCTTCATGAACAGCGGAGTGGTAGTGATAGAGTGGGAGGATGCGATAGAGGGTGCGGACTCCTCAAGCAATTTGACTTCGAAGTTCGCAACCAAGGAGAAAATCTATACTGGGCACTCGCTGAAATGGGATTTGGCACAACTTGCGGCCCAGTTGCGGCCCGCATGCGAAAAGGGGGCCTATCTCGGTACACCAGCTAGAATCTTCTCCACATCCGTGCCAGTCCAAAAATTCTTCAATCTATTCAAATGATACGTGCTCTTTAATTGGGAATATCTGCCGCAGCCCAGGGTGTGTTCGCTTCAGGAACTGGTTTGTTTCACGCAATGTTCTTCTCTTCGCATGCAATAAGGTCATCCAGCGACGAGTTAGGTCTAATGAAGGTCCAAACAATTCACAAAGTGAAAATTTGACCAACTGCTGTCATTCGCCTCATCCCATGATGATATATAACGCTTCAGTTTGTCCCGCTGTGTCCGCCGGGTCTCCGTTCAAAATCGGTTTACAAGTGAAGTACAAATAGACAGATGTGTTTCTATCCCGAGCTAGGTCATGGATAAAGTTCTCTGCTCGCGATCGTTCTTCTTTCTGCTCTCACAGCTTTGTACCATTTTCTTGTGGTCTCTCTTGTCGGAGGCTCGAGTATGGAACAATACCGGGAAAGGCACTATCGCATTGGAAGAAGGTTGGACAATTCCAGAAATTTCAATGTAAATCTGTCATGATGCCTATCTGCTGTGTGCCTACATTTACGACACTTGCCTAGTTATACTGGGGTTACTGAAACCAACCTTCTCGATATTCACAATCAGCGCCTTGCACAGATGGACGAATTTGGCATTGACTACGTACGCAATAACCTCGTTCTTCTCGTCACTCTATATCTCTTCTTTATCAGATGATTCTCTCATGTGCCACCCCTTGCATCCAAGGCGTTTCTGACCCAGCGGCTGCCAATGCCATGGCTAAACACATCAATGATGTGCTCGCAAATCAGATATCTAACAACACTCTTCGCTTTGGTGCCTTCGCTGCGCTGTCCATGCATAACGCTTCGGAGGCGGCCGCAGAGCTCAACAGGACGGTCAAGGAATTGGGTTTTCTCGGAGCGCTAGTCAACGATTATCAACAGAGTGGAGAGAATAACGGTCAGCAGTGTTCGCAATTATTTGGAAGGCACACCCTGATTAGATCTTTTGCACACATACTAGAGACGTTGATCTACTACGATCAACCCAAATTCGATGTGTTCTGGCAAATGGTCACTGAGCTTGACGTTCCAGTATATTTTCATCCACGCCAAGAGGACGGCTTTGTTGCTCCCATTTCGAATCTGCTGTATAATCATGCACCATGGCTTCGAGGGCCCGGAAATGAATTCGCGACAATACTTTCGAATCATATATTGGGTTTGTGTACAAACGGGGTTTTCGAGTAAGTGAGACTGTAAAGACGAATGTGGGGATCTAAGACTACAATCAATAGCCGCTTCCCTACGCTCAAAATCATAGTCGGTCACCTTGGAGAGCGAATACCGTCCGATCTTGTCCGCATTGATACTGGTAAGTTAATACTTCGGTATTCGACTACAACTTGTGAACCGAGGTTTCAACCATGACTTTTGATCTCTGACTTGTTTCCGGGCCCAGAACTCTTGGACAAACAAAAGCCGTTGGGTATGCCGATGCTTCTCAACGTCTCGGCTTATTTCCATAGGAACATTTGGGAAACCACTTCTGGAAATTTCGCCACTTCTCTTCTCCAGTTTCATGCAGGAGAGATTGGGCTAGAGAGGATTTTGTACTCAATCGATTACCCATTTGAGGAGATATCTGCGGCTACTGCATGGGTAAATTCACTGGATCAGGTGTTGACGCCTGATGGTTTGTCAAGCTTGAAGAGAGAGGCGGCAATCAAGTTGCTCAAGCTTAATGATTAGTAGACTCCAGATTGGTTATAACGAAAGTAACTCGTGCGATGCGATGGTTCCAACTTTACCTTCGAATTTCAACTTTGTCAAAATTGTGTCGAGCCACGTTAGATTAAAGTTAAACTCAACCTGCCACTGATGACCTACCACACTCCTCTGCGACCGAAGGTCAATAGTATTTCTAAGCTGTGCCTTTGGATAGAATGATGCCTGAAAACAATTCCGTGATCGGGTAACCTGTGAATGGAAAATCCAAGCCATCTGGGTGTCTCGACTCTCCATTAATGCTTGCTGTCAATTTGAGGAACGTTACTCCAGTAGTGATGTTCTCGGTAAAGACTGTGGTACCATCTTCGCGCGGGTTGCGATCCTCTAGCTGAGGTTTGATGGTAAATATCGTAGGCCAAAACGGAGGGTCGTAGAGCTGAAGGCTGTATTGAACAAGAATTGATCGGCCATAATGTCTTGAGCCTAGCCAATGGTACTCAAGGAAACAGAAGTGGGCCCTGACGACGGTACGGAACACCCGGTGGATGGGCAAGATGATGCACTCTGACGGTTTTATCGCTGTACGGCAAGGGTTACTGTTTAGAACTTACGAGGAGATCAGATTGTCAGCTTCTCGCTGGTGCAAGCGTGCTGGATACATACTCTCAGCGTGGTAGCCGTGTTAATATAAAAACAATGGCTACAAAACAGCATATCAAAATGGGTCGAAGGGAACACACCTTTGCGCGTTGTAACATTTCCGTCATTAAAAAAGTATCTAAAGTCCGACCCAGTGGTAGCATTGACGAGCCACTGCTTGAGCTCGCTTGTCGTAAATTTACTGCTCGTGCAAAGTAAAGAGAAATTTTTCTTTGTAACACCGCCGTTCTGTTGTTCTTGTTCCAGCTTAAGTAGATTTAAACTCGGGAAAAACAGTACTTAGCATCTCTGTCTGAAGTTGCTGATCTGTTGTGTTTTGGTTATGTTTAATTGTGGGCTCGGCCCCCCGACTTGATAAAGACTTGTGGTTAGAATCCTATATATGAAATTAGGGCGGTATAGACGCCCGTCCCCTTTAGGAAGTAATTAGCTATATTAGCTAATATTTACTAAGCAGATTCAAGCGCGCAAAGTGCGCACCGGCTCCTGTTCCGACCGGCACAGCCGGTCTACCCTTACCGCCTTGCCGCGCGTGGTGCATGTTTTACTTGCGTCCGTCCGATTTTGCCTGTTAAATATCTAATAAAATAATATTTATGAGTTGCAGTTTAATCAAAAGAATCCCCCTGCCCCTCGCACTTCATTTTCTCACTGATTTCAGTCTGTCCTCAATAATGTCATTCATTATTTACCTTTGGCTTCTGATCTACTTTGCACTCACTCCTGTTACTTTTTCAGCAACTCTCCCCCTACTACTCCAGTGTCATAGAGATGCTGAGCGCGGCCGTCAACAAGCTGAACAAGTGATGAATAGTCCTGAGCATCGAAGGACATCTCAGCATCATCAGGACCGGGGCTCTCCCATTCCATTTCAGCTTAATAATACAGCATCTACTATTAATCAGAATAATCCACCACAGCTGTTTCAACATAAAGATTCCTTTCTCTTTCAACCAGTTAACCACAATGGAGGGGTTCTACAGCTGACTCAGAGCATTGCTGCTCAGTTGAGAGATTTGCCTCCACTGCCTTAACAATTGAGGTGTGGTTGCAGAGCAAATGCTGTTGTGAGTGTGAATATTTGGCATTTCACTTGAATAGTTGCTAAAGTCTTTTCTTTTAAGGCTGGACCTTCCAATCAACACCAACACCATCCTCCAATCAGACAGGTTTGTTTTCTCAACGATTCCTCTCTCTGTATCTCATTGTACATTGTGTGTACCTCCAGTATCCTCATTTACCTGCTAATTTGCAAGCATTGGCTGCTGCTGTTCCTGCACACCCTCTCAGCAGAGGCAGAGGCAGAGGTCAAGTACCAGTACAGCCCATTATCATTCAATATAACCTTCAGCCTAACCTTCCACAAGATGATGTTGGGCAGCTTCCTCCCAGAAGTCCTGGCCATTTGACTCCAGAGGATAATGAGATGTGTGCTCTCTCAAGGCCAGTCAGTGAAGAAAGTGGGTTTAAATCTTCAAACTCCGGTATTTACACATGGTTACGAGTGCATGGAATGAAATGGAATGCCGAGTTTTTGAGGTGGTGAATTCCGTGCCTGATCCTAGACAGGCAAATTTGTATTAGTCTCACAATATTGATTACTCAAACTAAATGGTGGACACGGTATAACTATCATGGGATTATATTGCAATTGAAATTCCAAGGCTTTGACGGCATATGAGAAGATCCGGTCCAATGGAACTAAGCTACATTAAGGTGGGATTGCATTTTGTGATGTCATATAACCTGTGCTCATCATTGCACGGCTTTGACGGCATATGAGAAGATGTATGCTGGGCACGAGTCCCTGCCACGCGGCAGCGTTGGCCCATTACTAACGGCAGGGCATCAAGTCAGCTCTATGTGGCTCTCTCCTGAAGTACAACAAAGTCAGGAGTAAGTATATTATTCACTGAAGGTATAAATCACATTTCCTCTTACCATTGGCTATTGACTAAAAATATCTGAATAGATTGGCTCACTCCAATTGTACCCAGCAATTGGGTTTTGAAAATCAGGAGTGAGCAGTAAGATACATTCAACCATTTGGTTATTGGGTTTTTACCCATTTTTATTTTGAAGTAAGGAGGTGCGAAGTGCCAACTTAAGGGGGGTTTGGGGGCACAGCCCCCTACAAGCTGTTGACCAGTGGCACAGTTACGGGTGAGCATAGTGAACTCCTGTGACAGAGTCACGGGTCATAAAGCTTGTTGGGTTGGAAGTCAACTTGCTCATTAGAGTGGCATTACTAAGCCTGAGGCGCGCTAAAGTTAAGCGCTGTCTTGCCGTGACTCGGTTTCGAACAACACTTTCAGTCTTTACATCACCAGTATGTATAAGAGCAGCTCTTTCTTTTCCAGTGAGAACTCGAGTTGGAACCGAAATCGGAATTCGTAAACCCCCAGTGGTTGACGCCGACTCACTTATGCTACTTGATACCTCCATCGCCACAATATCACCAAGCACCTGGAATTGTCGTTTTTGTTTTCGAGCCCACCAATTCAAAATTCGTTCTGCTGCTATGGTAAAGCTTTGTTCAAAGCTTCGTTATTCTTTCTCCGGCACTGGACTCTGATGTAACTTTTTATTCGCCACAATTTTTCTAACGACCGGTTCAAACTTTACTTCTTATTCTTCTTCTCATAGTCGCAACGGAGGATATAACATGGCTTCCTCAATTCTAGATCCATATCAATTACCAGCTCTTGTGCCACTGTAGCGGAAAGCGGTTGCTACTAACACGTAATGGGTTTCTTCTCCAAATTATGCCCATGGCTCTGTTCTTGCCCTACGTCGTCTTCCTCCCCTCCCCCGATGTCTTCCGAGTCATTCCAAGTTCTCCGATCACGGCAGCTTCGACAAGGTTCAGCTACAGTTCAGCCTGTTTCATCATCGATTGTACATCCCCATCGTCATCCAGACTCTCAGAGGCATGTACCAAGAGCTCAAGCAGGATGTCAACTTCTTCCATCGCCGCCGGTCCCCACTCAAGTATCTCCGGTGCAAGCTGAAACAGTTGCGCATGATGCGAGAACCGTACCTCGACATTCCCTGAATGAAATTCCTTCTAAACCTCGGCAACGAGGTGTGCTTTCATATTATTCCACTCTCTTCACTTTCCAATCTAATGTTCTTTCTCTTGCTCTAGTCCGACATCGAACATCGAAAGCCTACATACAGCGCTATGAACCGGGCACCTTTGGTCCTCCCATTGTTACCACTGGTCCACCCCTTCGAGAGCAATGGATCAACCCTGGAACAAAGAAAAGGCTTATATATTCGAATGCGGAAGTCATATGGAGATCGAACGCAAGAACGGTTGGCTGGGGAAAGAATAACGAAAGGGTTTTCTACAAGGATGATCCTGATATCAGCGGGCAGCAACATGCCCATCTCAAAGGAAGGAATATCGCAAGACCAAGCAAAGTACTGGATAATCTTGACGCGGGAATAAATCTGACGAACCATGAGGCAAGACGAATGACGAGGAATAACTCTCGAAGATCACTACGAACCCCAGGAGCACCCTATCGTGCTCCAGTGCCCCTTCCGACCCCCACGACACCCCCCACGCTCTTGGAGCCTTTGACTACGCATATATCTATGGCGCAAACTCCACCTTCTCAAGTTCCCAAAATTCATCACGACCTATGCCTTAAGCACCCCCAAGAGTCTCGATATCCTTGTGTCCACTGGAATATTCTGTACCCACCACATACTTATGCCGTTCGAAATAACGTTTGTTTCGATTCATGTCCTACGCAAGGCAACGTTTATAGGTGTTTTGTATCCACTGTGGACTTTCACGCAAGTGCAACTAAGCCTTGCTCTCAAAAAGCCCGTATCCACATCGATTTACCTGAATTACAATTTTGGATGCGCAAGTCGAACTGGGGTCCTATCAGAGCTCGAAATTTGACCAATGGTATACACGTCACTGTTTCCGATGTCCTCAGTGCAATATATGAGTACTTTCGTATACCACTGGTAGAGGACGACCTGGCTTGTGTGCAGGGACAATGGAGAAGGACGCTCCAAGAGGCGAGAGAGAGAAGAGTCAGGTGTACAGAGGCACTTGGAGTACAGTGCGCTTTGGGTTGCAGGTCCGGGGTCGTGACTAGGACAGAATTTGTCCGCGCAGATCTATTGAATGGGAATACACATTTTCGCGGATTATATTTCGATGAACGAGGGAGAACAGATCGAATGGTGCTCGTTCTGTCTGGCTAAAATAGGCGAGGATTTTTCGACTTTACGATGATGGGTTTTACGACGCATTTGACGGTGAATTTAACGAAAATCACGACTATCATACCTTAGCTTTTAATGTACGATTCATAAACTGTACACACATCTGTATATAATCTCGATACAATCAGTATGTAAACTGCGACGCGTGTCGCAAAGCGAATTGACGTGCGTGACCGCGTGTATCAAAAATTTACCCTTGGCCTGTGACTGTCATCTTATTCCCCCCATTAATTTGCCATGAACATCCGACTAGCCAGGGTACGTTGAATCTCTTCAAAACTGTAGATACCATTCTGCCAAAATTCGAATGAAAATGTACCCAAAGTGCCGCTCGGTTACTTGCTTGACCCATTATCCAGGTTGTTCATCTTCGTTCAGCGCAAAGATAAATCGCTAATTCCGAGTAAACCTTAGGCTGAAGATCTTGTTGGCATGCAACAAGCAAACCTGTTCAACTTGCCGGAAAATTATCATATACGTTTGTGTACGTTAATTTTCATCAGTCTTTGACGAAGGATGAACGTGTCGCGGAACTCCAGGGCTTTATCACCTTATTACGTGGCCTCAGTTATCCTTCGTTGCTGAAGACGCGAAAGGAAGAATTGTTGGATATGTTTTGGCGAAAATGTGCGTGAATTTTCTGCTGTTCCGTTGATGCAATACCGACCAACTTGAGTCTGCGGTTTCCAGAGACGAAGAAAGTGAGGATGATGCAACCAAAGTTCACGGTCATATCAACTCTATATCTGTCATGCGAAGTCATCGAAGGCTGGGATTGGCCAAGAAACTCATGGAGCTCTCTCGTACGCAATTCTTCCCAGGCACCTCTTCCTCGTTCCGCTAGTGACCTCCGGTTCTGCAGAAGAAGCCATGATCTCTGTATACAAAGCCAACTATGTCTCTCTTCATGTACGAGAAACCAACAAGGCAGCAATCGGGCTGTATAGAGATACGTTAGGCTTTGAGGCGGTTGAAGTAGAGAAGGGATATTGTAAGATCTAGTTGCATTACAGCATCCTTCTACTGATAACCCTTGCTTTCAGATGCAGACGGGGAGAACGCTTACATGATGCGGCTAAATTTGAAGATAGAGTCGTGATTCTATGTAGATGACGAACGTTGTAAGTACTTGTCTGTCAAGGCACGTCCCACTGAGAACGGAAATATGACGCAACCTTCCACTTGTTCACGGCTTGTGATTCTGCAACAACCTGTCGGCCCTCGGAAGAACAAAGGTAGTCAACTCATTCATGAAGGCTTGCATCGGGTTAGCGCACCTGTTGAATCAGCTTCTATTCCTACTCGCTTAATTGCGGCGTTTATAAAAGCTCGTTCTCTTTCGCTCTTTCTTTACTGGGTTCATCCTCTGCTTCCACCTGTCTTCATACTCTACTCACTCGAGTAAACTTTTCTCAATTTTCAGCTCGGTCTCTCCGCTTTAAAATTGTCTTCTCATCAGCATTTCTTTTTTCGGTCATCTACGTCCTTTCAGCGGCCAGCACCTGTCCCCACATCCACGCATACGTCTTCACATTTACACGGTTTTCATCATATGCATGATAGTGGGAGATCATCCGAAGCTTCTCCTCGTGCTTCCCCAGCTCTATCGACTTCAAAAGCGGGTGCATTGGAGGAGCTAAACCCTTATGTTTATTCATGCTCTTCTGGCACGCGGGGTTGCATGCCTGCCGTCGGACTCGTCTCTTTGAAACAACCAAAGCGAGCTTATAGCCCTTTTCAACACCGCCGCCCAGTGGATAAGCACACACCGTCGTCGCTGCCCCCGTCCATGTCACCCCATAGCACTGCCCCATCTTCTTTGCCGACACCACCATCATCCCACTCTCGCCCGGCATCTTCTCTTACATCTCCAGAAGCGTCAAATCGGAAACCGTCGCCACAGCCTCGTCCTGCGAATCCCGCACCATCGACGTCTAGATCCAGATCAACACTCATTGTCGATGCACCATCTCGGGAAAGTTGGATTGAACCTTCGTATTTGTCGAGGAATTCGTCCGAGAGATTGAGTGCTTCTTTACTTTCAGCCGAGTCTTTCTCCTTTTCGGAGCTGGGGCCTTCCGAGAGCGGACGATCAACAAAAGTTCCCTCATCTGCGGGAATCAGTGGCTCGACGATATATCCCTCCAGTTCGACCATCACTTCTGTGTCAACTTTTGAAGGACCAGAAACTGGCTTGATTTCTACCAAGTTTTCGCATCGTTCTCGACGTCGGCCGGCTGTAGCTCCGAGTCGGAGTGTAGTAGAAGGATACGTTACCTTGTCAGAGATTCGACGCGGAAGGGACGTGGACGAGAATGGAGTAGTCATTGGGTATCTGAAAGGACCCCCCGAGGCAGTAACAGCCTCTGAAACGCTAGATGGTGCCGGG
This sequence comes from Collybiopsis luxurians FD-317 M1, assembly GCA_000827265.1. Classification (NCBI taxonomy): domain Eukaryota; kingdom Fungi; phylum Basidiomycota; class Agaricomycetes; order Agaricales; family Omphalotaceae; genus Collybiopsis; species Collybiopsis luxurians. The sequence continues at coordinate 309,720 of KN834790.1, read as the reverse complement.
ACTTTGGTAGAAGATGGAAAGGAGTTTTGGATGGTTTATGGTCCTGAAAGTCCCCGTGCATCCTCGACGGATTCTACACTCGGTGGACACGAAACACAGGAGACTGATGATTCCACAGTCTACGAAATTGGCGGGGGAACAAGGAGGTCGCTCACTCCTACGAGCTCAAGAAAAAGTGGCTTCAGAGATGATTGGGATTCAATTATATTTGCCCCTTCGTCTACTTCCTGAGACTCCCATTTGCCGAAACCGATAAATTTAATTTCGTAACTCACATTTAGGAAGATGCCTAGGGTCTACATATGGAGTTGAAGGAGGTTTAACGGAAGCCGGTGACGGTATTTGAGCAGGCGTCGTAGTTTATCGGCGTGTGGGATAAAATGTATGGCCATTAGCTTCCTCCCGGTACGCTGGCTTGACATGGAGCAGGGCAGGCGGTATCAGCCCCAGCCTGCCTGTTATCGACTCCAGCGCAGCTACAGCAGTCCCCATATTTACCAACCCTAAGAGCAATTCATCGAGTTCTGGAATGCCGGTCTGCAGCACGTGTAAGATCAGGAATCGGGTGAAAACAGGCTAATTACGTACCTGCAGAAACGCAAATCAAGATAAAATGCATTGTAAGGTTTCCCTTCCGCCACTCATGGAGGAATTGGTAGAGCGTAATCATTGATATCACCGAACGGCATGCCCGTACGGGTGCAATCGTAGAGAGAATCCTCAGGGAAGCAAACAACTGTCTCAAAATCAATGAGGTAGTCAAGAGGTAGATAGGGTAGATACGTTGATGGGTAAGTCGGACGTGCTGATATTTCAGTGATTCGGGATCCCACTGTACGAGGAAGTTATGGAAGAATGCATCCTGTATTCTGAAGTTTAGGGTATCAAGAAAGGCAGAACAATCATGGACGCACCCGATGGGCAACGCGTTTCTCATGAATGAATGCGAGCGCCTGAAAAGTGGTTAGAATTAGAGACCGAGAAACGTATTATGACAACACTTGCCTCAAATGCTTGAACATGCATGTTGTCTCCGACACCAGCTTTGAGATCAAGACTGATGGGCCCAAATATTTCGCCGAGCGAGGTCCCAGACATCGGAAAGATACCGCAAATGATATCTTGAAAATGAATTCGTCTGCCTCTTCGAAATGGACCTGTGAAGATACTCGACTAGGTTGAATGTTTGCAAGGGCATTGCCTGACTTTCTTCCTATGACTTATCCTTGAAGTGCCTATCTGTATTTCGTTTCCCGAGCGTACGGTCACGCTGTCACTTCATGGGGTCTGTGAAATGCCTACGATACCGGATTTGAGCGCGTTTTCTCCGCTGAGATACGCGAGACAAGGAATGTATGCCTTGCCTTTCCCAGCTGCTCATATTAATAGGGTGATTAGAGATAACCTCAAACTTTGAACGTCTTGACCCCCCAGCAGTGCGGCCTTCCTCCTTTCTTTTCAACTGGTCCTTTTTACCTCGTTCATTTTTCTACCATCATGAATCTGGGTACAGACGAGAAGGTCTATAAAAGCACCGATCTGGAGAAAGGTCGAGAGGTAGAGGATGGGCCGGACATCCCAGTGTCGCATTTCCTACCCCGCCTGGTCGAACAAGAGGTGTTTGTTGAAAAGAAAGATTTGAAGTGAGTATGAATTTCTCGTCACCGATTATGAACCTCGATGTTTGTTGCATTGCTTGGATTTTGTTATCATAAGTCGCACAAAGGGTTTTAACTCTTATTTTCCAGAACAGGGCTAGAGCAGCGACACATCCAGATGATTGCGCTTGCAGGGACCATTGGGACGGTACGTCCAGGCTATCACAAGATCCCCTACGAGGATCGATATGCTTGACATCTTTCAGGGCCTCTTCCTCGGCTCAGGTCGAGCTCTTGCCACCGGGGGCCCAGCTGGGGTTTTCCTCGGATACCTTCTAACTGGGATACTTGTCTCCGGAGTGGTGATATCCATTGCGGAAATGTCTGCTCTCGTTCCTTTGTCCGGGAGCATCATCCGACAGGCGGAATACTTCTTCGATCCCGCTTTAAGTTTCGCTCAAGGGTGGAATACAGTCTATAATTTTTCTGTGGGTATTCCGGCGGAAATTGTAGCCGCCAGTGTGCTCATTGAATTTTGGGTGCCGTCAACTGAGGTTTGCGCGCGTTTTTAATCATAGCTTGTCGTCATGGCTGATATTGGTGGGTGTTTGATAGGTCAATCCTGCCGTATGGATAACCATTCTAGGAATTTTGGTGGTCGTGGTGAATTTAATGTTCATCAGAGTTTATGGGGAGCTGGAATTTATATTTGCGATTCTGAAAATCCTGTTGATCGTGGGCCTAATTATCATGGTATGTTTTGCCTATATGGCACTACCGCATGCTCTGAACCTCACTGTACAGGGGCTTTGCATTGATCTTGGAGGTGTTCCAGGTCAGCCAGTGCTTGGCTTTCATTATTGGAGAGATCCCGTAAGCTTGACCATTTGACGTGCCTTCAATCAACTCAGTCTTAATGGGATTCAGGGTCCATTCATCCAATTCCTATCCATTCCTGGTGCTCTAGGCCGCTTCTGTGGTTTCTGGACAACGTTTGCGAATGCTGCAAATGCCTACTCTGGCGTCGAGAGTATTGCGATTGCGGCGGCTGAAACTCGTAATCCTCGCCGTAATATTCCCAAAGCAGCTAAAAGAATATTTCTACGAGTACTGCTATTCTATGTGCTGTCCATTTTCGTTGTAACATTGCTCGTGCGTATCCTGCTCCACAGTTGCTCCGACTTGACTCGCAAACTCTCCAATGATTAGGTTCCATCCAACTCGGGAGAGTTGTTAAGAGAACAGGGAAGTGCGGCACAATCGCCGTTTGTGATTGCTGGGAGCATTGCTGGAATCAAGGTCGTGCCGCATATTGTCAATGCGGTGGTTCTGACCAGTGCTTGGTCGGCTGCTAATTCTGGGATGCTGGTAGGAGCTTTTTTTGTGGTTTGGGTTTGACATTGAATATCTATTACCAGATCGTTACTCGGACGCTGTATGGCCTAGCACATGAACAGAAGGCACCAAGATTTCTTCTTAAAACCAATCGATTTGGCATCCCATACTACTGTGTTCTTATTGAAGGGGCGTTATTAGCCCTGGGTTACATGAGCATTTCTTCCGGTGCCTCTACCGTATTTATATGGTTTCAGAATCTTGTTTCCACAGCGGCTCTCGTGCAATGGTGCGTTATCTGCCTTGTCTATCTCCGTTTTTACTACGCCTGTCGGCGCCAAAAAATCGATAGACACAGAGATCTGCCCTGGGCTGGTCCTTTCCAACCTTATGCTGCTTGGATCTCTTTAGTGAGCTTTGGAACAATATTATTGACAGCCGGGTACCCTGTTTTCATTAAGAGGCATTGGGATACGGAGACATTCATCGGGGCATATTTCAATTTGCCACTATTCTTGGGGCTCTATTTTGGATACAAATGGGTGAAGGGAACAAAGTTGGTGGCGTTGGACGAAATGCCAATCAAATACTATATCGCGGTTGCCAAGGAGAATCCAGAAGAAGCAGAGGAGAAGCCGAGTGTATGGGGAAGATTCGGTTTTCTTTGGTCTTGAGTATCATGCATGATACTTGCCGGCTATACGTGTGGAGGACTCGGAGCAGGCACTATGTTGGTGCCATCTGTCGAAATCGAAGGGTAGAAATTGCACACCTTTACACAGGATATCAGAGTCGCATGTCATCCCACTGAACCCTCCCTGCCTACCCCCGCCACCAAAAAATAAAAAAAAACGAACAAGCAGATATTCCTCTTAGATTGCTGAAGAGCACTACTTAACCAGATATCTTCTAACGCCCTCGTCCAAGCCATTGGCGGCGAGCTGAAACCTTCGTGTGACGTCTACAGGCGCTCAGCTTAATTACTGGGCGCTTCGCCTCAGCCGGCAGTGATGAACCGTGGCTGTTCCCATCAACAAAAACAGTCATTGTGATGCTTTAGACTTGTTCCATCAACGGAAGCTGCGCTGTCGCCAGTTCTTTTCTTTCTTCCACACGCTCGTTGCCAATGATTTCCTGAGTATGAATGCACCCAGAGCTCCTACGGACCTGCTTCGCTTAGAAAGTATCAAGATTCTGGCAAAGCTTGAGCTCATCGTTGAATTTCGGCCATGGATTATAACCAATATCTACCGGAAAGAGCCAGCGTACAAGGTTCTTTTTGATTGCTTCTCTCTCGGAGCACCACTTGGTGTGCTCCTAGATTTGTTAGGATCGGCGCCCACGCCCAGCTTTCTCAATGTCGACGTGGAGGATTTTGATTTTGGTCTTTCGCTCGCAGAGCGGGAAAGATTCGTGCATAACTTTATCCAACGCGTTCAAATTCTCGAGATACAAGGAAAGCTCTCATATGGTGAAGTTTTACGCGTGGAAGATGTCTTGAACGGAACCAACTCTGGATTTATGAAGGTAGGTATCGGTGTACGTTGAGATAACTTGGTTGACTGGTTTACTTTGTAGGTTCTCAAAACTGTGAATCGGATACTTGCCGCCTTGGAGGACTGCTACCCTGGCTTGTTTGTCGCTCCGCAGGATGCTGATTTACGAAAATTTGCTGCTATTGAGGAACTGATAGAGAGTGAACGTATTCATGTCGAATTTTTGCGTATGGTCATAGTCAGTCAATTTTCGCCTTTTCTCCTACCCATACTTCGATGCTGAACCACAACTCTAACGCAGGATAATGCCGCCTTTCTGTCCTGCGAATCACAGGCCATAGAGACCGCGCTGGCATCCATCGTCATTAACGACCAACGTCTACGACAATATCATGATCGCGTCCTCAGTTCCTTGCAGCAAATCGAGCCGAAACACCTCTCCTACAACATAGAAAACTGGGAAACTATATTTGCTTTTGACGATAATTCCGTCCGGAATAATATGGCGTCAACCTACCGCTCACTTTGTACAAGCTATGTATCACTGTATGAATACTTTGACCAGATTATCGGCATGCTCGAGGTAGGCTTTCGTTGGTTTGAATCTTTTGCGTATCAATTGCTAAGTATTTGACAGCCGGTTCTCGCTGCACACGCGCAAATGCTGCTCGACATTCTTTCTTATATTCCAACTCGAATAGCTGACTATTGTAAACAGCTACAAGTGGGCATTAATAATCGTTCTTGTTTGAACCATATCGCTTACTTCAACGTTTTGCCTAGAACATTCTGTCATTAACTCTTCCTACATCACCCACTGACCTTTCTGTCAAAACTCATCAAACTCATTACGACTCTCTTTGTCGCACCATCCTCAGAATGTCCGACATTTCCTCTGGGATCGACGAAATGAGCTGGGAACTGCGCACACTACGTGCCGTGAAAATACTGAAAGGTCGTGCCTTTCATTGGCGTTCACCCGCATCTCCAATTCCTGGCACAATCATTGATCCTTCCGAACTTGGAATGTTGATATTCGACGATCAACTAGTGGTCCAAGATACCGCAGCATCCGACCCAGTGGTCTTCCAGATATTCTTATTCGACACTATGCTTCTGTGCTGTCTAGATGAAACGCGCAGTCGCAATGAGAACCGTATCGAGGACGATACTGGCTCGCTAAGATATCCTATACGAGCATGGGACCTGGGGCCAGCTCTCAGGAGTTCTGCCCCACTGAATCTCGTCTACACCATTCCAACCAAGGAGATGCGAAAGCTACGTTTGCTTGATCCGGGTGAGTCCTTGTTCAATCATGAGTATGTATTGCCTTTTCCTCATGAATTCGCTATCATCAGATTCCTTTGAGCTGGAATGGGGCGATGCAGATCGCATGAGCATGTTGTTTACCTGCCCTTCGGGGGAAGACCAACACTACCAGTGGTGCTCCTCGCTTGAAAGATTCGTCCCTTCATTCATCGATGAACGGTATGAGCTGTATGAGCCGTTCGACTTGGGCGAAGGCACAGCTATCCAAGTCGGCGTTGAGCTTAACCGGGACGAGGATCGAACAGATGCGCAGAGTATCATCCTTCCGGAAGACAGTCCGGAATTCGCGAAGTTGAACTTTGATCCCAACTCTGGCGGCCGACGTCATTCACATCCTCGGCCTTGGAGCCTCATAGCTAGGAAGGGAGCACATTCAGAGTCATCATCTCTACATCAACAATTGCTGGATGAGCGGGGCGGGGAGTGGGAGGATATACTGAGTCCGAATATGTTGCCGGCGCTGTTTACTGGCGCTGGAGGCAAAGGCTCCATTCCTCCTCTTAGCCCTATTTCCCTTGGAGGTGGTGATACTGGAGGGTTCCCGCACATGTTGATGCCCCCCACACCTCCACCCGACGGCGATCTTGGTAATTTATTCATTTATGCCTGACCCCACATTACTAAAGTAACCTCAAATCTTCTACAGTAAATGAGATCGATGCATCGGAGCAAGTGATGGACTTTACTGGTCAAGTAACGCTGCTGGGCGGATGCGCCGTTGCAGGAGGTGGATATTCTGATGTCTGGATGGCGATTTTAAACAGCAGTAAGGATGGCCGGGGACAGGAGTTGAAGGTAAAGCCATCATGTTTCTCGTTCATCGAACGTTTGTTTGAATTTGTTAGGTTGCGGTTAAAGTTATTAGATCTCACTATGGAAGTTCTGAGAGCGGGAATAATTTGAAAAAGGTGAGAAATTATCTTTCCCATACCGACCTGATTCTAATATCACGCTTTGCGGACAGAGAATTGCGAGAGAGCTTGATGTCTGGAAAAGGCTCAAGCACCCAAATATACTTCCTCTATACGGAACTGCCTCCGGTTTTGGCCCTTTTCAAAGTCTGATATGCCCGTGGATGGAGCACGGGAATGTCAGCCGCTATATGCAAAAATGGGGGGATGTATTGTCGATGACAGATCGACTGCAGCTGGTGAGCGGGGTTCCCAACTTAATGAACTGAAATCGGACTCAAATTTTGACTTTCTTAGCTCTGTGAAGTCGCCGAGGGTCTCCGATATCGTAAGCTGATGGTTTTCCCGATTCCCAAAAGTGTGCTCAAATGACTCGAAAGTCCATTCTCACGAAATCGTCCATGGTGATTTGACGGGTGTATGTCCCTTCTTATTTGACGTCTCTGCGTCTCTTTCTTATGTAATTCCCGTCTATCTGTAGTCCAACATCTTAATCGACGACGACAGACATGCATGCTTGGGTGACTTCGGACTATCGAATATTGTCAGTGATGCTCAAGGCGCATTCTCAAATCATTCTACGATTGGGGGCGCAATACGCTGGGCCGATGCTACACTGTTCATGGCCCAAGCGCCACAATCAGAGTCGGAGGATCAAGAGCAAGCTTTTCCGCTACCTACCAAGAAGAGCGATATCTACTCTTTCGGAAGTGTTACTTTAGAGGTACCTAGACACGTTCTCCACCCGTTCCTCATTGCTCATCGAATCGAATCAGATCCTTTCAGGGCGTGTACCCTATCATTACATTCCCGGCGACGCCCAGGTCATCTTTGAGCTTGCGCAAGGCAGAAAACCTCGTCGACCAGCCTCATCATTCGTTACCGACGCCCAATGGGAATTTATTCAAAACTGCTGGCATGACGATCCTGTCCTTCGACCGGACGCGGATGAGGTAGTCCGTACATTGCAGGTGCTCCTACACAGTAGCCTAGAATTTCGACGGCATACTGGGAGTGTGTGGGACACTGGGCCACCGAGTAGAATAGAGAAGCTTGTGTTGCCTGATCATGATGTAAACGCTTCTCGTAGGCATAGTGAACCTTTGGGGAATGGATAATGCATTCGCTTGACAGTCGTCCAGTACTAGGAGTACGAAGACTTGACTCTGAAGCCGAAGTATCTCTGAAAGCGCTCTTTCATTCACGAGGTTTCGTTGCATAGACTCCCTTCTTCTCGTGCCTCTTCATTACATATCATTTATTCATAACTACTGCTCTCCTTTTGCTCTCCTCATCCAAGACAACAGATGATAGTGCACGAAATATCGTCATGCTGCTTCCAATCGAATCTGTGGCCGTATTCTGTGCCATTAAATTTGTCTTTACCGCACTATGTTTTGCACAAACCTACTTACTATGAAACTGCATGTTGGATTTGAAAGCTATTATACCAACCAAAACTCGTCGAACGGCTAGGTCATCCCTTATCAATGGCCGCCTGCACAACGAAAAGGAAGTAGATGGAATGGTTACACGGTACGGTCCAAGATCTGAATGCCGGATTTCTTAGGAGCGTCAAATCAGGCTTGCTGTTCAGTACGTTCAGTCAGCATCCCGATGCTGGACTCCTGCAGAAATCTATTCTCAAAATGCTGGCATGATCATGATGATTCTACCGGTCCGCTAGAAGCGGAAATAGTCCATATAATGTAGCAGCCTTTCGTACGGTCACTAGATACATCGGTCGCAGTTATCTAAGGTTCGCAACTCGCTTCCTCCCCTACAGCTTTCACAGCCCTCCCTTGGCTATTTGAGCTGTTGTACTCATTGCCACAGAATGACTCCAGACGAAAAGTAACTCATTTTAAGTCTGGGTCAAGACATTTATTTCAACAATGCTACTACATCGCTAATCCAATTTCTTAGCACTGGTCAGTCAGGACGCAGTAAATAGCGGTCCGATGAAGCATTAAATCTATTCAACTCCAGGAATGTTGCTCTCGGGAACATGTATCGCAATACAGAGTCTTCTTTACCTACCTTCTCTAATCACAACCTAGATCGGAAAACCAGAGAAGCAGCAGGAGATTCTTTCTATGCGTCTTGGTTATAAACCTTCTTTGCAGCTTCTGGAACTCTATCTACTGTGGAGGAAGCTTCCTTACGCAAATTCAGTACGCATTTGTGCGAACATCGAAGGGAGGAATCGCGGCTCAAAATGATGCCGCAAACGAAAAAAAGCTTATATGGGTTTATATGCTATCCTGGCCCAGCGCAATTAGTGTACGTGGGTATTCCTCTAAACGTTCATACCAAGGTAATTTTAGTTCTTAGCTTCTACTAAGCGACTACATCGTGTCCTGGAGAGCGTGGATGCTTTTTCAACACAATAGACGAGTTAAACTCGCCTTGATCTTCCTTATGGTTGTCAACGTCGGTGTGTACGAGTCCTACTGGATTTTGTTTCAGAAAGTGGTGGACGCTTAATATCCACGAGAAATCAGGCCTCAATATCGCATCATGCATCTGGGCTGATGTGGAAATTCACTCACTCTTCTCTTTTGGAAGTTTCTTTACTTGGCTCCCACTTATCCCGTCTTTGATGGTGAACATATACGCGACCTTGTTAATTGCTTTGAAAGCATGGTAAGTCCGATCCTGGAGAGTACTGATTATGGTCTCGACAGATTGAATTATTCCACCTTTCAGGAAATATCGACAGTTGATGATCCAACTCGAGTTGCCAAGAACGATGAAATCTCGAGCCCAGACCGTCATGCTACTTCTAATCGAATCTGGGGCCGTATTCTGTGCCATTCAATTTGCCTTCACCGCACTATGTTTTGTAGAAACCTACTTTGAAACGGGCATCCGCGGTCATGTTGGTTTTGAAAGCTGTTATACCGACCATTTTTACTTTTGCGACCGTAAGTGAATTCTCTCCCTTCTCTTCCGCGTTCGAGTTTGGGCTGTTCGTTTGACCCCGATTGTCCTGCTGATCCTTCACCTACATAAACGATGTATCCCGTTGCCGTCTTGCTTATTGTGTTAAAGGACGCTTCGCTGGTCATGCAAATACACACAATCGGCCTTCATCGAGACTAGTGCCAAAGACATTTCAAACTTCTACTGCTCAATTCGGCCGGGAAGAAGTGCTGAAGGGCAGACGTAGATTCGACATGTGGCAATAGTAGGATCCATTGATAGCGTAAAAATAAATAATGCAGCCCACAGAACACCGATGTCAAAATATATGAACGACGAAGAAAGGTAGGAAGGATACCGATATTCCGAATCTAACAAAGTGACACGACTCAAAACGCACACGTCTCCGAGATAGTTTTGTACACAGTGATAAGAAAAGTAGAGGGCAGAAGGGGACAGAGGAGGTAAAGTTAAAAGCAAGTAGTGATTTCGGTAGAATAGTAGAGGATATCGAATCGGATAATGGAATGACTGCGCGCGCGTAATTTTGTTTTGGCGAAGAACGGATCGTCGTCCTTGCTTGCCGTTCCGTACATCAACGTCCATTTTTTGCACATCTTACCAAACGTCTGTATCCCACCGGGACCCCACCACTGCTTCCTACACCGTCCGAACACTCAGCCTGACGATTTTTGTGCTCCGTCGCCTCACTCCCTTGACTTTTACATTATTATTTTGCATCCCGAAGTCTCCTCGCGGCTCTCCATGTCCTCCGCGTCGCCGCCCCATACTTGTTCGACCCCTCTAGAGCTAAAAACGACCAGTTCTTACCCCGCCCCCAAACTTCCTCTACACATTGATATCGTCTCATGGTTTATCGCAACACCACCGCGCCCAGAGGCGGCATGACATACACTCCCCATCCCACAAGCTCAAACACGACAGGTACAACTTCGATAGAGATAATAGCGATTCCGGCGTAGACAATCACTTTTGTAAGGACTGTTAAAAAGCCGGGTTAATATCGAAATGATGCGAGGAAAAGAAAACTCAGAGAAGAAGGGAAAGGACACAAGAGACTAAAGTAGGTATGCGCGTATGTACTCACCATCCGCATCGTAATGCTGAAACTTCCTTCCACTCCCTTCCTTCACCATTACCTTTTCCTCGTTTTCATATCCTTTCTCAGGTCTTCCTGTGCCCCCTTCGCTATCCCCATTAACCCTCCTTAATCTATGCCCATTCCCGGCCAGCAAATACGACGCACTCCCAATCCCACCTTCCTCCTCTACGCTCACTTTCAACGTACTCGGCAAATCAATCATAGATGGAATAGGCCTCATCCTCCTCGATCTCCCCCTCCCACTATCCTCATCCCCATCTTCGTCGTCGTCGTCGAAGCCCATCCCGAGTCCTGGCACAGGTCCCCTATACTCCGTCGCAGGCAGATAAAACCTTCTATTCGGCATTCCCAGCCATCTCACTCCGGATCTCAACTTGATGAATCCTACACCTTTGGCTACAAGACGGAAGATAGGTGGTAGGATCAGAGACAGGAGGGACTTTGCGAGGAGACGCCAGAGGAAGATCAAGGTTATGCCTAAGAGAAGTTTGAGAGATGCGGTGAGGCAGAAGAGGAGGTAAGAGGTCAGAGGAAGGGGTTCAGCAAGGGGCATCCATATTCTCGTCGTTGGATTCAGTTCTATGCCCGGAAGACGGGGAATGGTGATGTTGGCACTAAGGGAAGCAGCATCGACGACCTGCCACCCAGACCCAATCATCGGCTTCGGGCCTCCGATCTTCTCAACCAAACCATCCAGACGGAAATACGTCGTAGCCCATCTCCCCAGGAACGCCCCGTATACCACCGCTCCAGATGCTATAGCGTCTTCAAAACACGGGCAGTCGTCTATGGGTTGAGGGTGTTGATTGATAATCAATAGGAAGAAGGAGGTTAGGATGAGGGGCGGGGAGAGGGGGAACGAGAAGGGTCTAGAGGAGAGGATGGAATTGAGGAAGGTTGGCGCTGAAGTAGAAAGCGGTAAGCCCAAAGCGGCAGATGCGACCCACTCCTGCATCTTCTTCGACAGTCCAAGGCCCCCGAACTGATCCATTGTACACCACCAGACGGCAGCACCGAGTAACACACCGAAAATGCAGTCAACGAAAGAATGCATTGCGGTATAAATTCGTCCGCCGACGATGCTGAGGGCGTAGGTAGCGCATAGGGCCGTGGAAAGCCAGTATATGAAAGTTTCAGAGGGGTCAAGGAGGGTATGGACGTATCCCCAGAAAAATAGGGCTATGGAGACGCTGTTGGTGGAATGTGTGGAAGGAAAGCCGTATTCGAGGTGGTGGTTGCCCAGAGCTATAAAATAGAAAGTTTTCTAGCACGAAAGAAATGACATTTAAAGAGTTACTCACTCAACCTAGTAACGGGAGGGGCCAAGGGCCTAGGACTGCAAACCAAGTCCTTCAAGAAACTACTCGAATAGACACCCCCTCCCATAATCATCACGAGCCCCAACCCCATCTCCCTATTCGTTATGCCTTCAATATCAAAGCCGAAGAAATACATTGCAGGTAATAAAATCATGAAAAACGTATGCGTCCCCAAGGCACTCGAGTAAACGAAATACTTATCCCACCACGGACTACGAAAGCGTTTTTGAACGTAGGCGACATAGTGAGATTCGCGTTCGACGATGGGAAGGAGCAGTGAGCGTAGGTAAGAGCGAAGAGGGGAGAGCGCAGAGGATGGCGAAAATTCGGAGGAAGAGACAATGCTCAACGTATCATCATCGTGACCGTACTTTTCATCATCAGACATGGCGGAAACGAGTTTCGTGAGTCCCCAGCAATATTTCTACGGTCAATACAGACTTGAATTTGTAGACAATTGATTTTCGCAAGCTTGAAGCCTGTCGTCGTACGAGTCGGGGGGAAAGATCAATTTCAATTCACTCCTGGGCGCTCGGTTTCCTTGTCGTAAGCAGAAATGACCAAAGGCTACTGTAGCCCTTACTAATAGAAACCGGGCGTTCGGCATCCATAGCACATACCGGCCCGTTGACCGCGATTCCTAAGTACTCCACTCCTACACCAATGTCACCAATGACCGTGAAACAGCAACAAGTCAAGCGGCAGCAACCGCCAACGTTACGTTCCCCAAGTTGGTGTTTAATTGGGGAGTTCAATCTCTTTTGACAGCTGCACGACCGCTCGTGCTAAAATTGAAGATAAAATGGGAATCCAAGCCTGTGAAAATGAGCAGAGACTGCTTCATGTAATTAGCAATCTGTCAATCAGAAAGATAGAGCCGTGTTAAACTTGAATGGGACAGACTATTAAATGCGCAAATGAAAATTGTGCCGTCCCCTCACCATTGCTGTGTCCCATAAAATTTTTCAAAATTTTGGTGCTGAGATAAATATACATTTTTGAGTAATAATGATTGGAACAGGCAAAATAATGGCAACTCAGCTATTTTCAGTAACTAATGTGATGCAGTTTATAAATTGACATTGTCATTTCATGCAGCACCAGGTTTGCAAAATATTGTCAGCTTGCATGAGTATAGCATACACCTTGAGTTCACCACACCAGGCAAGTGCGGGAGCAGAAGCAGTTTGGCCTGAATCAGACAATCTTGATTTCTTGTCTCATTTGCGTGGGAAAGCAATTTTTTGCTCAAGGCACTTGCAACAGAATTCAGAAAAATTCAATAAATTTAACATAAAGACTGGACTCCTAAAGGGGCGATAATCTGAAGTGTCAAGAATAATCACCCGCGCCGGAATGGATTATGGGAGATCCAAACCATTGTTAATTCCAGTGTACATACAGAGTATTTAAGCAAGGGAATTACAAATAACACCACAGGGGAAATGATTCAGCACTCAAAAATCCTTCCTCGTGGCCTAGAGCTAAATCCCATCAGCAATCATCTTCCGAGGCCTGATACATGCTAATACAACATGGACATCAATAATTTAGAACTACAAATAGAAACAACAATTTAAATAAGGATTTTCAAAGTACATTTTTCTTCAGCTGGAAACTAGTTCGAGAGTGCCAAGCAATTGGCATTTTGAAGTCATTCAGTACTATTTATACTAGTACAATAGAATCTAGCCCATCTAGTTAGTAGATATAAGGTTATCAATGCACAATCTGACACTTACTTATTGAGAGCTCTCATTTTCCATCTCCTTGGCCGTGTCTAGCTTTCCAAGCCGCCTATAAGTTTTAGCAAGATTGTTTATTGTAGCCAGCGTATCAGCATGGCGTTCTCCGTATACTTCTTTGCAAAGAAAAAGCAGCACCTCTTGCAAGCTTTCAGCTTCATTTAGCTTCTCAAGCTGTATATAGGTTGAGGCAAGGTTGCCCATGCAGTGCAATGTATCTGGATGGTAGTTCCCATTCATTTCTTGATGTAACAAAAGCAGCTCTTTTTGTAACTTTTCTGCTTCATCCAATTTTTTTAGATTCCTATAAGTCTCAGCAAGATTTTGCATGGCAGTCAATGTATTCACATGATACTCCCCATGCACCTCTTTACATAGCAAAAGCAGCTGCTCCTGCAAGTTCTCAGCTTTCTCCAGCCTACCAGAGATCTGGTATGTTTCAACCAAATTGCCTATAAAGTGCAAACTACCAGGATGTAGGTCTCCATTCACTTCCTGGTGCAGTAAAAGTGTCTCTTTCTGTAGCTGCTCAGCTTTCTCAAATTTCTGCTGCTGCCTATAAGTGATAGCAAGGTGGTTCATCGCAGTCAATGTGTTCATATGATATTCTCCATTTTCCTCTTTGCAAAACAAAAGCAGCACCTCTTGTAAGCTCTCAGCTTCCTCCCACTTTTGAAGCTGCCTATATGTTGATGCTAGGTTGCTCATGGAACTTAAAGTGTTAGGATGGTGGTCTCCATATACTTCCTGATGCAGTAAAAGTAGTTCCTTCTGCAAATGCTCAACCTTTTCCAGTTTTTGGAGTTTCCTATAAGTATCAACGAGGTTGCTCATAGTTTTCACCGTGTCCATATGATATTCTCCATTTAACTTTTTGTGCAGTAAAAGTAGCTGCTCCTGCAAATTTTCAGCCTCATCAAGCTTGCCAGAAACTTGATATATTTCAGCAAGGTTGCCCATAGAAGCCAAAGTGGCAGGATGTTGTTCCCCATTCACTTTCTGGTGTAGCAAAAATAACTCTTTCTGCAACTCCTCAGCTTTGTCAAATTTCAATAGCTGTGTGTAAGTTAGTGCAAGGTTGTGTATTGCAGTGAATGTTTGAGGGTGATGTTCTCCATTCAGTTCCTTGCAGAACAAAAGCAGCACCTCTTGCAAACTCTCAGCTTCCTCTGGCTTCTGAAGCAGAATATAGATTGAAGCAAGGTTTCCCATGGAATACAAAGTATCAGGATGATAGTTCCCATTTACTTCTTGGTGAAGCAATAGCAATTCCTTTTGTAATTGCTCAGCTTTTTCCAGCTTTTCCAGCTGCATATAAATTTCAATAAGGTCACTCATGGAAGCCAGTGTCTCCATATGGTATTCCCCATTCTCTTTTTTACATGTTGTAAAAAGCTCCTCCTGCAAGTCTATAGCTTCTTCCAGCTTGCCAGAGACTTGATACATTTTGACAAGTTCACTTTGCAAAGCCAACGTAGTAGGATGCTTTTCTCCCATTGCTCTCTTGGACAGTGAGATTCCCTCCTTCTGTAACTTTTCAGCTTCTTCTGGTTTGCCACTGGCTTGATATGTTTCAGCAAGACTTCTCATGGAAGTTAAGGTAGCAGGATGCTGTTCTCCAAATACTCTTCTGGACAATAAAAATACATCTTTCTGTAGCTTTTCAGCTTCCTCCAGTTTACCAGAAACTTGATATGTTTTAGCAAGACTGTTCATGGAAACCAGAGTAGCAGGATGCTCTTCCCCATTTACTTTTTTGGATAGCAAAAGGACCCCCTTCTGCAACTTCTCGGCTTCCTCCATTTTACCACATACTTGATATGTCAAAGCAAGGCGGTTCACGGAATTCAATGGATTAAAATGTTGTTCTCTATTTACCTTTTTCTGTAGCAAGAACACCTCTTTATGCAGCTTTTCAGCTTCCTGCAGCTTTCCTAGCAGTAGAAAAATGGAAGTAAGATTGGTCATGGAAGTCAGAGTAGCAGGATGCTCATCCCCAATCACTTTTTTTTGCAGTAAAAGCACTTCCTTTTGCAGTTTTTCAGCACCTTTTGACTTGCCCCCAACTTGGTATATAACGGCAAGGCGCCCCATGGAGTCAAGTGTTTGAGGATGCTGTTCCCCAATCACTTCCTTTTGCAGAAAAATTCCCTCCTCTTGAAGCTTTTCTGCTTCCTGCAGCTTGCCAAGTTGCATATAAGTTGAAGCAAGGTTGAACATGGAATTCAAGGTATAAGGATGCTGTTTCCCAATCACCTTTTTCTGCAACATCAGCACAGTCTCCTGCAGCTGCTCAGCTTCTAATAGCTTTCCAAACTGCATGTAAGTTAAAGCAAGATTTACCATTGAAATCAAAGTATGAGGATGCTCTTCCCCTATCCTTACTTTTTGCAGCAAAAGCACCTCCTTTTGCAACTTTTCAGCTTCCCATAGCTTCCCAAGTTGCCTATAAGTTAAGGCCAAGTTGCTCATGGAGACCAGTGTGTCGGGATGTTCTGTCCCAATAACCTTCCTACGCAAGAAAAGCACTTCCTGTTGCAATTGTTCAGCTTCTTTCAGTTTGCCAACATACACATAAGTTAAAGCAAGGTAAGCCATGGATGTCAATATATCAGGATGATGCTCTTCAATTACTTGCTTCCGTAGTAATAACACTTTCTTTTGCAGTTTCTCGGCCTCTCCCAGGTTTCCAAGTTCCAAATAAGTTAATGCAAGGTTAGCCATGGCAGTCAGTGTATCAAGATGGCGTTTTCCATTTACTTTTTCATGCTGAAAAAGTATTTTTCCTTCTAGCACCTCTGCTTGTTTCCAGTACCCACATTCCTTAAATATTCTTGCTATGCATGTTTGTGTATAGATAGTAGGCAAATTTTCCCAAGGGATATAACTCGCATGTCTTAATAACTGCTTTCGGGATAGATATTCTTCCTCCGTATATCCCAAGGGAACTGCACGCCCAAGTAACAACATTGCTCCTAAAATCACATCCATTGAATCTGAGATTGTCTCCTGGGTGCAGGTATGAATTACAGGGTGAAATGTCAAGAGCTGTTGGGCAGGATCATAGGATACAAGAGATAATTGACTTAATTCATTTATACTTCCCTTCCATGATTCTTCCTGCCCAAATAGTGACAGACACTCTTCCATTTTTACTTTTCCATGAACCCTTTTCTCAGTTTTATGGAAATCTTCTCCAGTAAAGAATGCAGCCCTTGTAAATATATATACAGGTATGGCTACTGGATGGAAACAACTACATATTTGTAAAAGACACTGAGCTGATTTACTGAGCTTTTGAAAGCTTAGCATAAAAGTCCCAAAGACACTATTTTGATAAGTATCCAGTGTTTTCCTTACATGACTGAGGAGCTTCTTTTTCTGTTGCTCCAGCTGTGTCAGGTAATCACCTAGATCACAAGTTGGAGTAGCCTGAATGTAAGCTCCAGCTGTACATACAGCTAAAGCTTGATAGCCAAGAGCATCAACAATTGTGCCAGCCATATTATGGTTTTCCTTCAAATGCTCCTTCTTTGCATGCTTCAGAAGTCAATGGCGTTGTTTCTGTCAATATCTCCGAAATTCATATTTCCACCAGGAGATGCTAGTTGCTCTGATTCCTTGAGACGGCTGGTGACAATGACATTCCCATGATTGCAGATAGGAATGTAGGATTTCAAGGAGATCTCATCAGCATTGTCAAAAATGCAAAGCCAATTCTGGTGACTTCTCACTAAGAAGTTCTTGACATCTTCCACTTGTTCACCTACTCCTGCAGCTCTACCAAGCTGCCTGAAGTTATCAACAAGTGTGGTGTCAGAAGTGGCATCAAAGAACCAAACATTGGAAAATCTGCGTCAAGGTCTTCAATTTTTCCAAAATTGCCAAGTTCACTGTTCTTACCTGAAGGAATTCTCAGAGACAAACTTTAACACTACTTGTGTTTTTCCTGTTCCACCAGATGCAACAAGAGTAACAATGTGCTGCTGTGGTTGTAGCACCTTCTTTATTTCCTCTGCAAGCTCTTTTATCTCCTTTTGGTTGGCAGAATCAAAAAGCTGGAAATTTACTGAAAAGGCTTTGTTGCTAATATTCTGGCTAGTGCTTGTGATAAGGATAGGCACGTAGAGCCACCCTGGAAGATAGTCTTGTATTGTAACAGAGGGATCTGTGTTTTCAAGGACCAAAACAGTGTCCAGGAAAATAGACTGGGAGTTTTTGACTTCTTCAGCAAATGTTTTTTCAAGAGCTGTAGCTGAGGTTGCATCCAAAGTAATTGGATTACACCTAGTGTTTGTTAGAGCATACTTCAGTAGTTCAAATGAAAACCTCACCATTTCATATGGTGTTTAATGAAATTTTGAAGTTCCTCTTTCTTTGCACAGTAAAGGGTTGCAACTGGAGCTGAAAATACCCTTGAAAGCTGAGACAGTATATCCTTCCGTCCAACGAAGTATTGACTTGGAACAGGACAAATGAGAATATCTGAAGCCGCTTGGGCACTGTCAACATTCTGACCAAGTGTAACATATTGCTTTTCAATGTGGTAAAATTCCCCGCCTTGTACACGGAAGTCCCGGGCACCAGCAAAGAATGAACCGGATATATAACTGCTTCCAGTTGATTGTTTCGAATGCTGACTGAATGGAGCATCGAGGCCGAGGCCAAGGTTCTCGTCAAATCGCTTTCTTGTGAAGCCAAGTAGCTTGGATGTCTTCTGGGCCATAGCGTGAAAGATGGGGGTTGAAAAGAAGAGACGTCAACCAGACGTCAACACAGGTGCCGTCCCGTGTCTTGGTGGCTGAGGTCCTAAAGTAATGGTAACCTATGGTAACACAATTCTACGCGGGGTCCGGGGTGCCGTAGCCGGCTTAACGATCAAGTAACATCTGTCAATTTCTTGATGGAATGTATCCATCAGCAAAAGTGCACGGAACTCGTAGCCGGACACGATGAGGCACGAGGCCTCATAAGATGCGAGGAGTCTCATAGTACCTACGAGGGCCGGGCTCCTCGTGCGGCCTTGCACGCGAGAATTGCCTCGTAAGTACTATGAGGCTCAGCTCACCTCGTAGGCCCTCGTAGACCCTCGTAGCTTCTACGAGGCATCCCGAGTTCTGTAAATTTGAGCTACAGATGAAGTAAAATCAGTAGCATACACTGAACCATTTGAACCATTCATATCGGAGAAGAGCAATATCAATTTAACTACTGAATATTGATATCAATGTAGTATACATAACAAAACAAGATACATACGAACGATACCGTGGAGAGAGCAAATGAATGTGAAGCACATATGTAGTGAGCAGAAAGTGTGGCGATTCGGCGAAGCCAGTCCGAAGTGGTAGGTAAAAAGCAGCAGCAGCAGTACGTGGGAGAGTGGTAACAAGGAAATCAGGCAGAAAGAAAAATCACTTCCTTGCTTGAGCCAGGTATTCAGCCTTTCGCTCATTGCGGGCAGCACAGGGAGCAGCTAAGATGAAGGGGAGTTTGTTGGTTCAATATTAGACTTTAACTAGTTTTCGTTTCCGGCGGGTTTACTGTCCCGACCATTGGGTTTCTGGAAGACGAGCCTGAGTCATGTAAGTTAAATATTGATATAGGAATTAAAAAGGCTTACTCGTGCTTGAGCAAATTGAAAACGACTTCATCCTCCGACTCACTCTGAATCAGGAACATGTATAGGCTTATCGAAAGATACCTGCACTGCAATATATGCGATATATCAGCCGGTTACATGCTGCGGTAGAATTCTTGCGGAACTTGCAGCTGTATGCACCTCGGAGGCGCCAAAGAAGATGGTAAGGAAAACCTACAGGAAGTAGTAGCACGGGTATAATGATCGAAAATCTAACCAACCTTGGTCAGGATTGCTGAGAGGCACAGGGGTTTGATGCTAGTTGACGATGGCACATTCATGCACTGAGCGAGCGGTAGTGACCTGCGTGGGCTGTGAGGATACAAAACCGAAAAGAATGACCAAGGAATGCCCAACCTGTAAAGCATGGACATATCTTTTTGAGAATTGCGAAAGTCCATCGTCGATAAAGCCAGCTTTGTGATAAGAGTAAAAGGACGCGTCAGATCGAATTGAAGGTTTGAATTTAAATGATACGTACAAAATGGGACCCAGAGAGCCTTGAACAAACTCCGCCTTCTTCTCTGTAACGCGACGACCTTTGTAGTCCAGGCTAAAAGCCAAGACAGGATCTATTCGTCTGAATCGCTGCTGTCGCTTTTCAGGCGAGAAGCTCAATTGGAACTCGAGAGCGCCAGAAGGTGCTCATCCTGCGCTAGCTGTTGTGGGCGCAATGATACGGGATTGTGGTGATACGGAAGAAAGTTGTGAAAGATGCACGGATGTCCATAAACGAAGTCACGGGCAGTCACATGACCCGCGCGACGCGTGTCGCGCTGCCCTTTTGCTTTCGTTTTAAGTTCACTGTACGTATTTTCTTAATACAAGTAGTGTGGTCGACTTTGCGTTACTGTCCGACTTAGAGATCAATTAAATCTGTTTCCGCGCTGTTTATGCCGGCCAGCTCGTAGTAGCTCGTAAGAATACCGGCTCCTCGTGTGGCCTCGTAGTTTTTGGAGCCCCTCGTAATGCCTCGTAACTTTGGATCTCACCTCGTGCGGCCTCGTACGTTCGGGTCGTAGCTCGTGCGCCCTCGTAAGTAGCCCAAAAACTCGTAATCCGCTACGAGTTTCCGACATTTTTGCTGATGAGTCAATGCACTGGTACAGTTCCATCTCAGGTTTGAACCACGCTGGTGTCTTCTAGCCAGTGACCGACCCTGAGGCTGTTTTTTATTTCGATCGGCGCAAGAAATACAAACAACAGAGAGGCGTGTGCAAGAAAGAACGAGAGCAAAAGGGGCCGGAGCGAAACTGGAGTGCGTATCAGGCTAGGGAGGGAGGCGAGTGGATAGGGAGTACACGAGGGGAGGGCGACGACGAAAGTATTTCATGATGAATAAAAGAAAGAATAAAGCAAGAGATCTACTGCGGTACAAAACATGTATTGCTAGGCTGAACGTGGAACTCAGCGACGCCGAATTATCTCAACGAAGTGAGGAGAAAGACTTAGTGAGTATTAAATCTGACATGGAAGGTGACAGGCAAGCCCAGAGCCTCTTCGACCGGCGTGCAGCCATTCCACTTGACTGCAGGTAGGCGGACCCAGAAACCCTAGATAGGAACGGCCTCAGCTGGGTGTATAGGAGGGGGAAGGTCACCGCGAACTCAAACTCACCTCGACTATCAGCCTTGTGTCAACCACAAGCTTTGAGTACAAGCCCATTTTCGGAGTGATCTAATTCGCGGTTGACAAATTCTTCAGCGTGAATGGGTGAAGGATCAGGATGACCTACACAGAACGCATGCACACACCTTTTAAGTACTCCATAAGATGATCCCGAGAAAATAGATATATTGTAAAGATACACTATAACAGCAACACTACAGACACAGTCACGTCTGACCCCGACACATACCTGCCCATTGTCTACCAATCGAGCCAAGTGGAAGAGATGACACACACGAATGCTAGGGAAGTAGGGACAGGATAAAGGAGAGACGTATATATAGATAAATCTACGAAAGCGACAGAAGTAGAGAAACACAAAGGCACGGTAGAGGGTTGTTTGGGGAGGGGAGGGGAACTGTAGGATTAGTAGTGTCAGATGGCGGGCAGGAACAGATCCTAGAAAACTAGAACGGAGAATGGAAGAGACCATAAACTAACGGTAGACAAACTCGTTCTACAACCTCTTCAATGCCTTCTTCCTTTTTTCAGCGTTTGTAACGCCACCGGCTGTCGCCGCTCTTTTGACAGCCTTGTTTGCACCTGTGGCAATACTGTTCCCATTTCCGCCACCATTGATTATCCCTAACTTCTTGTCCTTCTCCATTCCTCCTCCATTCCCATTCTTTCCATTGAGAGACTTGTCGTTACTGTTCTCGATATTGGCGTCAGCTGTGGCCAATGGTGAGGGGGATACATGGCGTAAGGGTGTAGAAATATCCTTTTTGGATGAAGGAGAAGAGGTAAGAGGGATTGTCACCGACGAAGTGGTAGTTGAGGAAGGAGATTTGGGTGAAGCTGTGACTATTGGAGGTGTGAGATGCGATGGTGAGGATGAAATGGATGAAGTTGATGCGGAAGATGTCTGAGCGGAGGTTGGCGTCGGCGCTGAGGGCGTAGAAGTCGAACTCGACGGCGAGGAGTCTGCTTCTTTCCCGTCCTCCCTACTTGGTACGTCAAACTCGGCAGGCTTTCTTCGGCCCCTAGGCGTAGCATGCACGCTCGTAATTAGCCTCGCTCTTGATGCATACGCCTGATAATCCTCCAAAAGCAATTTCCCTGCCTCTTCATCCAAAGCACTCTCAGGATTGGGATAAATCAACAGACATTTCACCGTGACAAGAATATGCTCTATCCCGTACGTGCTCTTCCAATCTCGTTTAAGTGTATTGACGCATATTTCGCCTGAGGAAGAGACGTTGGGATGGAAAATCTTTGTTATCATGGTGCATTTGGGTGGAGAGGCTGGAAATTCGGGTGTGAAGAGGAATTTGACACGGAAGTAACCGCCAGCGTAAGGTGTTCCTTCGGGCCCTTCAATAATTCCAACAACGTCAAGAATGTTTGAGTCATCGTCGTTGTCCTGGATCCTGATTCCCTCTGGCGGAGATTTTTTCAGCTCGGATATTTCGCGCATGAGACGACGGAGTGCTTGGGGTGTAATTGACTGGGAGACTGCGTTAGACGATGAACCAGACAGAAACACGAGCAGCGCACCATTTTGTCGCGGATAGTAAGTTCTCCAGTAAAATCCTATGGGGCCGATGAAATATTTCAAGGGTGAAGGTTAAGGTCAACAGTTGTGCAAGTTGAAAAAGCTGAACGAACGGCAACGAATTCAGACCACGTGCTCCTATTCAATTTTAGTAATTCCCATTGTCTTCGGTGCGCACGGACCAATTTTGCCGAATTTGATGCCAATAGTCCAATGGTCAAAGCGACCATACGAGACGCTCGCTTCAAGCTAGCATGCGCTGAAATATTTTCATTGGCTCGACAGGCGCACGAAGCCTGGTTCAGGCAAAAATTAAAACCTCAAAATCGAACCCAGTGCTCGCAGCAGTTGAACTGGTGACCGAATCATTTTGGGTCTCATTCAATCACAGTTGCGATCTGCAACATTCGTATACTTGGGCGACTAATACAGTATTGCGAAAGATACGATTAGAAAGGGAGACTATACGTGACAAAAGGAAAGTAGCATCATGGAAGGTATTCTCCGCCAGCCTACATTAGCTCATTTTTAGCTGCTCGCAATTGAAGTTGGTCTGTCCACCATTACTTGTGCGTATCATTTTATCACATACATGATGAGACAGATTGACTACACTTACTGTAAGTGGGTTTCAAAACAACACCTTCTGTTGGGTAAAGTGGGTTATATCGATTATGTCCACCAAGCGACGCTGATGCCGAGGCTGGGGATGCAGCTTGATCGTCGTCTGAGATTGGACCACGAAAATGGTGTGGCTGAAGAAAATTGATTTTCTACTCAGCAGTATATAAGCAACGCTTACCGATGGTATACTTAGACGAGATAAAGATCTGGATCTCGTAGTAACACTTGGTAGATGATCAAGAGATATCATTTCTCCGAATTGCTGAGAAAAGCTCTCTCGAGCATTCAATCTGCAGCAGCTCCAACTTTAAATGTCGAGTTAGCTCGGTTCAAAGCACGCAAACTCACGAAGCTAAGAGAGCGTTCGCATATACTTGAAAAGGTCAGTAAACTAAAACCGATCGAGGTTCAAACTCACTCTTCGCTAAACATAAGTAGATTGCGATGTAAATAAAATTCGCTGGCATTGTAAGAAACTGTAGAGGAATAAGCATTTGAGGATGATTCCGAGTCCTTGCTTCAAGCGCTCACGCATATCATCATCGCCAGAGTAGCAATGCTATCGTACAGTCTGAGTTTAGTACTGCCTGCCTTTCTTCACGAATTTCCGTGCTTACGTGGTAATTGCGCTTGTTTCTGGTCAAACTTGTCAGTCGTTGAGAAGGAAAAATTTGAAAATAAATACACTACCAACCGACAGCCCAGATTATTAAACGATCAAGTATCTTGGCCACTCTAATGAATGTCAATACTATCTCGGCAGATTCAACTTCACGTAGTCCTGGCTCACTTACCTCTTCAAACTCCTTTTCTTATGCTTGTACAGATACCAGCCAAGTGAGCATGCAAGAATCAAGTCGTTAATCGATCCCAGCACCACAATCACGGTTAAAATCCACCAATACTTCAACTCAAACACAACAATATCCAAACGTTGCAGCGCCGCTATGGAAAACACTATACACACAACAAGCCTCGAAAACGAGAGAAGACAGCATATAGCCGTTAACCATAAGTTTTTCGAGAAGATGTATAGACGGCGCGTAAACCAAGCCTAGGTAGGAGAATGTGAATTCAGATCGTCCGTCATACGCAATGCGAATTTAAGAGAGGACCTCACCTGCTCGATAGGACCAATAAAAGCGTTTATAAGAATTGAAATGTCCAACGAGGGTGGAGGGTCGGTAAGTAAGTCAGGTTTGGCGTACCATGTGATGGTCATGGTGTACATCGCATGGCAGATTGAGATCGTGTGTGCCAGCTCCAGCAGCCTGCAGGCTAGAGTTCGAGACGCAACTTTACGTCCCATTCAATACTCACCATATCAGGGCGACCTGCGAGAAGGTATTACCATGATATGGAAAGGTTCATCTAGGTGGTTGTCGAGAGACTAATTACCATCAACTTAATCAATCTCCTGTCCTTTGTATAGGTCTCAAAATACATCCATGCTTGTACAGTTGTGGCCCCAAACAAGAATGCAGCCACCAAAGTCCCAATTTCGAACGCTCCCAAACTAGTGTTGATGTTTAAAGGAGGGAGGGCATCAGGAAAGAAGGATGGTGGCATATCAGCACGGATACAGAGGGAGCAGAAGAGAAGGCAAGAATAAAGAAAGTTCGTACTTATTTAAGGAGAACGATCTGGATACTACGTGGGCTAAAGAAACTTGATGCTGCTGTTAAAAACACATGAGAAGCAGTAGATCCATGCCATAGCACAAAATTAGAAAGACGTCGGCTGAAGCCATGTGTATTGCTGGATAATTAAGGTGTAGGTGTCGATGAGAACAACTGAGCGGGTGCAAATTATTGCCGAAATGACATTGGCAGATAATACAGTGGTTGCTAGTATGAGAAAAGGTAAAGTCATCTAGACACGGATGCGCAAGTTGGTAGGAACGGACGGCAAAAGTCATTCATTATCTGCGAAGCCGATGGTAGATGATTAAGAACACGAAGAGTCAAGTGATGACCTTAGCGCCGCTATCGTTTGTACATAGAGTCAGAGTTGATGCTTTCATTTCATCGGAGTCTTCTCTACATTTCAGCTTTTGAATGTCTTCTGGAAGCTCTTTGACCCATTTGTCGTCATCAGGGTTAGAATTCGGAGCCCAAGGATCGGCAAGCCATAAAGCCTTCAAACTCCCGCAGGATTACACGAGTAGCTACCTCTAACTTTTAGAGTCTTTCCATGGGACATGCCATCGCTCTAAAGAATAGATTATGACCTGCGGCACCCACATCATGTGAAGGGTCAAAGACACGCATTTCCTAACTTTATTTCCAAAGTAAGCAACTGGTTATGAGGCAGGCAGACGACATTACCTCTAAGAGAAGGTTTGACAAGCAAGATATAGTATATCTGTTGTTGTGTATGCCGCTTAGCGGCGATGCAATTATAGTACAAGGGAAGTGTGGACTCGATGAACGCAGAGTAGACCAACTGATACTTTCCGGAGCCGAACCTTAGGTGCTTCATAGTATTATTAACCGCTGAGAGCAAAAGAAGTCGGCCGAGAGAATCCCAGCACGCGAACTTCTGGCAGCCCCGCAAAAGAAACGGCATATTCCCGCCAAATCGATAGTGTAGCGATAGCTTCAGGCGATTTCCGAAGACGATGAGGAACCTGCTGAGAATTGCGCTTGGAAAAGCGCTCTACCACCGATGACGGTTGCGCTGGCGTATCAGAACGCAGTTCTAGATTAGAACTGCACCCGGTGCATAGGCTCTGGTGGGGCCAAGTAGAATAGAAAACGTTGAAATCGCCGGTTAACCGTGCACCGACATACCGACAGAGTTTATGCTGCGAGAACATATGAGAAGTTGACGAGATATCGAGATCCAGAAAAGACGAAGCTGGGAGTTTCGAGTGGAGATGCAACATGCGCGTCTAAAGATTAAGCGCGCAGCGTCAATTTTATGTTCATGCGCTCGAGTTTTTTTTTTGGAAGACAAGATTCCATAGAATATATGTAATTCAAGTAAGTATAAACACAAAGGATACAAGCTCCGGGAGGATTCGTGAAACTTCAGGGGACGCAAGTGGTGAAAAAGATCACACAAACGCTGTTTGCGGGATCTCCTCACCACCTACCGCCGGAAGAACAGAGGCAGCAAGTGGAAGCTAGTCTACGTCTTATGATCCCTTAGCTGCCCAGAAAATCAAAATCAAGAGTGAAAGGTAAAGATTGTGGCTAGACAAGGGAGTGTACGTGCTCCACTCTCTTTCCGACCTACGACTGGCAATTCTTAGGGAGTTGAAGAGCGGGGAGCGTGTTCGAATGTTAAGCTTTCGAGTTGAAAGTCAAATTTTGACGCATACAATCGAAGAGTGAACTCGCTGCCTCGCACAAGCTTCCATCAGTGAACAACGAACTGAACAAGAAAAAAAAACACATACCTAGAATAGATGAAAAAGGACATTCACACTCGAACTCGACTCTCTATCCGGCGTATGACTGACGGTCCAAATGGAACTGCAGAGCGTGGAGTGTGTTCGAGTGCCCTGGGGTTTATGATTGGATGAATGAGGGTACGTGTTCTGCATGACGTTGATCAACGGCTTGAGAAAGAAAGCTAAGGTGCACGACAATCAACTTATCATATGTGAACCGGACAGAGGAAGGGTACGTACTTGAAGCTCAAGTTGGTAAAAGATGACAACTCCCCCTCCCACTTTTCGTCTTACGACTAACGGTCCTGGAAGGGCTTGCAGAATGGGGGAGGGTTTGGGATGGTATAAAAGTAAAGGCGAAAAGGGAGGAAAAGTACTCGCTACCGATTTATGTTATCGTCTGCAGAGAAGAACGATAGGGCCGCGGCGGAGGTACTTTCCATTAATGAAATGGAGAGAGGTGAACTCTGATCTTGAAGTAAAGAGAGAAAGTGGAAAGGGACCGAGGGGAAGGAGAACCGACATTCCGTGGACACTCCTGAGTCCAGGGAAAACACGAAATGCCGGGAAAGGAGAAGGAGGAAGCGTAAAGGGAAAAAGACGAGTAAAATTTTTCTGTGGTATTTTGGTTTTTTTCTTTTATTTTCGAATGGCAGAAGAAAGTTAACTCGCCTCCGTCTTATGACTGACGGCTCTGAAAGGGACTGCAGAGTGGAGGGGCGTCATAAAGTAAGTCGCGGTGAGCAAAAATGGAGAAAAGGCAAAATGTAAAAGGATTTCAAAAAAAAAGAAAGCACTCGCTACCGACTTGCAGGTCGTCCTAGAAGAAGGACGACAGTGCCGCGGCGGAGGTACTTCCCGTTGATAGAAATGGTGAAGATGGTCGGTCTCTGGTTGAAGCAATGAGATAGAGTCGAAGAGGCGGGAGGAAGTAAGAAGCAGAGCCGACATTTCCTACCCCCCATTTCATGCTTCTCTTCATCCGGCATTTTGTGTTATCCTTGCACTCGGGAGTGTTCACGAAATGGAAGAAGTACGAATATAGAAACCAAACAGCGACTTTCACTACGTCTTATGACTGGCGGCCCCCAAAAGGGGGAACTGCTGAGCGCGGAGCGTCTTCGGCCAGTTCATGGATCGGTGTGAACCTATGAGAAAAATTTAACTAAGCTGTAGAATTTAGAGAGCGCAACAACGTACCGGTTGTCTGTTCATACAGAAGTGGCCTCACTACCGACTTATGGCAGACGGTCCCGGATAGGGAACTGCTGAGCGGGGAGGACATTTTGCTTGATCCATGAGCGGGTGATGTACGGAGGTAGTTTTTTTAAAGTGCAATTTCAGCACGGATAGCAGAACGTTGTACATCACCCGCTATCCGTGGCTCAAAATTGTTGGCTTCAATTTCGAAGAGAGCTGGTCGGCTCACCATGATCGAAAGTTAGTTACTCGATTTTTTTGCGTTTGGCAAGGACGACGTTGAAAGGAAGCTCACTGCCGACTTATGACAGGTGATCCATGGGGAACTGCTGAGCGGGGAACACCTTCCGTGTGGATAGCATAGTTTTGGCTAGTTTTTAAGGTGCGTTTCTGGCACGGGTAAAAGTATGTTTTTAGCAAACTATCCATGTAGAAAGTAACGGTAAATGCTTAGACTACGAGCTTGGTGGACTGATACTCACTGTACCGTAATGCCAAACTATCGAAGTAATGATGGATGTCACACGGTGGCGTCACCAAAGCTCGCTCGTCGCTGCACGGCTCCTGACGACGTTACCACCAGTTAGTGAAAAAAAGAGTGCATCGTCGATCACTGCCGAAGCGAACCAAGAAAAGCTCAGGGGAGAGCTTGATTGATGTTGGAAAGGCGAACATCTCAGTGGCTTATATCTCCCTGGACTTAGAGATGAGAATCTGTCACCTTTTCGAGACTATGTCCAGAAACGACTAAGCAAACGTCAGGCGGAGTTGAAAAATGGGGGTATAGGAACAAGAAGAACAAGAAGAAAAGACCCCTGGAGACGAAATGAAGGATGTGGAGAGACGCGGGATCGATATAACACGATACGGACGGGTGACTCTCGGGCGACGCCCACAACGCACAAGTAATTCGACCGTTTCTCTCATCGTGCCTCTCCGCTAATGCCGCCGCTCATCGTCTGACAAGACGTTGGATATCGTTAGTGGGTCCATGTATCACGTTCTGGAAAATGCCCGTTGATGAAATTGTCGAAAGAAGCTTCTGTGTCACGAGGAAGAGCATTTGGGCGCTGATATGAGCACCCATTGGAATACAACAAGGCTTCTGTCAAAGGTGATGCCGGCGAAATGATAAAAAGAATGGTGTTCGAAGAGTGAGCAGCTTGTGGTTAACTATGAGAAAATACACATCGCCTGTTTAGATGATTCAGTCGAGTAGAGGTCAAAACATCGATTAAGAGTCCTCCCCTGGAGGATGATATTGCCAAGAATGGTGACGGTTGAGTCAATATGATTACGGATATCTATTGTTCGAGGGCCCCACAACTAATTTCATTCTGGGTCACTTCTATACCTGGTCGGGACTCTTTCTCCGATTGATTCCTTCCTCTCGAGGTCTTCAGTGTCCGTCGTAACCTTTCCAGAGGATGTTTTCGGAACAGTAGATATAAAACTTACGAAAGATCCTTCCAACCGATGGCTGTATGCGGTAGGATTCAATAATATGGAAAGGGTAGACTAGCGCCCATAATTTAACGCTCAAAGACGGACCGCCAGGGTCACGGCGGCACTATCCGCGGTTCTTCTCATCCGTCATTGATCGACCATCCGACTCGAGCTCATTTCGCTACCAATACTCGATTTGGATCTACAGGGAGTTCACGTTCTCATTACAGGTCATTTTGGCTACTTTTTTCTGGCATTGAAGGCTTAGCAGCTATCAGGTGCAAGTGGAGGAATCGGGCTGGAAACAGTAAAGGTTTTCCTAGGTACGCGATGAATCCAAGTTCAAGACAATTCCGAGGCTAATTGGGCTCGTAATGGCAATGCAGAGCAAGGTGCCAAAGTTACGGCTCATTTCAATACTAACTCGGCCTCGCTACGACCTTTGGATTCTAAATTCTCAGCCGATCAGCTATTCTGCGCTCAAGCAGAACTCACCTCCGAACCATCTGTCGAATCACTCTTTGCGTCTGCTCAATCTCACTTTGGAATTCCCGTTCAAGTGCTTATCGTGAATCATGGAATCTGGCCTCCGCAAGATGCACATATATGGGAAATGGCCTTGGATCAGTGGAAGCGCACTATTGACGTTAATCTTACCGCAAGCTTTTTGGTCGTTAAATACTTTTTGAAGACTTTGGCCTGGAGGGAAGTGAGGGACGATTTGAAGGAGAAAGCCAATGTTGTATTTGTAGGAAGTTCTGCTGGACGATTCGGAGAGAAAGGACATGTAGATTATGCCGCCTCTAAGAGCGGTAAGTATTCATATCTCACATGTTGCCGGTAGTTGATCTATACATGTCAGCGATGATGCATGGACTGACGCTAACAATCAAGAATGAGATCGTGAAGATTGCATCCAAGGGCCGCGTCAATTGCGTCGCGCCGGGATGGGTCAGGACGCCTTTGGCTGAGGAGGCGTTGAGTGATCCAAATGTTGTTTATCGAGCGCTAGCAACGTATGCTGAACTTCCACTTCCCGTTCTTATCGCTCTCTTCATTCGATTCGCTATAGGACCCCTCTGAAGAAGATCGGAACAACCTATGATACTGCTGTGCAGATTGCACTCCTGGCTTCGACAAAGGTTTCCGGTCATGTATCTGGTCAAATTGTCAACGTAGCCGGAGGAATGGAAGGTTGGCTCCCTTTCGTTCGCTTTTTGCCGCAAGTCTCACGATTAACTGCCGGTATATCTAACAGGGCGTCTATTGAATGAACGAGAAGAAATTTAGATAACCGTCTCACTCGAACTGCTATATCTACTGTCCAGAATTGCCCAGATCTTAGTCTGTAGCGTACGGCTTTGTCCGAAACTGCTTACCACTACCGTGAGTTCGCTCGAGACAATAAACCTTCAGTGTCTCTCCGACTCAGTCATGAGGTCCTTTCTTCCGCTCGGCCTCCCTACCTTTCCACCTATCGGTGCATTGCAACTCCACAACTCGCTCTTGTTGGCTGCAGCTTTGTATTCTGGATCGTGCCGGCCATCCGAATCTATTCTGAAATAAATGGCCTCGCCCGCCGAACTTATGAGAATCATTTACAGGCTCCCTCGCTGACGAAGAAAAGTTCTTGCGACCATGCTAGAGATGCATAGTCACGATCAGGTGGTTCGGAAGCGCAATATATCAGACTAAGGTACTCCCTAATTTCGTGTGTTTTCATTTCTATTTCTGCCTCGCTCTAATACGACTGTTAGGTTCATTTCTTATTTTTCATGCTGCTAATCGTCATGAGATGAGACCACATGAAGTCCTCTAGAGGTTAAAAAGACGCGGTACGCTTTCGTTGTCTACATTCTGGTGCCATGCTCATCCTTTACACCACTTTCCAGGTGCTTCTCTCGCTAGCTTGTGCTGCATCAAGCTCTGGTGTCCTGTCTACGCCCGCTAGCTCAGCGATACCAAGCTCCTCGCAGATATCAAGTAGTGCAGTAACAGCTGTCTCCTCAGTCCTGAGCTCGCAAGCGTCTGCACAGCCTAGCTCAGCGTCGATTTCGAATTCGAGCGTGCACATCTCGTCTGCTGCGTCTTCGTCAGCATCCGCCCCTACAGCCTCATCCCAAAGTCCCATTCCCGGAGTCTTCCCTTCCACAGATCCTTCTAATCCTCCCTCAGTCGCACAGGATACTGTAGTTCCGGATTTTGCTCCAGCATGGAAAACAGCCCATCAGAAGGCACAAAGTCAGGCGAGTGGTTCCATGTAGTTAGAGAGGCGTTAGTTTTAACTTCGATCCTCTCATCATAGATCGCGAATTACACACTCGAAGAGCTTGTAACAGTCGTAACGGGAATTGACGCTCTCGGACTTATCGGTCGATGTGTCGGAAACATTGCGAATATCAGCGATTGGCCGGGATTATGTCTAAATGTAACCATTCTCTTTGCATACATCGTATAACGCAGGCAGCTGACCGCTTCCATACAGGATGGCCCTTTGGGTGTTCGTTTAGCAGATTATATAACCGCTTTTCCTCCTGGAATTAATACGGCTTCGACGTAAGTAAGCTATTTAATTTGAAGCAAGCCGACTTGTTTTTGACTTTCTTTCTCAAGATTCAATCGCTCTCTTGCTCGAACCCGGGGGCTTTTCATGGGCACAGAATTCAAAGGCAAAGGTGTTAACATTGCCCTCGGGCCGATGATGAATATGTTGCGTGTGCCTGCCGCCGGTCGAAACTTTGAGGGATTCGGAGCCGACCCTTTCCTTTCCGGAGAAAGTAAGCTTGCACGGCCAACACTCCATGTTCGCTTTCTCTAATACCTTGCGTTATCGCGTAGTTGCTTACGAGACTGTCCTGGGGATGCAACAAGGTGGTGTTCAAGCATGCGCGAAACATTTGTGAGTCCCGGCGGCAAGTTGTTCTATTGATCTTCTCAAGTGATAAATGTATATTAGTGTGGACAAGTAAGTCCCGGCGGCTAGTTGCTCTCTCAAGCTGAACGTTATCATACGTAGTGATCAGGAGACGAACCGAATGACATCTTCATCAGACGTGGATGATCGCACGCAACACGAGATCTACACTCAACCATTCCTTCGTAGCGTTATGGCCGGAGTAGCCTCGGTCATGTGCAGTTATAGTGAGTGAAAAGATCGTCTACGTACCTTGCCGAAGTGCGAATTGCTGAAATATTTCAAATCAGATCTGATTAACGATACTCATGCGTGCCAGAATAATGAAACTCTCAATGGAATTTTGAAAGAGGAATTCGGCTTTCAAGGATGTGCGTGCCAATAACTCGGAATTTCTCTTGTTCATCTATATTATTTTACAGTTGTGGTGTCTGGTATGTTTCTGCTTCTTCAGAGCATCTTCTGTAGCTAATCTTCGACGTGTAAGACTGGGGAGGGACACATTCAACTCTCTCTGCAACTGCAGGGCTCGATGTAAGTTCCCTACATGGAGCCAACGAATGACTGATCTTGAAAGCCCACAGATGACCATGCCCGGCGGCGACACCGGTGTCCGTGGCTTGGCTACTTTCTTCGGTCAAACCCTGATTGACTTTGTGAACAACGGTACAATTCCTCTTTCACGTGTTCAGGACATGGCGGTAAGTACAGCTTTGACCTTGAGATCTCGTTAGATCTATTCAATTGAATTAATTCTGGGTCGCTCTATAGCAAAGGGTCCTTGCAAGTTGGTTTTTCCTTCATCAAGACGAGGCGTACCCCCCGGTCAACTTCAATGCGAACTTCCCGGGAGATGAAGCTACAAACGAACATATCAATGTCGAAGATGATCATTCTACTGTGGTTCTTGATATTGGAAGGGCAAGCATTGTGCTGTTGAAGAATGTCGGGAATGCGCTTCCTTTGAATAAACCACGGAGTATACTGCTTGCAGGAAGCGATGCTGGACTCGCTCTGATTGGACCCAACGAGTTCCAAAATGGTGGAGGGGATGATGGAATCTTGGCAATCGGAGGAGGTTCTGGGTAATACCAACACTTTTTCATTTTATTCTGCAACTAAACCACTCTATTCTAAAGAGCGGCGAATCTTACGTATCTAATTTCCGTGGGTATACCTCTGCCTTGTCCGATTTCCGCTTAACCTGTTGGGTTGCTTTAAGCCTTTGGAAGCCATCCAGATTCGGGCTAGACAAGACCGGACCACAGTTTCCTGGATTCTAAATGACTTCAATTTGCCTCGAGCAGGAAATATGGCCATCGGGGTATCTGCAGCCCTCGTGTTCATAAATGCGGATTCAAGCGAAGGCTCTGACCGGTAACTTTTTCCACATACGCGATGCCTTCTTTCACTTATATCTGAGTTCCTCATCAACAGGGTGAACCTTACCTCTCACGATGACGCCGAACAACTTGTCCTCGCAGTAGCCGCCCAAAACAATAATACAATTGTAGTAACACATAGCGTTGGCCCGCTCATTATTGATTCTTGGGTTGAGCATCCTAACATCACTGGAGTGCGTCTTTCTCAATCCCGTCAAGATAATTGAAGTAGACTGTTGTTTAGGTTCTTTGGGCAGGTGTTTCTTCGTCTGAAACAGGAAACGCTATCACGGATGTTCTATATGGAGCTTTTAACCCAACTGGACGTCTTCCTTATACGATCGCCAAGAATGCCAGCGACTACCCTGCCGCAGTCAGCACTTCCTTGGAAATTCCTTACAGTGAGGGGTGAGTATCGCCTTTGTATGCTACATCAATCATCCATCTCAATTTGTACCCAGTCTGGAAATCGACTATCGAGCGTTCGATGCTGTGAGTAGTCAAGTTCAATTCCAAAAAACCTACTCTCACATCCCGTGCAGCGAAACATCACTCCGAGATATGAATTCGGATTTGGGATGAGCTACACGACCTTTGAGTACAGCGGGCTTCATATAGCACCCGTTAAGGAGACCGACAATGCCGACGCTGACCTAATAAGCAACTGGGAAGCGGGTAACGTCAACCCGACCGGTTTGGGGACGTCCACGGCTCTATGGCGTGTATCTTGTTCTTCAAAATAAACTGTCTCTCTGAATTTATTTGATCGATAGGCTTCACACACCCGCATTCGAAGTCACTTTCCAGGTTAAAAACACCGGAGGTGTCGCAGGGGGCGAGGTAAGGCACCACGGTTTTTGTTCGACGCTTGTCCCTGATCGTGGTTCACGCACGTTGTTTTGAATAGATTCCTCAACTTTATCTCCAAATGCCAGCTTCTGCAGGCGAACCGCCGTCGATTCTAAAAGGATTCAACGATGTGTTCCTGGAGTCTGGAGAAACCAAGACCGTCACGATCTTCCTATCCAGACACTCGCTTTCCATTTGGGATGTAGTCGCTCAAGGATGGAGGAAGCCGGAAGGCACGATTACGGTGGTTGTCGGGGCGAGCAGTCGAGATTTTAGGTTGAAAGGAACGATTCCCCAGTAAATTTTTGACGTTCATGATGCGCTATGAAGTTTTCAATAACATTTGACTTTCGAAATGTGAGTTAAGGTATATATATATACAGTGAGCTTCGCGCTGGCGCGTGCTTTCTACGTTGGTAAATCAGTGGTATGTATACAGAGAAGGTCCCAAAGTAAATGGATATGAGAACATCGACTCTGCATGAATAAGTAAAATGGAAATATCTAGTTTCTGAATGAATACAATTAAGTGAGGTGCGTTGGAAAGATGCAGCGAGATGATGCGAGCAAAGCGTGAGGGGTAGTGGTACACGGATCTTTTTATGAATCCAGTTTGGGTGCGAAATAATCGGCGATTGTGGCGATTACATTGAGCGAAGCGGTAAAAAATGGATGGATACAACCCTTTACAGGTCGTCGAAAAGGGTCTTTGGGTCCATGCCCTCGAAGCTAATCTTGTAAACCTTAGTGAAGAGAGGATACCCTTCAGTTCGTCCTCGAGCCTGGAGGAACTTGTAAATTTCCTCAGCAGTGACCACCCCCTGTAACTTTTGGCCCTTGAGCAGTTCATGCTCGAGCTGAGCGAAGGATTTCCCGCTTTTGATGAACGCCTCGGCGCACTTGCGGTTACGACCACCAAATGATGCTGAGAAGATTAAAATGAGATAGTTTCATTGCGGCAGAACTATAAAGACCTACTCGTAATGAGATCTGCTACACCTGCAGAATGATGCGAGAAAGTAAGCGAGGACGAAGAGGGGAAAAACTCCTTGGTGAAGGCGGCCATTTCAAGTAGACCGATCCTCAGGATAGCAGCTGTACGATAAGACGTCAGATTTATTTCACGACTTGTAAATTTCGAGCATTACCTTTCGTATTACCACCGTAGCCCATGCCGTCTACGAATCCTGCTGCCAGAGCAACAACATTTTTCAGTGCTCCGCTGAGGCTAACGCCAGCGACATCTTCAATCGGATGGACTCTAAACATGGGTGAATCAAAGACGGCGTGCCAGAGAGCTGCATCATCGGAAGAAGGCACGCCGATTGTGGTTTCGCAAAACTCGGATTGAGCGACTTCCATAGCGATGTTGGCTCCTCCTAGAGCAGAGCAAGGTATCCCGAGCTTCTTTTCGATAAGCCATGGAAAAGTGTAGATCTCATCTCCCGCTACCTCTACACCCTTGATGGCGGAGATTGCTCGAGCACCCGGAGCCAGAACTCCGGGCTTTGAAAGCTCATCGAGTACGGGAGTCAGGAATTGGTGAGGTACGACCAGTACGATTAGAGTGGCACCCTTGACAACCTCTACAAGGTCGGGTACGGCGACAAGATTGTGAGGTAACGAGACATCCGGAAGGTAGCGGTGATTCTCGTGAGTCGAGTTGATAACCTCTGTTAAAAGACCTTGGCCAGGAATCTTAACAAAGTGACATGAGCCAAACAAAAACAGAAATCCAAGGATTTGACAAACCTCTCGCTCGCGCACCCACATGCGCACTTCATGGTCAAAGCCCTGATAAGGTAACGTTAGCCAAGACCGAAAAAATTTGGAAAATGAAGCTTGCCTTTTTCTCAGCTGCGTTAAGAGCGGCGATACGAGCGAGAGCAGTTCCCCAGCTCCCGCTACCTACGATTGCGATCTTTTGAATGGGGTACTGTAGGTCGTTCGTTGATTGAGGCTCATAGAGATCAAACTCAGTAACATAAGGGGCCATTGCGGCGGCGATGACACCGGAGCTGGAGCGACGAGTTTTTGGAGGTCGTGGAGGATGGTTCTCATCGACGTCCGATTCATCATCAGACGAAAGATTCGACTTGTTTTCGTGAAAGACTTCCTGCTTTTTCAATTGCTGAACGGGCTTTGGGGCCATTGTGGTGAACGCCATACTTCCACCGGAGAGAGCATTGAGCCCTCCCTTACGGATTCCACCAGCGATGGGTCTGGTCATTGGCGACGGAGGACGTGACGAACTCGGAGTGGATACGGGCGATGAAGAGCGCGATACGGAAAGTGGTGAAGGAGATTGGGACTTGGGAGAAGATGCGCCTGAGTTGGCAGCCATGATGGTCGTGAAAGATGAGTAGGAAGAAGATAGAGTAAAGGTGAATCAGTCAACAGGCTTAAATACGAACAGGCACCCTTTGAGGGGATAAAAATTTATCAAGAACCATGCAACTGGTGATTACATCACCGCAAATCAGTGGCACTTCGGAGATCTCAGATCTAATCGCTTAGGGAGTTTTAATTTTCCGCCGCACGGCACGGTAACTTTGAACCTCGAACCTTTCGAAAAAAAAAAAAGAAACAAAAAGAAAAAAAAAAACCTAACAGCTTACACTACTACCTCGAGAAAGAAAATGATTGTTGGTCAAGTTCAATTCAAAAGTCAACGGCGATCCAACTTGTGTTGCTCGTTTTGAAAGGGTTGTGTATGGAAGCGCCTATTTCCCGACCCCCATTCGGACGACTTCGTTCTTTTTTACGACTCCTTTTCTAGAGCGTTGGGGCCTTTGGAGCCCTGGTTTGCGTCGCTTATTGTCGGTACACCGCTCTTTCTAGAAAGTTGTGCCGTTTCGTCATATCTTGCCTCCGCCCGTATCCACTTGGATGAAAATTTTTTTTCAGGGTGTCAAACAGATACCAGACTCACGATGACTTAAATAATTGCGCAAATTTATCGACGAAATCATATTCCCCACATCCCCCATAACTACTCAGAAACTTCCAACTTTCATCGTACTCTACTCTGTTCACAATGTCTACCCCTACGACTGAAGTCCCCACCACCGTTGTTAACCACACAGTCAAAGCCGTCCTGTAAATTCTATTCGCGTATTTCTCTTCGCCGATTTCTAA
The DNA here is from genome assembly GCA_000827265.1 of Collybiopsis luxurians FD-317 M1. Lineage (NCBI taxonomy): Eukaryota > Fungi > Basidiomycota > Agaricomycetes > Agaricales > Omphalotaceae > Collybiopsis > Collybiopsis luxurians. Next base: position 272,185 of record KN834790.1, on the reverse strand, counting down.
CATGATCCATTCAGTTTCGACATGGACGGTACTCTTATCGACTCATCACCCGCCGTAGCCGCCGCTTGGAAACTGCTCAAGGAGACAGGTTATGAATTCCTCGACCTCGACCACATTCTCAAATCCGCGCACGGATACAGAACTATCGACGCCCTTAGAAAGTGGTGCAAGATCACGGACGAAGAACTTCTCAAGAAAGAAGTTGTTCGGTTCGAGAACGCTATCCTTAGCAATGCACAAGACAAAGCAGGCAGCGGAGGAGGCATTATTGCCCTTCCTGGTGCTTCTCAACTACTCGATGATATCGAGAGATCAAACAACAACGATCACAGCCAGGGATGGTCTGTGTGTACGTCTTGTAAGTACTTCGTTCATATTAACCATTTTCATGGATTTATCCTGACTGCTTGTTTGCTTTTGATAGCAACACACTTTTACGCATCTCAAGCCCTTCCCGCAGCCGGTCTGCGTATACCCAAAGTTTTTGTAACCGCAGAGTCTGTCACGCAGGGTAAGCCTGCTCCGGACCCTTATCTCTTGGGCGCGAAGTTGAACAATGTTTCGCCGCTTGATTGTAAGTCTATCATTTTGTAGAGTTCGTTCTTGCTCACACACGCCGATCAGGTATTGTCGTAGAGGACGCTCCTACAGGAATTCGGAGCGGAAAGGCTAGCGGTGCCCTCGTGCTTGCCACCTGCACCTCTCACACTCGGGCATCACTGGAGCGAGAAAGTCCCGATTTCCTCGTTCCGAACCTTTCATAGTAAGTGCCGGCTCTGCCGTTACCGGAAAATTTTCTCAATCTTCCTTCGCCAGTGTGAAAGCATCCCGAAACCCCGACGGCTCAATCACTCTTGCCATTGCGCAGCCTGCGGACCGTAAAGAGACCGTGCCCACACCCGATGACACTCCCCTCCATACTCCTGCCCTTTCTCGGGTACCAAGTGCCACTGATCTCTTCAAGAAAGTTCAAGGAATCTCTACACCCAGAGAACCTGGAACTGAGATCGATGACTACGGTGCTCGGGGCATTCAGGCCATGAGTGGCTTCTAAACTTGACCTTGGAACTATTAGCGCTTAGACTTGCTAGACGCATACCCCCGACTAGAAACAAGCTCCTATTCGACTCTCATGTAATCTGGTTGACTTACCGGCAACCTTGAACACGTACTTCGTTGTAACATATTCTTGATGCTCGTAGATGTACAGACTATATACTTCCTTCATGTACTTAGAGAGAGCATTTAATCTTCCAAGCGTATGGTATTTCTTTCAAGACTGAATTGAATTCCACACTTCCAAGCTAGGACTTGCACTGTTTAAGTATACGATCTCGAGATAGTGCAGCTCTCTGAGTTGAGTTAATTTTAAAGATAGGACTAAGACTTTTTTCATGCGATCTCGATTTAGTGCAACTCTTGGAGACGAGTTTCAAGACAAAAAAGCCGCAAATTCATTGGACTAAAAGGGTCTAGGAATGCAACACAGCTCGCAGCTCAATTGATCGATTTGAAAGCGAAAAAAGGTGCAACATTGGCGGCAACGGGTGTTCGTACGGCAGGTGTAAACGAGACAACGATCGTAGAGGAGTAAGTCAATCAGGAAGAAAAAAATACCTTCCCTCATTTTACTCCTCGGTTGTCTGGGTATTATCTCCTCGTGTAACTCCACTTTCAAACATCCGCCGAAGGACGAAGAAAAACTCATTGCTTCCTTCACCTGTTACTCCCTCTCCGATTGATTCCGATAGCTTCTCGTTGTAGCTCCACGTCTTCAATGTTGAGCAATCCGGTACTGGCAATCCGTGTATTTTCAGATGATTCGCCAGCGCTCCACAACCCTCCACATTCACAGTCACCGTGAAAGCCGAATCTGAGGAGTCGGCAGCCGATTGGGGAGGGGTGGGAGGTGCATGGCGACTTTGAAGAGTAATATTTGAATTGAAATCTGCCGTTTTGTTTCTTGACGAGGCATTTCGAAGGTTTGAGCACGTTTTGGGGTTAAACATGAAGGACGAACGTCCTTTTTTAGGTCAGGGAAACACTACCCAAGGAAACATAGCCGGTAGAGAATTGATCTGTAATCGATGGAAAATTATTGATTGAGGAGTCGGGCTAGTTTAGAATGCACCTCAAGGAGCCGACGTCGAATTTACCGTACGTTGGAGCGACGACGGAGTCGGTGATAAATAGGTAGCTTGGTTTCTACGACGGCAAAATTGAAACACACACGAACCACGGCGTTTTGTTGCTCCAAAAACGTTATCGTATCTTTACGTGTTGAAACTTAGGCTAGGATTCACATATTCACAAAACACGTTGAACACCGTTGAATATCCACAAGGTATACTCCACTTTTGTGATAGCTGCTAAACGGCGGATAGCATACACGACCAGACAACTAGGAATTGAATCGCCGTCGTGTACACTGCACGGTAAAAACTAACAATATCAATTGGCATCCGGCTCATCGTACCGAGCGTTCACGAAATTCCCACTCCCCTTGCCTCTGCTGTCTAAATTCATACCAAGGACACTATACCTGGCGCAGTTGGAACTACCTCCCGCTCACTCTCCTCGCAGCTCTCGAAATTTCCAAATTTGTAACTACATTCAGGGCCCGAACCTTTCAAAGTCTAAATTCTTAATAAACGATCAAGATTAAGAATTCAAACGGCATCGGTAGGGGATTGTGTTGGTGGCTGGGCAGTGAGCATGATCCCATGACCATCCGTACTATGTACCGCCGGCTTGCCAGGGTTGCTTGACATTAGGCAGCAACCGAGAGGTACTGTAGTCATTGGACTCAGTAGACTTGACGATTGCTTAAGCAGGACGTGTTGGCGTGACAAGCCCCTGCAGAACGGGTGGAAAAGAAACTTTGCTCTTGAGATACGAGACGGTTAGACGATGGACCCCCAGTGAATCACCGTGTTTCGGAAAATCTGGATTAACCAAAGAGACTTGAACAAAATTTTATACGCACTAGATACGCACATTAGCACCTTAAAGCCTACAAAGAGCTGTAGTGAATACTGAAAGGCCGAAATTGGTCAAACTTCAAACACCTGAACAAACAGCAATCAAAGAGGCCTTCAAAGTACACCCAGCTACAGTACGTCAGCACGTCCTCGTAGGTACAATACAGAGCGAAAGCAAAAATCGAGCGAAAGAACCGTTTGGAAAAAGGCACCGTTTGTACACTGATTGGGAGTGTCACGCTCGCCTTGAGTCACGCGCCTATGACATATCGTGACTCTACACCTTTCCCCAGGACCACAGCGTCCTCGACTTTCACCAGAGATACGCGCACCGTATTCTGTACACTGCGATTGACATTTTCCCTCCGAATATTGTCACTCTTCCTCTACTGCGCGCCCTGGAGAGTACCAGTAATGGACAAATCGCGTCTTCTCGATGCTCTGGACAGCTCCATGTCTCCATCGTCGTCGCTTCTAGGGCTTTCAAGCACTCCTAGAACCCCCTTGACCTCATTACATCTCATGCCAACTTCGACCCCAGACAAAGAGGCGGTGTTGGAAGCTCGACTGACTCAAATGAAGAAAAGCCAGAATACGATGCGTCCCATGCAAGCAGGCGGGTTTTTGCTCCATGACAATTGCCTCAAGTTGGCCTAACTGCAATCTTAGATGGGGATGCGCAGCTTATATTAGGTCCGACTCCCAATTTACCGGTTGGTACCCCAAAGGGATCAGGAAGAGTAGTAGCAGGAGGCGGTGGATTCGCGCTCAATTACAACGAGGATGCGCCTATCAGAGCCATTGATATAGGTAAGTATTCATACATCTTGCTGGCAGAAACTGCCCTTACGTTCTTATTCAGGAGGCGCTGACCAACATCTACGGTAGTCCTCTGTCGTTCAGGTTCCTTACTCGCTTCTCAAATCTTTCATCAGGATGGCAGAATTTGTTACTCAGACGATAAACAATGTCAGTCACGGGATCACGGTCAAATCCGCCGTAGAAAAGTTGGAACTTGAAGAGTACGTCCCATTTCCTTCCCTTCCTAATGCTTATGCTAATGTTTCTTCTTAGTGCCAATGACGTTTTACCTGGTATGAATGTACGACTGCTTCCTCATCAACTAATTGGTGTCAGTTGGTACGACTTTCATCCTTATCTTAATCCGATGTTAAGCTCTTATTCTTAGGATGCTTGAAAAAGAGCACAGTAAAGATAAGGGTGGCATTTTAGCGTGCGTCTCGTTTACCTTATCACTTGAAGATTCTTATTCATACCTTCTCATGTAGCGACGACATGGGTTTAGGAAAGACCGTTCAAATGATAGCCACCATGGCAATGAACCAGCCGTCAGTGGAAGACGACGATTCAGGAAAGACTACTTTGATTATTGTTCCAGCCGCTCTGATGCAACAGGTATATCTTCGAAGCTTTACATTTGGCAAGTATCTGATCGACTTCAGTGGAAAGAAGAAATAGAGTCGAAGACGAACGGCATCATGAGTGTCCATGTCCACCATGGAAAAGACAAGCTGAAGGTTTGATTCTGGTGTCGTATTATGTAGTGTCTGTTGATCTAAATATTGTCAAGCAGAAGCGTTCAGAGATCAGACAATACGATGTATGATTCAAAAGTCTATATTGTGGACTGCGCCAATGCTCATCTCTCCGCACAGGTCATCATTACTACGTATCAAACTCTGAATGGAGATTTCGACATACCGAAGGATCTTCCGACCGAAGAAGAAGCCGACTGGCTCTCCAAGAACGGGTACGTTTTCTTGGGGCTCGTTTTATTTGGTGCATCTCATTATTTTAATGCGTTTAGAGGTATTCTTGCCCGAACCAGATTTTTTCGTGCCGTAGCCGATGAAGCACAATTTATTCGTAACCGGTGAGCTTTTATGATAAAGTGAAGTCTGCTTCAACCCTCTAATCTTATCCATAGTGCGACTCGCTCGAGCATAAGCTTAGCGCATGTTCAAGCAACGTATCGGTGGATGTTGACAGGAACACCTGTCACAAATACTCTGCATGTCCTCTCCTCGGACTCGTGTTGCTTTTTAATTGACCTGCGCCAACATTTTCTTCAGAGCCGACATCTACGGTTTATTGCGATTCGGTCACTTCAGACCCTGGAATGACTGGAACGATTTCAATGGATATGTTGTAAGCTGGTCATTGCTTTCGCGATTTTTTCCCTCTCTCAGTCAGCATATGTAGGCCAAAATGCAAGTGGAGGACCCACCTGTTGCTGGTATGAATTCGAATTCAACTGTTGGGACTTACCTGACTCCGGTCTCAGGTCAGCGAGCCCAGACAATATTGGCGCCTCTGCTCCTGCGACGGACTAAAGATTCTAAGCTGGAGGGCGAACCAATCCTCAAACTTAAACCGAAGCATATAGAACTGATCAAGCTGGATTTTTCTCTCGATGAAAGAGAGGTACGTCTTTTGAGTTCAGCAAACTGAGCCCTGACATTCTGCTCACTCCACATCAGTGTTACGAGTCGTTCGAGAGACAGTCAAAGATGCGCCTGAACAAGTTCATCAGAGAAAGAACTCTAGTAAAGAAGTAAGCATTGCTCTTTCTAAAGTTGATACCTTCAACTTATAATTTGCCTCTAGTCATTCCTTCGTTCTTGTAAACGTTAATTACTTTCTTCGGCTTCTCGGATTACTGACATTTGCTTCCTCCTCTCTTTTGCTTCTTTCGACCGCAAAGGTCATGATTCTGCGTCTTCGTCAACTCTGCTGTCACCCTTATCTCATTCTGTCTCAGACGGATAAGTACGACGACCCTACCGCTTTAATGGGAGGCGACGTGGAAAAAGAAAGAGACCGAGCCGTCAAAGCCAAAGGCAGACATTGGGTTGAAGGGGTAGGGTCGATGTCTTCCGTTTCCTTTTGCTTTAATACTTATTCAGACCTTGTCAGATATTAAGAGAGTGTGTTGCGCAACGTATATATAATTGGACGAAAGTATACTCAGTTCATTCGAAGATTTCTTATACGTGCTCGATCGAACGAGATTTTGGACTACGACGACGAAGCTGCAGACACTGCTTCCTGTCCTGTGTGTAACGAAAGTATGGGACCTGTCTCTCAGTCATACTGTACCTCGCTAACATCTGCTAGTGTTCACGCCTGAGAACGGAAGAATCCTTATGTGTGGACATCAAGTTTGCTTTGGTAAAATGCTTCCACTCTAGTTTTATTCGCATATTAAACGAGATTGGCAGAGTGCATCCTCGACCTCAGAAATTCTCCGATGCAACACAATGGTATTTTGTGCGTGTTTTCTTCATAGACTCATGTAGGCCCGTGTTTTTACCGATATGCTCAGTGGCGAGGGGACTGAGAAGGAAAATCTTGAAGAGGAGAAGCGTTTCGAAGACGCAAATGCCAAGGGCTACCGAAAATGTGGGCGTCCATCCTCCTCTGTCCTACATCTTCCCTGAGTGATGTGCAACAGGTCCCACATGCAATACTATGCTCGACATGGGCCCTGAGAAGATATTTAAGGCCGCCGCTTTCGAACCCACTGACGAGGAGATCAACAAATATGCTGAATCCGAACGTCGACGTCGTCGAGGTCGGAGCTCGTATTCGTCCCAAAAGCTCCCGGGCTTCAAGAAGAAGAAGGCAGCTACCTACGGTTCATCGGAGGACGAGGGTGACTCTGACGGTCCGATGTCAGAGAAAGTTTTTGAAGCGAAGGGATTAGACGACTCGGATGATGATTTGCCTGATCTGGCGGAGATTATGAGACCGTCGAAGAAGCAGAAGATAGAGAAGACCGAGAACTTTGTGAGTGATAATTTTCGTATTCCAAAGTAACGACTGACTTGAGTTTTCGATTCAAACCTAGGACGACGACATTATAGATCTTACTATGGACGACATCTCCATGCCGATCTTTTCCAGTCCTAGAAAGCCCAGCCAGTCCTCTAAGAATAAGCGCAAGTCACCCCTGTCAAAGAAAAGCAAGGGTAAAAGCAATGATGAACGGGATGAAGGATCATCGGAAAACGGCGGCCTTTCGAAAGCCCTTGTCGCGACGTGGTCCAAGGGAGATGACGATATGGAACCAAGCGTCAAGATGCTGCAATTGGTCGAATATATCAAGAAGTGGGAAGCACTGGGCGATAAGACGATTTGTTATTCTCAATGTGCGTAATTCTCCTCGATCATACGGAAACTTTACCTCGTTATCTTCCCTCTCGATGCAGGGACATCTATGCTTGACCTGATCGAAGTCGCTTTCTCTCGCTACGGGATTCGTAATCTTCGATTTGACGGGAAAATGGACCGCAATTCAAGAGAGCGCACCCTTTCTCAGTTCAAGAAGCCTGATGGACCAAAAGTCATTCTCATTAGTATAAAGTCGGGTGGTGTCGGGTGAGAATCTCATCTTCATTGCGAGTCGTGTATACGAACGTTGTAACGGTGGTTTTTTTTTTTTTTTTTTTTTGCAGATTGAACTTGGTTGCTGCCAATCGGATCGTCAAGTTAGTCATTCTGGCATACGTTAGAAGTGGGATATTGACCTGTTTTGCTTCTTTTTAGTATGGATCTCTCCTGGAATTATGCCACTGAGTCCCAAGCTTATGACCGTGCCCACCGTCTCGGACAGGAGAAACCTGTGTATGTCAAGCGGCTGGTAGTCAGGGATACGATTGAGGAGCGGTTGTTGCAGTTGCAGGATGTCAAAGTTGGTTCGTACATTCCCGCTCGTGTTCGGTATATCTGAGCGCTAAGTCGTTTTTATCCGCTGTTTTTCAGGTCTTGCAGAAGCTGCTCTCGGGGAAGGTTCAGGTACCAAGTTGAATAAGCTCAGCATGAAGGACATCAAATTTGTGAGTTTTTCGACCTTTTTCTTTACTCTTTCCTCGGGTTCACGGGTGTCGGTGTATTTGTAGTTATTCGGTATGACGAAGAACCATCACGGTAATAACAACAATCGAGTTCCTCAAGGGGACGACCATGATGACGATGATGACGAAGAGTGAGGGCCTCCCGAAAAATTTACCGTGGTGTTGTGACGGTATATTATGTATTGTACGATTTTCGGTTCTGTTTTGAGAGTATAGTGTGCACAGACTAATCAGATAAATGACCTACAGTAGTATTCTTGTTACTAGTACTATCCTACTGTTATAGTTGAATCCTGTATGTTTAAACACGAATCCGGAATTCGTGATATAAAATGGGTGAGAAAGGCCTGATTTGTACTACTACTTTGAAGTACTCGTCTGAAGGGAATTCGAAACTCTGAACACCGTTTACGACATTCCTCTTCGACAAAAAAGCTCTGAACGCAATCACAACCCCCAAGCCCAGAGAAGCCTTAGCAGAATGAGGAAAAAGCTTATTAGTAGTTACTATCATTGACGAGAGTGGGATTCGAACCCACGCCACGAATGACTAGATATATCAAGTAAACCTGATTCTAGCGCCTTAGACCGCTCGGCCATCTCGCCTTTCCTGGTCGCCTGCAGTTAGATATCTGACTCACGTCTTTTAACTGTTAATTACGAAAGGCGAGATCTGAATAAATAATTCTGTTCTACTACACTGTCTGCATGATGCGAATCGAGTATCAGGTCCGTGTGTATGTATTAGGATATCATCGTCCAGGGAGTGTGATAGAAGTAGAGCTAAAACCTTGCATCCGAAATCGAAATCCACGAGAGAAAGTCCAGCTCCAGGTACCACCTCACGTCAACACCAGCCGCTCAGTGGGATATCATTCACAGCATCCACATACCCGCAATCAAAGCGGCACCAGCCGAAACCATCAAACCCATAGCTCCGCCCTCCAAACTCATCGCTCCGTTACCAGAAGAGGAGCCGCTCGAAGATCCAGAGCTACTGCCACTTGAAGCGGTCGAGGTTCCAGAAGCATTCGCAGCTCCGCTCGAGGCAGAAGATCCGCCTCCGGTGATTGAGTTGAGGATGGAAGACGCCTCGGATGCGAGAGATCCCGTAAGAGTTGCGGTCAATTCTGATGCTAGGGATGCAACGAGAGAGGTGTCGGAGAGAATTCCAGTAGGGATGTTGGGGATGGATACGCCGGAGGGAATGGTGATTGTTTGGCTAGAAAAGGTAGGGTCAGAGGGAAGGCGAGTCAATTATTTGATCGGATTCTAGCGAAAGGACTCGCACTCACCCAGCAATCACTGTAACCGAGCCCGCGTCAGCGGACAAAACGCTGGAAGCAGCGGCCAGTCCCGAAGATTCCGCAGCAGCAGTGTCAATAGACTGCGAAGATTCCTGGGCGAGGACAGGACTCAAGAGGAGGATGCTGGCGAGAACGGAAGCTGAACCGGTGGTAAATTTCATTGCGGTGTTAAAATTAGGAAAAAAAGGTTTGAGAAAACGAAAGAGAGATAAAGGAGTTCCTAGAATAATAGTTAGGTGGTTCACTTGTTAGTGAGAGCAAGAAAGTAAGGCAGGAGTTCTGGACTATCCATTTTATGTACGTATTCTGGAGCGCGGTGGAGCGCATGCACAGGCCGGGGGGCAACAGCCGTCGCCGTTTCTACGCGGCTACCGATCATGATCTTGCGTGCTCCAAATGGCGAGCTCAAAAGCGGTGGAGATACCGGAAAATGACAAATGCTCAAAAGCGAAGAAAAGAAGTCATTGAAGCCGCTGGGCTACCGATACGAGGGTGCCGGAAAAGGTTTAAGGCTGAGCAGCGCTGAGCGCTGAGCACTGGCACTAGAGGCGATATGTTCAAGTTGGTTCATGCTATTTTTGGCACGATAATGCGGAAAGAATGAGAGGTCCTGAGCTCATTTGACTCTTATTAGCGTCAGGTTCCATAACGCTTCTAGCTGGTGCTGGATTTTGTGAAATCCTTTCGTTGCATTTTAGTGGTATTCGAGAAAGAAAAAATAAGTCTCAAGCTGGAGACAAGGACAGCATAAACATCTGTGACTATCAGACGCCATCCTCTATTGCCAGCTTGAAAGCTGGTATTAGAAATACGAAAGTAGTTTCTTGGCACTTCAGAACCTCGGGCTACATCTTCGAGCCATAGTTCTGACACTTACGCCAGAGATGGTTCGAAGAACATGCAATACCCGGTGCAATTATACGCGGGAAGGTTTCTGGAAGAGAGTTGCTTTATTCTGGCTACTCCGATGCTGTGTTCGCAACATGTCTGGTATAATTTCAGATCTATTGCTACTGTAATAACAATTCGCGAGACATGGGAATCGAGTAAAAAGTCAATATATGCTATGTCAGGACAAGATCCAAGTTCGATACCATTCGAATTCGGAATGATTCGGAATGAAGTCGTCCAACTCGCCAAGGCATGCATTATCTATAGCATCCACATAATCGCAATCAAAGCGGCGCCAGCCTAAACATTCGAACCCACGGTCCCGCCCTCCAGGCTCGCCGTTCCATTGCTGGAACGGGACCCTTTCGAAGATGGAGAAGCAGAAGCAGAATCCCGTGTACGGCAGTGGGGTAAACTCGGGGCATGATACGTGAAAGTAAGTCTACGACTTGTGCTGGGTCTCGGTACGTGTGGAAAGCAGGTGCTTACTTGCTGGCCCTATCCACCACATTGCAAACTTGGTCAGAACAAAGCGGCATGAAATTGTCTGACCACTAGTTTGCACTGGAGTCACAGGACCGCAGCCTGTATAACACAGTTGTACATTCAGATCCTGTCGCTGCCAGGGTGAATCAGATGTTGGCGGCTTTCCAGACCTTCTCTGTTGAGAAATATAGAGTAAAAGGTTCACGGAAGAGTCAATGGGGTCAGCTTAGTTTGAGGTTCAGTTAAGCTTAGGATTCTTCTCCCGTGCCTATGTTTCCGTTTCGTCTTCTGATGTACGTACAAAGACCGAGGAGTCTTACTCTTCTCCAGCAAATTTAAATGCTACTGGGCGGACACGGATGTACCTTTTCCGCTCAATTATTGCACGGAAATGATGCATGCAGAAACGTCGTAGCACTTGACTTCGCCGACCTCATCCCCGTTTTTTCAATATGGTTCCAGTTAGAAACTTTCTATAATAAGGGACATTCGTTATTGAAAATTTGCAAGAAGGTTCTTACAGTGTCTAGATGCGAATCCAGTCTATAGCTTGTGCTGAGTATCGGATACGGCTCGAACATATCCGGCAAATCTCGCCTTCGACAGCGATAGGAAAGGTGGATCAGACAAACTGCCTGTAAATTGAGCTGCCATTATTGAGCTAGGTGAGATCTATACAAGCTATTGAGTCTAAACTCTTCTTCAGCGAGTTGAGCGATTCTACCAGTCCGGCTTAGCTATCCCTGTGACAATGTTTGATGTGTTCAAAGCCCAAATCCGGACGCGATGAATGTAAAATTATTTTTTTTGTATGCATCACCTTGAATTGTGGTGGTAACTGAGCTTTACTAACTTCACATAAATCACGCCCTCCAGTTTGACTTTAGCGAATTCAACAATTCTACCAGTCAGACTTAGATGCGCGCCTTTTTCTCTTGACACTGTCCGATCTGTTAGCTAGAGCCCTGACGTGATGCATGTAGTTTCTTCGGATCGCGATGTGTGCAACCGACATCAAACAAATCACATTCTCCATGATCCAACATTCGATAGGAATAGGTAGCATTAACTCATCGATACTCTAGTCTGTCTTGGCTCTCGAGTTCAAGTCCCAGAAGAACGATGTTGGGAATCAGATCGCGTTGCTCCGATATCTGACTCTCTTCCTATGCATTGTCATATTTGACTACTGATATGAACTAGACTTAGTACTTAGTTGCGCAGAGATGTTAGGGTCTAATTGGAAATTTCCAATCATATCAGATACTCTGAGCTTGGTTCCGCCGTACACGGAATGCCTCTAGCATCATGATACTAGTCCATGGACGAGGACAGACCCCAGCTACAAAGAACTGCATTAAACAATAAATTATGAACTCGAAAAGGAATAACATCAGTGAAAACAAGCGCCGTCAATCGAGATATGATATATCATATGGCATACGGCGCCACTGGAATGGCCCTGATCAGATTCGTGCATGCATCATGCCATCTTACGGATCAAACCTCCTCGAAGACGTGAGTATCCGTAGCATCGCTGGACTTTGTGAAACTCAAGTGTAGATTCCCTAGCCCGTCTAGCTCCCATTCTTCTTGGCTTTTCACGAAGTGCACTCGCGACTACAGACAACTCGAATGTGAAAATGCCTGCCGCTCATTCCTGTTGAAGATTATCCGCATCTCGCGGAAAGTGTTACAGTGAGTATATGCAGTTCCAAGTAATTATAATGCATAGACTTCAATAGTTCTCTTTAATAATTCAATTAGGATTCCCCACTTGATTTGTTGAAACTCGAGATGTTCATTTCCAAATTTTTACTTGTATGTCTCTCTGTCTTTATGCGTAATATTTTTTCAGCTAAACCCTGTCTACTATTGCTGCCATTACATATACGTAGTCAGCTTTTTACTTTCACCTCGTGTGCACTAATTAAGTACTGTGTTCTCTATAAACCCTAGTTATGTTTATTTCTGCATGATATAAGAGCTCGTATCTTTACCATACAACCGCCCTTACAATATCCCAGTGACAGTGTTCGATCTGTTCAAAGCTAATTGAACCCGGATGTGATGAATGAAATTTTTTTGTATACATCACCTTGAACGGCGGTGGTAAAACTTCAGTGAGTTCAGCGATTCTACCAGTCAGACTTAGATGTGTCTTCTTCTCTTGATATCGTCAGAGCTGTTAGCCAGAGCCCCGACATGATTTCGGATCGCAGTATTTAATTTTAGACATGATCGACATCACTTTCAAGTGACAGACAGCTCGAATGTGAAAATGTCTGGCACCCATTTCTATCGAAGATCATCCGCATCTCGTGGGTACTTGCACTGAGTATGCGCAGTTTGAAGTACTTATAAGGCTTGAGCTTCAGTATTTTCCTTTAACAATCCAGCTAGGATTCCCCACTTATATAGTTCAAACTCAAGATGTTCATTTCTAAATTTTTCCTTGTATGTCTCTCCAGTGTCTTTATGTGAATAACTTTGCTAAAGCAATGCACTCGGGCTTTCCTCCTAGGCTCTGCCGCTTTTCCTTTCAGTTTTTCTACCTGCTTTCTCTGCTGTCACTGACAGCAATGCTGCCGCCACTTTTATCCCCATTTCTGGCAGCCATATGGCTGCGGTGGCAGTCTCCACTGGTGCCGCTGCAATTTACTATCAAAACTCGACAACTGGTGATATTACCGGGGTTGGGGTTACCAATGCGTTTACTGAGGGAGGACAAGTATGGACCTTTGCACCCCTTGTTCCATCGTCGGAAGTTAGATCAAATAGTCCAATTGCTTCGGCGGCCCTAACCTCTGGCACTATAAACGTAGAGGTTTGTGCCATGCACCCTTTTGTCATAGGATATCTCTGACACCTCATTACTCAGACACACTTGGTCTTTGTCTCCCCACAAAATGTGCTATCAGAATACATCTATAAGCAAGCCACCAATGAGTGGCAAGGAGGTCCCACCTGCAACACGTGCATTACATCGGAAGGATTCGCTGTCGTTCCCGATAGTGAGATGCTTTATGTTTTGGTTACTGAAGCTTCTGCGGGCGCTACTCCCACTTGGAGGATTGGATTTATCAGTGCCGGTGCTCCGGGTACAATTAGCGAGGCGGTTAATACTGGAAATGGATGGAGTGTGGCTCCATTGTCCGGATAAGCAACAAGTGTGGTTCATTGGTATTTTTAAGTGGCAGGTCAATGAGGTAATTTACATTAGCATTGGTACTATTTGCACTTTGTTTGGCCCCTGTCATCTCTTTTTTGTTACTTCTTCCTTCCTTTTTGGATTTGAATTATTTGGGTTTGGTTTCCTCAAGTGTTGTTGTACTTTCAGCACAGACAGCAACGTTGCGTTGTTCTTCTTTTTTAAATCCCGTGTATTCTTGCATTTTAATCAATTGCAGAATGCTGTTTTCATTTTCATTGTGGGTAAATGTTTTACTTACTCTTTTTTGTTACTGTACGCTGTAGGGTTCTTCATATTTGAGAATTTGTCCTTCATAATCAGATCATACCTTGAGTATTGGATGGACCTGCGTATAGTATTGGAGAAACTGTCCATGGAATAGGTGAAACGCGTCGCGTCCACCCGTTCAAGATTTAGCCTGAGCTTGGCGCGAGTCACATAATGGTCAAACGTACGCCACGCCGTTGTACAGTAGCGTATCTCACCGCTATCCACCATATTCGCGGCCTCAGGGCTTGCCTGCAGACCCCTCGGCCCACTCCATCCGACAGACTCCGGTAAGTCGAAAATTGACCATCTGCTTCGGTCTCCGCTTCCTTGTAAAGTGAACTGAGTGCTCCCTCAGGCTCAGACCTGATGAGTACTGTCTTTACAAAGTGTTTGATATAATTTCAGATCTACTGTTACCGTAATGAGACATAGGAATCAAGCATGATCTAAGAAGCAAAGCTTCGTCTTCCGTTCGAATATATGAAACCACAAGCCAAAACCAGCTCTACCATGAAATCGTTCAACGAGCCAAGGCATACATTATCTACAGTATCCACATAATCGCAATTAAAGCAGTACCAGCCGAAACCATTGTACCCACGGCTCCGCCCTCGAAACTCATCGCTCCATTGCCGGAAGAAGACCCTTTCGAAGATCCAGAACCGGAGCTGCTGGCAGAAGCAGAAGCCTGACCGCCACTGGCAGACACACTAGCAGCAGATGATCCGGTGACCTGACTGAGGGCAGATATGCTAGGAATGGATACGCTCGGGATAGACACACTGGGAATGGATACGCTAGGGATCGATACACTGGGGATCGATACGCTAGGAATCGATACACTGGGAATGGATACGCTAGGGATCGATATACTGGGGATCGATACGCTAGGAATCGATACACTGGGAATGGATACGCTAGGGATCGATATATTGGGGATCGATACGCTAGGAACAACAGGAACGGTAACTGTTTGACTAGAGAAAGAGATGCAAATAGGTAGGTTATCCATTTAGTAGGTAGAAGGTATTGGTTCAACGAATGGACTTGCACTTACCCAGCAATGACTGTAACCTGTGAAGAATCCTGGCCTAGAGCAGGACTCAAAAGAAGGAGGATACTAGCAAGAAAGAGCGCGGAACCAGCGTTGTATTTCATTGTCAGAAAATAATTAAACTTGGGTCCTGGTATAGTCATTTAGGTTTCTTGCAAATGAGAGTGAGCTGGTGAGGATATAGGTAAGGCAGAAATTCTGCAATCAATTTATGTAGGGGCCTTGAAGCGCCATGCACAGGTTGAGGAGCAGCAGCCATCGCCGTTTCTAAGACCGCAGCTGCAGGTCATTCCTATCATGAGATAAATGGAGGGTCAAAAAAAGCGACAGAATTCATTGAAGCCGCTGGGCTAAAAATACGAGGGTAATGATCTACTATGAACACAAGGTTCAAGGCTGAGCGCTCAGCGCTCAGCGAGCCTGGCCAATCAAGGCGATACGTTGTTTCAACTTTCTCCTCGAGTACCAATAACAATCCATTACGCAGATAAATTCTGCAAGACCTCTCGAGCTCATACTCACAGTTAGGAGGAAGGGGATTGGAGTTCTGGATTCCATTAGGTCCCTCCATGGCATGTAGAGAAGCAATTCGAGACAGTTCCATGCTCGAGACAAGGACATCTCTCGTTCTCGGGAATCGACCATGTCCGATTCTCAATAGCAATCCGAGAGATATCGGAAGATCGCGACAGTTAGAGCGTTAACAATTGGCCGTAAGAGCTGCAAGAAGGGGTATCGCCCATCGAGGTGAAACACGTAGTGCGGTGTTAGCTAACATCTCTTCAAGGATCAATATCTCAACTTGCTAATGCACAAGGAGACACGCAGATTGAAGAGAGCAGATTCTATATTATAAGGGACTCGGATATATAATCAAGGCATAACAGTCCACAGATCGAACATCGCTTAGGGAAAGTCTCATCTTTGTCCGCCAGTGGTGTGGAGAAGAGGAAAGACGTCTGTAGGGCTCCCTTTCGGCTTAGTTTTCAATAGTGGTAGGGCAGGCTACACACCACTGGCAAGAAAGTCCTCCTGCGATACGTGTATTACATCGGAAGGTTTCGAGGCTGTGGCTCCTGGAAGTGAGATGATCTAGTATGCTTTGGTTGCTACGACTTCTGGGGGGACATATGTAGTAATCGAGTAAAAAGTTAATATACATCAGGATATAATCCAAATTCAAAGGTACGATGGAGCTTCACCCTCTGTCCGAATTTAGAAATCCTCGAGCCAAGGCCACTTCCGCTACAAAACTAAGGTATGCATCATAATCTACAGCATCCAAATAACCCAAGCCGCGCCAGCAGAAACCATCAAACCTATAGCTCCACCTTCCAGACTCATTGCTCCGTTGCTGGAAGAGGACGCCTTTGAAGATCCAGAGCTGGAGTTGCCGACAGAAGCAGAAGCGGAAGCTTGGCCGCCACTGGCGATCACACCTCCACTGCTGGTGGTAGATGCAGAGGATCCGCTTCCGGTGACCTGACTGGGAGCAGAACTTGAAGAAGTCTGGGATGCGGGGGATTCCGTGGGAGAAGAGGATGCGGAGAATGCTGTGAGGGAAGTAGAAATAGTGTGAGAGGGGAAGTCAGAGAGGGATGCGCTGGGCTTGGATACACTGGGTTTGGATATGCCTGGAATTACACTAGGGATAGAGATACCGGAGATAGATATACTAAAGGGGGGTATGCTGAGGATGGATATGCCCGGAGGAAGTGTGAGTGTTTCACTGGGGAAGGGATACAAGAAGGTATATTAATCATTCAATAGTAAACAAGGAGCTGGTTCAATATAAGGGCTTGCACTGACCCAGCAATAACTGTAACATGTGAAGATAGCTGGCCTAGAGCAGGACTCAATGGAAGGAGGGTACTGGCGAGCAGGGAAGCAAAACTGGCACTGAATCTCATGGCTGGAAGATCATAAAAGATTCCTGGAATAAGGTACTTGCTTGTGGGGGGTGAGATGGTGGGGCAGAAGTTCTTATATGCAGGTCCTAGAATGCCACGCACAGGTGAGGCGGCATCAGTGGTCGTACACTGCAGCCATCGTTGATGAAGGAGATGGAGACGCTATTTCCAAGCTATTGCTCCAAGCTACTGATGGTGATATGGGAATCCATCGAAATCAATCACGTCGCTACTGAGATGACAAACGCCGGTGAAAGAGCTTCAAGATCGGCAGTTGGAGGCTGGATAGAATAGCTAATACTCTAATTAGGCAATACTCTAATTCTGTGAGGATGATCAAGCTCCTATAACACCAGATATCTGCGGCAACGGTCACGTATAGGCGAGTCTTCACAAACTCACAACTACATAGTAGTAGCGGAGGTTGAAATATGGAGTTTATGAGGTCCTTCAGCGGTGTATACAAATAAACAAAAGAACCAGTGTTGTCGAACCAAACAGAATGCTAAGCATTGCGGACATACTCGCTTTTCCCACCGTCAGAAGGAAGGAGCATTGAGTACGAACGACCGGAACTGAGATCTGGAAGCTCGGGCACCCCTAACTGAAGTCAAAAAGTAAATTGGCTCATTGTTTAGTTCTTTGGCTCTTCAGAAGCCTCAGGCAACAATCTCGATCCAAAGGAAATGTGTGCTTGGCTGATCAGTATAGCGGGGTTGAAAGTACCAATGTCGGCAGCGATATCTAAGTGCCATGGATTCCGATCAAGAGCCGTTGATTCGTTATTCACAAGGCTTCATGAACTCGCGACCATGGGATGTGTCAAAGAAGGGACCCAGAATCCATCCAAGTCTGGAACATCTTGCACGGGCTGCCCATCAATAAAGAGTCCTCCTTCAACCAAGGTTGATGCATTCGGGGGGAGCTCAATACCAGCGTACCTACAAAGTTGAAGGAAGTGATGAGGTAGTGGCGCACGCACAGTGAGGTTGATGCGTTTCGGTTTTCCCGTTGGTCTGAAGCGCTGAGGAGCGGAAGAGTGGGTGTTAGGAATAAAGACATTATATTCAACCTACGTGAAATGAGATTTCCGAAGCATGTAGAAATAGTCGATCGGCTGGAATAGAGACCGTTGGCTTGAATGTCTGCGTCCATGTAAGACCGGTATGTTGAAGGTCGCCGAGAATGGGAGCTGTAAAAGAAAAATATGACGGATGATCTAAGGCTTGATTCTGGGGGCGACATACCTCGTAGAACCTCTGCCATGTGGACACGTAACTGATGCTTGATTCCCGTATGCAAACGAAGCTTCATGAGTGAGATTCCCGCTGTAGGCTTGGATTGACGCGTTACTCGAGGCGGAAAGCGGTGATGCGCAAAATCTTTACTCACATTGGTCCCTACGACTTCCCAATCAGTTATTGTTTCTCGAACATCGGAATTCAGGTGTGAAGGAGCAACGAATGGCCGACCGTTCTCCAGCGACATGTTTACTCGAATCTGTCCCACTTGATTCAGCTGTGCCGAAGACAGGATGGGACTTGATGCCGAATCGACCAGTGCATGATAAATTTTTTGTACCGTCGTTTGTTTGAGCTGATGCGAGAATGCAGTAGCATGAGCAGGGGAACGAGCAAAGACGAGGCATCCGGTTGTTCCCTGGCAAAAGGAATTTTCTTCAAATGAGTACCAATTGAATCGACGAGCGTATTGACCTTGTCCAAACGATGGACCGGGTAGAGTTTTGTTGAGGTCGAGGATGAAGGAACTACTTTTACAAGTACTGAGATGAGTGGTAACAGGAGACTGTGATATATACTGACTTGAACCTACAAGTTCAGCAACTGCTTCAGATTCTGAGCCCGACCAGCTAATATCTTTTGGGTACTGTGTGATAAAATTAGGCGGCTTATTGACTACCACAAAGGCTCTGTCGATGTAGAGAATCCGAATGGACTCTAAAATCTGATAATTTCGAAAGACGATGCGAAAGCTCATAGATCCATGGTGGTCGTCGTGGAAAGAGATGAGCAGGGTCGGCGCCTTTTGCGAGCGCTTAGCGCTTTTCTTTCTTTTTTCGTTCTATTAGTATTCGCTATATTTCTAGCTCTCTTTAACGGAGCATCTGCTGTATCATCATTACATGTTACCCCAAACAAGTCAGTGATCAATTTTTCTTTACTCTAATTCCTAACTCACAGTACACACTCGGATTTCAACCAGTTGCTGAAAGAGTTTGAAGTTTCTCTGAAGTTTGAAGAATATTACAAGTACTGTACATGTCATTCTATGTCCTAATTCAATCGTCCTGCGATACAAAATAACTTGCACTACGTCTCAGATTTTACCGGCAGCATTTTTTCTTCTTTCTCCTCTTCCAATTCGCGGGATTCGGTGAGAATCTGCGTTTCCATCTTTGACCATTCGGCCGAGTCCTTTCCCAACATGTCCCGAACATCATCCCAGGTAAGATTGCTCTTTCTTGGGTACTTTCTGTCTCCATTGGAACGCCTTTTCTGCGCACGTCGGAATCGAGGAAGCCCGTGCACAGTCCTTAGATGGCGAAGGATCGGGTCTGTTCTTCCTCGGCCAAACTTCTTTTTGCATAGAGGGTACGGACAGGGAAACTGGATGTGATGATGGACATGTGCGTGTCGAAAGAGAGTTTTGGGGCTGTCGCAAACGGTCCCGCATTGTTCACCGGTCAGTTGTTTCCACCAGCACCGTATCGGTGTGAACGGCTCTTTTGTTGAAGTTAATCTTGGGAGGTGAGAGCGAATATGCTCGTCGACGTTGCGCCCGTTCATCAAGAAATCACAGACCGTTGTCCCATCGTCATTGAGGAAGGCACAGCGGCAACTCTGGATGGGGTGTGGGGTGGTGGGGTGAACTATATGGGCTGGGCGGTTTGACGTTGAGGGACTGGAAGGAGGAACGTCCGACTTGCTCGAATCCTTGCTTGTGGGGGTGTTCGAGTATTGTGATTCGAAGCAAGATACAGGGACTTGGGGCTGGGACGGTGGAGCATATCTTGGAATTCCCCACATGTACCTTTGCCTTACCGGCGGGTTCTGGACTGTCGATTCGAAGGACTGCGGCGCTGCGGGCAAAACAGAGGGGATGTAGCGATGATAGTCAAAGTCTGCATTTTGCAATATAAATGCCTGACCGTGCATGCTGGCGTAGTGCGGTATACTTGAAATCCGGGAATGGAACTGGATATAACTGGCATTGTTCGAACGGTATTCGGTCGAATCGTATGCCATTGATGACTCCGGATTCACCCAGTGGCTGTTGGACGAAACGAATGGAGCATGGAACCAGCCAGGCGGAGGAAGAAAACTAAGATTGGTAGTGGTGGAGGCGTTCGTGCCTATAGAAACAGGGATTCGGAAGGAAGGAGTGTTGAAATTGGAATAAGGAACGGAAAATGGCTTTGGATGAGTAGCTCCGACAACCGGTGGATGCACTTGTGGCGGTTGGATAGTGGCTCCAGGACGAGAGATTGTATGGGATCCGGGGGCTCCCAAATGCACAAAGATATCTTGGTTGTTATAAAAGAGCTGTTCTGAATGTTTAGTGTGCGACAGATGCCCAAATTGATCTGGGTATTGACGAGACTCCGAGGACGTTTGGCAGCTGTTTGATTCGTCGGGTCATTACAGTGCTTACTCAACGGTAAAAGGAATGCTCACGAGTCCTCGCGACGGTTAAAATTTTCCATGTTCAGATTGGGGTTCATGATTGACGCGTATATTAACTATAGTGCAGGGGAAAGGTTGCGAAATGGAAGAGGGTTTGATAGTCCCAGTGAAATAAACGACATTTTATTTTATAGCGGTCTTTTTTTTTTTTTTGCTTTGACATTTCTGCCACGCATATGTGTGACATTGTAGAACAAAGTGCCATCATTAGTCGCGAGGAAAGCACCACAATGAGCTCGACGACGACGTAGATTCTTGTGCCAATTTAGGTAGTACTTCGCCACGTGGCGTTAGGGTTTATTCATACCCATATTTGGAACTTCCAGACCGTATTATGGAAATTTTCCAGTATCTTATGTTGATCTTATGATCATTGACGTTGATTTTGACTCATTGCATTCATTTGAAAGTAGGTCCGTCGGTGGCATTCGAATTTTTTGGCGGTTTAGACATTCAACTTTAAGGTGGCTGTGAGAATGGATATAAATTTTACCTTGGATCCAGGCGAGCTCCCAATAAGATGCGGAAGTACACAGCAGAATTCGTTGCAAGAAAACATGTCAAGAACATCTTGGGGTACCGTTTTGAATATCCATCCGTCATTGACGGACTCGATTTCTTGCTTGATATAACACGCTTTGACCGACCTGAAACAAAAAGTCCGACTCACGTGCTGAATAGCCCCTTGGAGCTAGTTCTAGTCTAAGCCTTAGGCTTCTAGGCAGTGCCGGTCGTTTCGTTTCCCCTCCCGCTTTTCTTCTACCCCCACGGCCATTGGTCTCATATCGCTCTTACCGGAAGATAAGTCGTTCAACCCACATCACACAAATGTCGGTTCACCTTGAGCCAATCCCCGAAGGCACTATGCCCAACAAAACTCCCCTAGTGCTGTTGGATTTACCTGAAGAGTTACTGTCATCTATATGTGACTTCACGGATTCGGCTTCTTTGATTCCGCTGGCATTCTCCTGCAGAGTTCTCAATCGCCTAGCTGGCTCATGTTATCTTCGCCAGATAGGCTTCAATGATACCGAGTTAATGATACACGCGGAGTTGCGCCGCAGCTTGAATGGAGACCTCAGCATGCATGGTGCTAGGAATGTGTCGAAGATTTTAGGTAGCTTTTCAAGGATCAAATTCATATGCTTCAGATTTTCAGAGTCTTGCAGCATAGAGCGGATTCCTGACGAGGTCGAGTTCCTGACATCGTTACTGCTTGTCATCGATCATCCAGTTCCCCACATCAAGTTCATTTTTGGTGGTGGTGGCGGAACTCGCCCAGCCTTTGGCACTGGACTCAAGGAGTTGCTACACCAAGTGTGGCGTATTCAATGTTCTAAGCTCGACGTCATGGGTGTGATGCCTCTATGGGAAGAGGCCATCCCACGACAGGAAACCCACACCTTATCCAATGCATCACTCACTACGATCCACCTTACCCAACCTGGATGCCTTCTTTCATCATACCGTAACTTGCTCGTGAACTTCCTGAACTCATGTTCCGCCCTAGTGGAATTCACAGCGTGCTATTCGGATCAACTAGTCCAAATCTTATCAGACCTTCACATACCCTCCCTTCAGAGCCTCACTGTTGATCGTGATGGTTCACGGCCTAAAGCTTTTCCAGTAAAAAGTTCTTCTCTGGATGATCTGGCGGAGTTTTGCCAGCGTCACCCGTCTATACGCTCCCTTCGTTGTGGATGGGATTTCACAGTGCCCCTCAACTTTTCGAGGTATCCTCCTCGTCATTCTTTACCTAACATCACAACATTCGGGGGAACGATGCCGCAACTATATTACTTGCTTTCGTCCTCCCGAGTATTGGAACACTTGGAATGTATCCAAGTCGAGCCAGTATTACGGGGGTTTTGGAATGAGAATATCGAGGTCGTTACTCTAGCGAACATTCTTTCTCTTTTGGAACTTCGACCCTCCGTCTATAAAATCGGAATTTCTTCAGACACGCTGAAGAACATAGATTTTGAACAACTGATGGATTTGACGAGCGCGCGCCATGTTCGATACTTTGATTTACAATATCCAGCGCTCCAGAGCCAGCATTTCACATTGCCAGGAGCAGACTTTTTACACTGGGCGTCCAAAGTTTTTCCTAGCGCGCACATGCTCAAGATCAGTGGGTTGGAGCGGGTGGTCTCGGAGAAGGAGAAGACATCTTTTATTCGACTACTTCATGAACACTGGCCAGCCGCTACAGAGTTGGACATCAGTGGTGTTCCGCGAAGCAGGTATGACTGGATGCACCGCTTCTGAGAGCGAATGTATTATATATTAATGGGTTAATGTACATTATTTTTACCAGCTCAATAATATTGTGTCATAATTCAAAATGCATTCGAGAGGAACGACCGAGTTGGCTAGGGAAGTATAACCTAGTATAACGTGCTTTGGCCTTGCCGTAATGATGACCTAAACGCCACGTTACACGCCCCATTGTCTTGCACTAGTACTGGTAAGAAGGGGATGTAAATATTCTCAAGCTACTTATTTATCGGGTACAAGTGGTTCTTATCATTCTACATAATAAGCAGTCTAAAGGTACGCAACTTCTCGAGACCAATTCTTAACAGTATGAAACATCGTTTTCTAGATTGTACTCGAATACAGTCCAAGCTCTCGATACTTCGCTACGTGACTTAATTCTCGATGGCGCGATGAAATTTTCCCACATATCTCGCATTTCCAGGACAAAAGGCCGTGGTGTCCATTTTGGTGTCGTATGATACCCTTATCTCTTCTGCATCTTGTTTGGCACCGCCCCGTCCCATCGTCTTTCTGCCCATACTCCCGCCTCTGGGGAGTCTCAATGACATCTCATGATTCATTTAACCTGAGTGAATATGCACCTTTGAGGAGTCGGGATTGCTGCCCTCGGCAGCGTTAAGGATACGTATCATTGCTGTGGCTCCAACTTAAGCAGACAATTTCACCGGACATGAGCTATTTTATTATTAATGTACAGGCATCGATCCTTCTAATACTGTTAGTATTAATACTATCAATCACTCGTTACATCTTGTTAACAACAACGACGTATAATCCAGACGAATCACCACCTTCCTCCCTGATTTTTCCAGCTTGGTTTTTGGGCGATGCAGATGTTGGTCTACACTCGAGAACGGCCCGGAAGATATTCCTTGTCTTTTTGGTTCTGAGGTGTAGGCCATTCGTTGTCCTCTCGCTCCATGGCGCGGTTCTCTATTTCACGCAGAATAGGCTGTGCATAAGCATTGTTCAAGCGTTCCGAGCCATTGCTCTGCAAAAGAAAGTCTTTTAACTAAATGGCCGACTTTGCCAGTAGGATTGTATCTACGTACCAATTTGGGAGATACGCCAGGATTAAAACTCTCGGGGACTGAAGCCAGGGTATGTGTAAGGAGCAATTATACTTGGCCAATGCCTGGTGAATAACATCCCGGAATTTGGGATTGTATTCTTCAGTTGGAGTACCGTTGATAAGGCACTTGTTAAAGTAGACGAGTTCTGGAAGGTACTTATCAGGGAAGGTCATGAAGGCGGGAGACGATGGCTGTTCCGAAGGTGTACGGGGTATGACTGGAGGGAGTTCACTCTGAGTTCTGTTTTCAGTGGAAGTCTTTCGCTTTCGCTTTCGAGGCGGGGGTATACTAAATGGGGGGGCTGTCGATTGAGTGTCCAGAGGGATGCGATGCTTTTGCAACCAAATGGCTTCGTGACTGGATGCCTCTTTCTCCACTGATTTATCAAAGCGAAGGAGAGACCAATAGATACTGACCAATATGAAAACATAACATTCGTTTAGTCCAGTGAATATGCGAAAAGCCCGTTCGACTTGTTCACGGACTTGTGGAATGGTGGCCTGGAACTCCGCAATCGCAGCTGCCGCCGGATTTCTCCAGTCTTCAAAGAATTCTAAGGGCTTAGCCTCAACCCAGAATGCGGGAAAATGGTCTTCCCCATCGTCATCAGAGAAGCAAGCCGCACAATCGGGCAATCGAAAATCGCCCTTTGAGCCAAAGAAAGCTTGATGATGCGCCTCCAATATATGCTTTCAGTGCGTCCTACATTTAAGGTTGGAAGAACTGATTAACAACGCGAAAACGCGTTACTGCAGAGCCTACCTGGAGCTTTAAGGTGAGTCAGAGCTCGCGCCTTTGACCGGCAGCCCGTCGGAGTTTCAAAAGCGTGAGAATAAGGGTGCCTCACACCCTCGCTACCAGGCTACCATGACCTCCATCACTGAAACTGACAGTGAAACGGATATCTACAAACCATGTACTAAATTATTTAATTTCTCGAAAGCTCCTTTAGAGGTATTTCCATTTTTTATTGTGCTTGTCGTTGACTCAGTATTCGCAGTGGAAAGCAATGGCCGCGGATTGTCCTCCTGGAAAAGAACTTCCTCCTGAATACCTACTGGACCGAAAGCGTCTTGATGACCCCAGCTATGAGAGACCAACTCATTTCTTCTACGGTTTTGGGCTTAACATTGGACATGTCATTGAATATCACCGAGCCCGTCGACTCAGCCTGCCACCGCCCCAAATACTCGGAGATCGCGTGTCTATATGGAGGTTTCTCATCGATTCGGTGGTGAATCATTTGCGCGATGTTTGCGAGTACGATGGTCTACGAGTGGTATATGCCAGGTCTCTGGAGTATGATTTGGTGCTGGCGATGTACAACAGCTACAAGTTCCGCTATGAGGAATTGACAGATGAAGAAGAGGTAGATGTTATTCGGCTGTTGAGAGAGGAGATGCCGGGGGTTTTTGGGAATTAGCAGCCAAGATGGTTTCGTACGATACATGAGTACCCCGACTACTTTTGAGTACCCTTGTCTAGCGTCGCCGACCATCTCTGATCCCTCTCCGGCTCTGCCCAGCTTTATTACTATGTATAATCGATGTTGTTTTTGTTGCGATCCAGTACAATCTCATTCCTCGCAATCTCAGTCGACTGCGTGGAGCTCTCCATCTCGGGATGGTCCAGAGAGAAACATTCATAGCGTAAGCGAAAGTCTGAGTCTCGACTCGGCAATGCTGAAAAATATCAAACAAGTTGCAAATAGTCCTTGCTGCTTTATCTTGCCCTTCGAATACATCGGTGAAGTATTGTTGAATGATTGCTTCTGCGTTTACTTTTCTGTGGCCTTATTGCCGACTTTATTCATTACTTGCTGTCTTGCTGTTGGTAAGATAATTTCGCGTAACGTATGTCTTTTCACCGCTTACGACTGCTCATCACAGCTCTATTGTGGCCACTATAGCGTCTTTTCTCCTGTTCCCGGGTCAAGTTCGTATAGGCGGCAACTCGTCATTTTTGGCGGCGCTGAAGATTTCTATGCAAGAATCGGTACTCAATTGTCGTTGTCGCTCTGGCCGCTCACATTCGTCCTTGCACAACGCCGCCTTCTTATCCCAACAGTCGGCTCTAATACATAAGCAGACCATAACAAAAGAAGAAGCAACCCAAGCAAGCATGACCTACAAGGTTTTGAGCTGCCATATGGCAACGTAGGGATGGTTTGACTCATGTTGGATAAGAGCAGGGACCATTTCAAGGTGGTGAAGTCGGAAAAGAGCCTAGGCGGACCCACAACGTACTGATAGTGGCATACAGACTGACATTTCCGGGCTTGAGCCAATGTCGTATATTTTCCGCCAAAGCCTGACCATCCCAAATCCATACATCTCTTCATTCAGATCAATGTCGTCCAACATCGCGGAGAAATACATGATTGTGACAGAGATAAAAGCGGTTTACTCGATGCCATCAACTTGTTGATCTGCTTCGCTCATGAATGCAGGAGTCAATCACAAAAGCCGAAGGGAGAGATCATCAGATGAGCACCCGTCACACAGGTGGTTATTTTAGTCTGTAGTACAAGCTTCCGAAAACTTCCTGACTCGTTCTATCTCCAGCTGGGAATCCCTCTCGGAGCTCTTCTGAAAATCCACTCAAAGGCCGAATATCTCGACTTCGTCG
Source organism: Collybiopsis luxurians FD-317 M1 (assembly GCA_000827265.1). Classification (NCBI taxonomy): domain Eukaryota; kingdom Fungi; phylum Basidiomycota; class Agaricomycetes; order Agaricales; family Omphalotaceae; genus Collybiopsis; species Collybiopsis luxurians. Next base: position 245,528 of record KN834790.1, on the reverse strand, counting down.
GTGGCACAACGAGAGACGCACACAACGTAAACCCTAGTATTGATCGTATTTGCCCGTCGAATCGAATGGTAGGTAAATCTTATCAATGTACTCGAGTAGCTCCAGTATGAATCGCATGTCAGTCGAGCGACAAGGAAATGAGGTCAGGCCTCAATAGAGCTTATCGGCAAACTGTTGCAGAACGATTCTGCAACCAAACTGAATTGAAACTGAATAGCTGTAGCAAAAAAAATCGTTCTGCTACAGTTTGCCGATAAGGTCTAATGTCAGCCTTGCCGCAAAAGTTCGGTGCGTCACCATCGTTTATTAATTCTGCCCGAGTGTTCACCTTTCAATTACTCGCCTTACACGTGTAAAGATGGTAGAAAATTAAAACGCTTTAGAAATATCGTTCGATGATCAAAGATCCTCGATTTGCCTCCCCCAACCCTCTCTACCCAAGACGCAGCTTCGACTGACGAATCAGATCTCCAAACCTTACAAAGAGAAAATATGATGTGTAGGCTCCAGCCATGGCAGTAAGCAAGACTGATTTCGAAACGTTGATCGAGTGAGGGAAATGAGTTGGAGCTCCGAAATCACTAATTGAAAATAGTTGAACGTTGCCCTACAGCTCAAACTTACAACAACTCTCATATCTAGATATTGGATGACCACAAATAGTAAAGGCAAGGCTGTATATTTCAAAATCGTTATGGGTTGAGTTACAATTTACCATGTGGAATTTGTAGATAGAGTCCCACGGAACAATGTCAGGCAAAAAGCGGTGAGCGTTAGAACAGACCGGAATCCAAAGATTTTCTGTATATAGCTCAACAATGAAAGTATAGGTTTAACGGTACAGGTTCAGATACAAGAAAAAGTCAAAGGAATGAATGTAAAGTATTCATTTGATCGACGGTCTGAATGTATTACTATGGGTATTCAAAGTCAACGATCAGAATGGCAAAAAAACAAAGAAAGAAAAAGGCCAATCGCAATGATTCATGGCACACGAAAACAATGAAAGTAACGAGAAAAAAACAGTCACGGTCATGCGCGAATTGGTCGATCGATATTCGACGATAACAGAGCCTCGTTGAATAGGTTTAAAAACACTGAGAGTCGGATTCATCTTTTCATTCATTGAGCCACTCTATCCGTTCCGGCCACTGCTACCCAGAATACCCCACCGATGGATTGTTTATTGGTTCGACCAGGCCGATACTTGAGATGTTAGTCACAGTGTGCCCGCCGCGCTAAAATTTGAGGCAGGATTTACAAGTTACAGCCTGCTTGCAGCTTCATTAGGTAATTTGTCTCGCGCACCGAGCTTAAATGAGGATGATTACTGATGCATGTGAGACATCAGCGCAAGTGCCTTCCTCATGCCATGAAGGGAGAGGAAATGGAATTAGACTTCATCTTGACAAGAATTGTTAAGGTAAGCGCTGTTTCTATACCCTAACGGACACTTCTTAGTTACCTTACTAAGTACTTGCTTTGTAATATGTTTCCGATCTCTAGTTACGAGTCGGAATCTCTCCCTCTTTTCTTTTCTCTTTACCTTCTACGTCCACTACCTACATTGCTCGTACAAGACTACCACCTTCATTGTGAGTATGCAATTATGTATTTGCATATACCAGGCATTTTACTAACTTACCTAGTATATATTCATCTATATTACTTCTAGGTATTTACATTTGTTATCGCCTTACACCTTCGTTTATATATTCATCTATATTACTTCTAGCTTGCCCAGTGTGCCCTTTAAGCTCCAACATAACCCTGCACCCAACAAGAATGTATGCTGGAAGTAATTCAAAAGTCACCTACTGGAGCGCAGATTAGACAAGGTAACGAGTAGTGAGTTATGGTGAGTGGTAAGTACATACTACTCGTTCATGACTCCGACTTGAGTTAGATGAGTTAATTAATTGGCAAGTTAACTTGTCACACATTATATTCGATATCAGAATACACTGGCAGATATTACAATGACGGCCCATTTCAAATGGAAGTTCATCAATTTAGAAATTTTGTTCATTAAAAAATACCAAAAAAATCTGACAAGTCAAGAAAAAATTAAAACTGACGCCAGGTTTTTTGGCCAATGATGCATGATTGAACTTCCATTCGAAATGGTACAGTAATATCTATAAATTACCCATCCCAGCCGCCTAGCACATGTCACTCGAATGGCCTCGAATGGCAGCCTGCAGGACATTCGAATGCGACAAATGGTGGGTACATTTGAATGTCCATTTGTGCCCAAGTCTAGATCTATATCAACCCGCTAAATCTTGGGATGCTCTTCTTTCAGATATGATCGGATAATAGCAATGCACTATGGAACCCCAAAACCTGCCTTCAAAGGGCATAAGGAAATGCTGTAGATGTCTTGCCTTTGAAGTCTGGTGATTTAGTGCGAATATGCCCTTACATGGAGCCTTCAAAATTGGCAAAAATGCGGAATATAAAATCCCAAGCTCGATGGCATAGTTCTCCAGGAAGCGTCTGCATCCACATTACTCTCTGTACGCCCGCAGTTTTTATCAATCTACCATGGCTCTTATTATGATATCCTTGTCAACAGGCTAACTGCATAGCTTCCACTGTATCCCATAATGGCACTCTTTACTGGAACCCAATGCATCACTGTAATCACGCAGGGTCCCGGTACCCTTACATTGCTATCCTATGGAGCTAATACTGTGTCCCCAAATGTCATTGGCGGAAAATCCACCTCTAATTCCGGTCAAACTCGCTGGATGGTTGGTTTCAGTCACGATTACACCGGATATGCTTTTATTTGGGGCGGAAGCGGGCAAGCCGTCTACAGAATTGGCTCTAGCTTGCAAACATTCCCGGTTGGGACTAAATGGACTGCTGCAAGCGTCGCAAAGTGGGGCGCGACCTCCATCACATCGGGAGACGTATCTTCCGAGATCGGATCCGCCGTCAACCGGGACAATCAGACCACAACTTGGGTCATTCCCGGCTCCATCTAGGGGAAAACGAACGGCTAACCCGACGAAGGTATGAAGATTTTGTCCGCCTCTGCTGTAAATTCATTCCCTTTTCAGACTTGGTGTAATGGATATGGATATATCCGGCAACTATCGGATCGGATATTCACCTATCTAGCTCCTCTTCTTGTACTTTCATGTATTTTTTCTATGAGATTCTTAGTTGACTTAGTATGCAATCTTAAGCCCTGTTTACAGCATGTTTGGAAGGGTATGGACTCTGTCGGTGAGTGCGCGCGGGTCAAGTTACAATTTACAATGCAATTGTTGCAAAGTTCACACAGAGTCGCGCTAGATCTATATCCAACCGTCAGGTAAAATGCAGGAAACATCAGAATGGGCCAGTGGTCTAATATCTCATACTTAATCAAATTAAATTCGATACAACGAATCATGAAATCCAAAGTTTTTTGTACATAGGTCAATAGTGAAAGTAAAAGATCTACAGTATCGCCAGCCCGAATAAATGAATAACGATTCAAAGTCAACAGTAGGATTAGGACCTGAGTTTGTGAATGATCATGACTCACGGTACACGAAAACAATGAAAGTCACGAGAAAGAAAACAATCGCGGTCATGCGCGACTTGGTCGATCGGGATTTGATGATAACAAAGCCTCGTCAAATAGGTTTAGAAACACTGAGAATCGGGATTATCTCTTCGTTCAGTCTAAGCCACTCTATCCGTTCCAGCCACTAATACCACACCGATGTGTCGTTTATCAGTTTGACCAGGCCCATACTTAGCAAAAAAAAAAAAAAACACTTACGTTCGTTATTGTTCTTCGTAAACACCCAACCAAACACCACCTACACTCACACTCACTTCATCCACACTATACACTTCACCATAACCACCCAGACAGTTTTCCAACTTCCCAACTTTGAACCTCTGAGCATTTCGTCATCATGGACACTTTCCATAACCAATTCCAGAGTGGCACGAATCCGTCAGCGGCTTTGCGCAAAGACAGCCACGGCCCCAAACCCATTCCTCGACCCAGCAAGAAAGTACAGATCGGGGAGGCAAGAAGATCACCGATCCCACCTCCAGGGAAAGTATCGAGACAAGTACCGAAACCTTCTAGACAACCGGAGCAAGTCTTCTCACCTGCCGAGCTAGAGTCAATGGCGGCTCAGCAAAGCTCATACTTCTCCTTCAAGCTGGACATGAATCAGTACGTTCTTCCCTAAGTTCATAATAACTGATGGCAACCCGACTAACCTTTCTTCGACGCAGACCACCACAAACGGCAGAGGCTCGGAAGGTGCAAAAGTCGCGAACGAACCCAGATCAAACCCAGAGCAACCAGAATCAAGCTCAGCAGCAATCGGACACATTGTTGCAGCAACTCGTCCAACCGCACGGTCCTTCGCAAAACCAGAGGCACTCTAACGTCCAATCCCACAGCCAAGTCCACGTCCCGCACGCCACCCCCGCTAGCAGTCCAACGTCCAGCTCGCATCCGCACCCTCCATCGATCCAACCCAACAATAGATCCTACCAGGACACCTTGGCCCAGCTCGAACGCCTCCGCCAGCTCGACGCCTGGCAGCGATACGCCCAGATGGGACTCAGACAAACGAATCAAGTCCCAACTCCAGCGCATATACCCAATCAAGCCCTGTACCAGAACCAAGTTCCCCAAAACTTAGTTCCCGGAGCACGACAACCATACCCGAACCACCCATTGACGCAGGGATTCTTCTCCCCTGGACATGGACACGAGTATGGGCAGCTCTCGCAGACGCATACGCTCACTCAACCGCAGAACCACGCGCCATCGCAGTCGCCCTATCCACCTCAAGTAAGGAACTCGAGCACTCATCAAGGTTATTCGAGCGCTACTCCATCGAGTGTACCCACCCAAATAGGTTACAGCTCGACTTTGACGCCTTCCCCTGGAGCACTTGCTCAGCACTACCCGACTAAGGCAAGCGTGCCGCAAGCTTCATACTCCCGGCCATCCAGTTACCACCAAAACGAGCCGAGCGTACCATCCCCTTCACACTCGTCGCAGTTCGGAGTACCCGCTGTTCCTACCAGTATCCCTTCTACATCGGCAAACCCTCATCCTCAAAACTCTGGCACGAACCATCCAACTAGCAACCTTCCGACACCCAATCCCACTCACGCTCAGTCAATTCTGTACGATTCCCAGCACAGTTACCGACATAACATCGCACAAGGATCGGCCGACTTCAAGACATACTCACCATTCCCACAGTGTGCTCAAGACCAGAGCGTTATTGCGAACGATACAGAAGGTGCAGTAGGTGTAGGAAGTAAGGTTTCATTTACCAGTGGAGAGGAAGAAGAGGGTGGGGTTCCGACATTGAGCCTCGATGAGCTCGACACTCTTTCGCTGACCGTCGAACGAGTCAACAAAGTGGAGTCTCAGTCGGTGGGAGACAACTATACCTGCGCACCCACAGTTCCATACGCCGAAGCAAAGGATGTCGAATCACATCCACCGACTCTCCCGTACAACCTTGCCCCGCAGAACAAACATCAGTCGGCCGCCACCGACTTGATGTCCCGGGACCACTCTCACTATTCAAAACGCGTCGAGAACAATTCGAGGGGGGTATCCGGAGGCAAGGCTGTATCGAAACAGAGCGAGAGAAGGAAAGGCCGAGTTCCAACGTCAAGCGCGGTCGATAGCCCTGAGCTATTCGGCCTCGACTTTCTGGCTGACGCTCTCATAACGGACTTTCTCGCTTCAGAGACAGCGGAGCATCATGCAGAGCACAGATTGGGCGAGGGTTCTCTGTGGGAAGGGAAAGGAAAGATAAAGGATGAGATGGAAAGATTCTTCGGGGGATTGGGTTCAGACATATGGGATTACAGCCTCTTCAGTGCTCTCGAACCATCGCTTGCCTTCCGCCCTTCCTATCCCAGTTCCTCTCAGAGCGTTGATTCGGCGAACACTGGCGGTCCCTCGACCAATGAGCCAGGTATGTCATACAAAGAGCTCGATGCCTTTTGGCAACAATGCTACAACGATATAATAAACTTGCCTCCACCCGAGGATTCTGCCAAAAGTAACGGAAAGAGGCCAGCATCTTCGTTCGAATTGGATTCCCGCAAACGAGCGAAGCACTGAAGGGAGGTGATCGGAGTCACTTGAGGACAGAAATTTTCGTGGCACGGACGCGTTTTCTGTGGTAAAGGAACTAACACTTGCATTTTTGTATCCATTAGCGTCTGTCCTGCAGCTTGTAACCAAAATCTGTAACTTACGTAGAAATTTTTCGGTGAATACGCGATTTTTTTCTCTTGCCGTTTAGATGACTGGATATCAGAGCCCACCTGGAGGCTGGAGGTTTGAATGATGTTGGTTGCGGCGAGCACACGCAAACTGAACAAATCCAAGAAGAGATTAGATTTGTTCAGGCTGCGTCGTGGTGTTTCGATGCAGATTTACGCGGATGTGAGACCACAAGGTTGGGCAGAACATTACTAGGCGTCGTCAAAGGGAATATACGGCTTATCGATAACGCAGGCATGTTGAGCCGAGCGGGTTGTTCGCATCGGAGGCGGGAAGAGAGAGGCCCTGTAGTTCTGTAAACGTCGGGATTGGTCCAAACACGCTTCCGTATCCGGACCGGAGCGCCGGCTACCTTTAAACGAATCCCATATATCCAGGCATATAAACAGCAAGAGAAGAAAAATATTGTTTTCATCAAAAGATTTTACCCAACGATTGCAAGCTGCAAGATACCAATGGATACATGAATGCAGGCAATGATTCAAATGCCATCTGAACGAAGATGCCAGTCTTTTCCCGTTGTCTTTGAAAGGTTCCACGACCAGAGCCGAGTCTCTAAACTCGTCGTAGCAAAAGGCATCAATCTCCTCATTCGAAATACCTTGTTTGTAAACCAACGAAGAAGCAGGAAGTCGGTCAGCGGTGTTGTGGGAGGTGCTGGAATATATAGGAGGGGAGGAATGCGAGAGATGGGCAGAAAGCACCAAGGAGGTCGTAGCATGGTGCGCCTGGGTTACTTCGCCACAGAGGTTCCGCGTTTCATTCTCCTTTTTCCCCTTCCCTCTGGCCACAATTCCTTGCCCAGTGGCGGTTTGTGTACAGCTCCATCGAGCTTGAAGTTTGAGAGCAGCGACCTGGCTTCACCTTAGAACGATAAGGACTTGCCCTCTACTAATCTTCCCGCGACGTTCTCTGTGGCACTCGAAGATTGCAAGGATCCCAGGAACGTGGAGTTGGTTTTGGCTGACTGATGCTTATTTTCTGGACTAACTTCGCGCTGGAAGGTAGGCGGAACTGACTCGCTCTCTACCTCTCTACTGGTTGGGCATTTGGATTCTGGGTATGTTATCTTCAGCACTGGCTACTGCGACCGTGCGATCCTCGACACTGTTTTGGATCTGAAAGAAGTCGGGGAAAGGTGGTTCGTACCCTAACTTCCATCCAACTGAGATGTGACCTTGTCGTCTCGTTCGACAGTCCGCGGAAGAGTCTCAGGCTTGGCTAAGTCGCCTATAGGACTCCCTACGAATAAAATCGATGTTGGTCGATCTGAGTACAACGTTATGGCGGTAACTGCGCAGGGAATCATATAGAACTGGCTCCGTCCCGACTTAATTGGGTGTTGGAAGGCTGCTGGTTGGATAGCCTGGGGTGGAACTCTGAGTACTAGATGGGAAGATGTCGATGCAGAAGAGATAGTGGAAGTCTTATAAACATGGTAGAAGCCGGAGGCTCTCCGAGGTGAGATGAGTGAGATTCTGAGGAATGGTGGGTGGATACGAGTATCGTTTTCGTGGTATGCTTGCCATAGTTGGATGGTATTGAGCGTTTTCTCTGGGGAAAAGGGCAGAAGCTGAGCTGTAACTTTCTTGTGCGGGTACACTCAATGAAAGAGCGGTCGGATGAACTCGAAGAAAGTTCGACTTCCCTGATAAAGATGGAGACGGAGCAATATGATGTAACGATGTTGATGAAATGGAAGTGGGATAAAGGGAAACAGGTTGGAAACGAACTTGAGGGTGCTGCGATTAGGATTCTTCGTACTGGCCAGTCCATGGCTCCTGCAATGACACAGACTTTCGAGGCTGAATGGACGTATGGATGAGGGTCCGAGGAAAGAAGTCTGGGTAGAGCTAGGATTTGGATAATGTCGACGCGCTACGGGAACCAACTTGAAGTGTTGGGACCTTGGGGGTATTGATTCGCGTACTGGTCTTGATTGGGGATGCGATTGGGTACTTGATTTATCCATCCGGCTTCCACATGGGTGGGTCTTTGCTAGGCATTGAGTCGGAACAGACGTCAATCTGAGTGGGATCTTTCTTACATCCCTGGATATAGTATCGGGCTCTGCCGTTGAGTCGAACCGGAGCGCCGGGTGGGAGTCAGATATACTAGTGGTGGGGCGCTGAACCTGCCTGTGGGACTAGAGATTGGAGTAACGCCAGGTTCGACACATGAATTTTGCTCTGATTCTGCTGTCTTTCACAACTTACAGAGATTACTAAAAACCTTGTCCCACGGTTGAAAAGTCGCATCAAAAATCAAAAAAATCAAAAAAATCATTAAAATACTGAAAATTATCTACTTCACTCTGGACATTCAATATACTTCGCAACTATAGTCTTGATGCAATTACTTGAGGCAGGGACGCAAACTGAAGAACCTGCGCAACATTTTAACAGCAGTTTGCAGTTGTCATGATCTCTCGTGAGTCTGTCTTGCTTGAGTGCTCTTGACAGGCATCCAGCATCATGGATTTGCTCGAGAGGCTCCTGAACATTACTGCAAATCTGTCCTGTAAAGTTAGAGCCCAGACCCAACAAAAGCAACAAGTCACCATTGATCCTAATGCATTGGCATACTTCCTCGCACTTGTACCCATGTCGACCATTACCTCAAATTGCCGTGATTTGCTAAAGAACTGTGTCATCGAGGAAGGTCCCTTGCCAGAGGGTGATATCGATGCGAAAAACCACTTGATCGGCTGTGAAGTTGCAATGCAATATTAATCCTTCCATTGAGTCCCCAAAGCTTCATCTCACTGCGTTGCAGCTTTCCTTAGCATTTTCCCATCCAAATTCCCACTCAAAATCCCTCAGGTCCTTACAGAGCGCACAAACAGAAACTGCGTGGCCACGAAAGATGGCAGACCATCCTGAAAAATTTTCCCAGACAGATAGAGCAATGAATCCTCAGCAAGAACCTGACACATAGTCGAAAAGGATTGCATTTTATGTTGACTGCATACAGGATAGCGAGGGCTGGATAGTGAGGATTGACATGGCCTTTAGTAACGTAGTCATCCTATCAACAAAAAATACTTTGGGCCAAAACTCCTAGCACCCAGTCTTCGGAGGCTATTTGCATGGCTCCCTGCTCAAATCTGTTGTTATGTCGAATGTATACCATGGCGTAGAAGAGAGAGAGAGAGTACCAGTGCGATTTTCTGTATTTTTTTGAATTATTTGATTTTTTTGATTTTTGATGCGACTTTTGAACCGTGGGACAAGGTTTTTAGGTAAGAGTTTTTGCTGGTCTAAGTCAGGTGTTATCAGTAAAAACTTGACGCTACCTGCTGGTGCATCTTTTGATCACAGATATCATCCAGTTTGACAGCAAATAGTTAGAGGGCTTCGGTAAAGGTTCTCAAAATACCGCGACACAAGGGTCAGTCTGAGAAGCAAATTAATCCAATTAATTAGACAAATACAATAGGTGTTACAATTTCCCATACTTAGAGCCGACTAAAAACAACAGAGGTGAGTGCTTGAGCTCCCGATGGGAATACTTACTGTATCTTTCCTGTCCCGAAGAACACACGTGTCGTGTCAGCACTGTTATTCAACACTGCTATTCAACACTGCTACTTACAGGATTGATGCCTCGAGGAAAACTCGTGTCAGTAAGTTGTTATTCGACGTTCAACACCTCTATATCTTTCTAACCACGAGGAAAACTCGTGTCAGTGCTGTTGTCTACAGGTTTCCTTGCTCAAATCATTCTTGGTATCACTACAGCAAGTTCTACAGCATTCCCATTAGAATGCATTGCGCCTCATTGAAATGAAGAGAGCTGTATAATTGCATGCATATGCTCCGACGATTGTCACTTACGGAGCACTATTCCGGATTTTATCCCAATCACCTCTGCATAGATATTTAAAATCGAGACACAGATTGCCCCTCTGTCTCTCAAATTTCCCTCCTGTTTTCTTAGGCACTCTTGGCCAGGCACCGCAGCTTTTGCTGGTATACACTTTACTTTTTATCTGGCCTCGGACTCTTTGACAAGTGGTCATTGCTCAAAGGACCACCAGGAGCTCCGACATGAGCATCCCTGGTGGAGCCAACGGCCTAGGGCACAATTTCCCTCCCCATCATTCATTCACACTGGGAGATCGAGGGGTATCTACCAACTTCGAACAGAGTGAATCAGTACGTTCAAAATTCTGTTTAGTTAATATCCCATTGATGAACTTCTGAATCTATTTACCAGATGAGGGGGACATATCGACGCCGGCCTCATAGTTCAACACCCAATGTATCATTTGGTCTGTCCCAAGGCACTTCCCATCGTACCTCAGGTCATACCCACATATCAGGAGGTTTCATGAGCAGTGTCGGAAGGGATCAAACAATAGACACAGACCATCACAATTCTCAGAAACATCGCAATGACATTGGCGTCCAGAATAATTCTGGTACGATCGTGGTCCCCATCAATATCCATATCCATTTTGGATCCGGAGCAGACTCCAGAACCTTGACTTGGGTGATTTCATTTTCCTTGTACGTGCATACCTCACGTTTTCCTTGTTGAAAGTCGTTGATATCCCTGCCCAGCGGTTTATTTGGGCGCGGTGATTCTATGATTATGAGATGGTCCTGATATGGATCTCCCGGTGGCACATGTCATGAGATATCGCCGCGATTCCTTCCTTCCCCCCAATTTTTTGCTATTTATCTACGTATATCTTGTAGCTTTTTCACCTTTTGCAGACGTGCCTTTGCGAAAGTCGTTCACAGCGCAAGTTTCGGCGTTTTCGAGACCATCAATAAACATAGAACAATCTTCTGTCCAAAATCCAATGCAAATTATTAGAAGCTGAACTGTTTCAAATTCCCCAAAATATTTACATGGTATAGTCCAAGAAATGAATGCCAGCTTTTCTGAGGGGTAACCTGATGCATTTTTGCTTTGGCCGGTCCTAAATTTGAGGCAAGATACTTAAGAGGATCGTACCGAAACGACGAAACAACAGGTTACGTTACACATCGTACATATTGTATGGTATGCAAACTAATTCAAAGTACACATCCCCCATCCTCCTACTCCGAGTCCCGCTCCGACAATGGGTTCTTCCAACTAACCACAACACGCATACCCGCTTTTTCCAAATGCTTCAAAGGCTGATAAACCTCTTCATCTGTATGATCCTGCTTTCGATTTGGGAAGCGTATGGAGACGGAACGCAGGCAGGCCGTTCCGTCTTCGTCTTCTTCGTTTCCCATTGCGATATTATCTTTGTAGGCATCCCAGGAATTGTGATCTGAAGTTGAACCGTCTAGTCCGTATGCGTATGCATATCTATATCCATATCCATCCGAAGGAGCCCACCGTGAGGAAACCATCTCAACAAACTCTTTATCCCCAAACCCATTCTGGGCAGCCCCATGGTAAGTGAACGAGATACTCCTCAACCGTCTCACGATTGCAGGCGAAACCGTATTCGTCGACGAGCAAGGGAAGGCATGCAGTCGGTGAAAAAATACAGGCGTTAGCGGACTAGAGACATCGTTCGGCTCGGTCTCGGAATTGGAATCGGCCACAGTGAGGTGGAGAAGAGCGGGTAAGAGTTGGAGGAGGTGGAGGAGTTTGGAATCTGATAGGACAAAGTTGAGTAAGGTGAGGGTTGTCAATTTTTGATGGGAGACCAAAGGTGAGGATGACGATGAGGGGAAAGAGGAGGAGGAGGAGCGGGAGATGAAGGCGTGGAGGGATTGTTTAGGCCAGGGACGAGGGTGGACGAGATCTTTGTTTTCGAGATAGAGTGAAGTGAGATTGGGGCATGATAAGGAGGTGAAAACAGCTTCTGGGAGACTCATGCTGTCGGATGGCGGAGTCGGGGCGGACATTGTGCAGAGTGTTATCGAGAGTTTCTCTAGAGCCGGTGCTACGGCGCCAGATACACACTGCGGATTGAGAAGGCCCGCTCCGCTTCTAGGTTCCTCAAGTTGAATCTCTTTGAGCCTGCAGCAAGTTTGCAAAAACTCCTTCGTTCCCTGCGGGAGCTCTGCAGCGCGGAAGAAGGTCAGTTGCCGCCATGGAAACTGATGAGTAGCAATTCTTGTTAGCGAGATACTGCGCACGGTTAATCTTCGTAGGTTTGGGGCATTCTTGAAAAGATCTAAAACGGTACTACTGCTGACTCCAGCCTGCGCTAGGACGATCTCTTCTAGAATGGGAAAATGCGAGGGGAGTAGAGAGTTTGGACCCATTACGAGTGATTTGAAGACCTGCTGATGAGAGATATTGAGGGATCGCCACCGGTCACTGCACGCGATGAGTGAGTCTACTATGGGCTGATGTTGGCATGTCTGATCGCGGGAAGTTCCATAAAACTCGACGTAGAGAGGATGGGATTGAGAAAGGGAGAGGTAGAGGTCAAGGATAGGATCATCGGTAGGTGTGGCACAATGAGGATCTACGCGGATGTGAGACCACAAGGCTGGACAAGACTTTGCCAAACGTCGCCAGTGGGAAGAGACCCAGCTGATTGAGAGCGCGGGCAAGGTTTCCAGTTTCTTTGAGGTGATTTGGTTGGTCGTATTGGAAGCTGCGTGAGCGAATATGCGTAACAGGACTTCACTTGGGACTTTCCTAATGGGAGCTGCGAGAGAGCTTAGGCATGCTCTGTAACTCTCTAGACGTCGGTCCTGATTTTGGAGAAAGATAATCCGGGAGTGTAAGCGATGGATTTCGGAGGCATGGGCTTGAAGGACTTTGTCCACTTGAGCTACGGTTTCCGAAATTTCTTCCTTCGATTGAACCGCAGAGCCAAATTCTGATCGCAATCTATTTCGAATGGCTGTGAGATCCACGTTGGCTCTTTCGTAGATGCCTTTGTGATTGCGAGTATCCTGTTAGCATCGTATTGGGGGCGGTTAGTGAAAGATAATGAAAGCTCTGTTTTGCTCACCATCATGCATCAAGTAACAGAGCTAAGAGTAACAAAGAACAAATACACGACACAAATCCGGATCCGGACCGCCGCCACCTTCCTCTTCAGAGTCAAACTCAGCTTCCAGTTGGCCCTTTTATCCAGGCATTCGAACTTTATAGCTAGCCCCAGTCCCTCTTAGAGCTAACAAAGGGTTGGCGCGATGGCGACATGCTTGCGGATCGGGACCGGAGCGCCGGTTTCTCTCTTTCTTTCTTTCTTTCTTTCACCACCACGCAGCCTGAACGGATCCAAGAAGAGATTCGTTCAGGTTGCGTGTACTCGCTGCTGCCGACATCATTCATAGTACCTTCAGCTTCCAGGTGGTTCAGTTCAGATATCCAGGCATCTAAACGGCAGGAATTTTTTCCGTATTCATCGAGGTTTTGTGTAAGTCACAGATATGGACCATAAACTACAAGATAGACGCTAATTGATACAAAAATGCAAGTCTTAGTTCCTTTACCACAGAAAACGCGTCCGTGCCACGAAGATCCTGTTCTCAAGTGGCTCCAACCACCTCCTTTTCAGTGCTTCGTTCGTTTGGGAGAATCCGATTCGAACCAAGATGCCCGCCTCTTTCCGTTGCCTTTGGCAGATCCTTTGGGTGAAGGCAGGCTGGTCACCTGGTTGTAGCACTGTTGCCAAAACGCGTCGAGTTCTTTGTTTGACGTTCGGCCTGCGTTCACCCAATCAACGCTCTGGGAGGAATAGGAAGGGTGGAAGACGAGAGATGGCCCGAAAGCGCTGAAGGAGTCGTAATCCCGTACATCCGGACCCAATCCCCCGAAGAATCTCTCCATCTCATCCTCGATTTTTCCCTCCCCTAGTCCATGCTCAGCTGTCCCTGACGCGAGAAAGTCCGTTATGAGTGCGTCGGCTAGAAAGTCGAGGCTGGATAGCTCAGGGCTTTTGACCGCGCTCGGCTCTGGGACCTTGCCTTTTCTTCTCTTGCGCTGTTTCGATACAGCCTTGCCTCCGGATACCCCCCTTGAATTGTTCTCGACGCGTTTCGAAGAGTGAGAGTAGTCCCGAAACATCAAGTCGGTGGCGGTCGACTGATGTTCGTTCCGCGAGGCGAGACTGTAAGAGAGAGTTGGCGGATGTGATTCGATTTCCTGTGCTTCGGCGTATGGAACTGTGGGTGGGTGGGAATAGTAGTCTCCCTTCGACTGAGATGCCACTTCATCGACTCGTTCGACGGTCGACGAGAGAGTCTCGAGCTCGTTGAGGCTCGATGTTGGAACCTCACCCTCACCTTCCCCTCCACTGGTGAATGAAACCCCACTTCCTCCTCCTACTGCACCTCTTGTACCGTTCGCAATAACGCTCTGGTCTTGAACACACTGTGGGAATGATGAGTACATCCAGTCGAATTCGCTCGATCCTTGTACGCTGTTATGGTGGTAACTGTTCTGGGAATCGTGTGGAGTCGACTGAACACGAGTCGAATCGGGTGTAGGAAGGTTGTCGGTTCCATAGCTCATATCAGAGTTTTGAGGATGAGGGTTTGCCGATGTCGAAGGGATGTTGATAGCGGTAGTTGACACCCTGAGCTGCGACGAGTGAGAAGGGGATGGTAGGTTCGGCTCATTTTGCTGGTAGCTGAACGACCGGGAGTGCGGAGCTTGCGGTGCGCTTGCCTTGGCCGGGTAGTACTGAGTGAGTGCTTGAGGGAAAGACGCTGAAGTCGAGCTGTATCCTGTTTTGGTGGGTATGCTTGATAGTATAGCCCTTGTGCTTGAATTCCCTGGTTGAGGTGGATACGGCGACTGCGAGGATGCGGAGGGTGGAGGTCGCTGCGACGGGGACTGTTCGTACGCGCTGATTCCATTCCGTGCTTGCAATAGCGCGTGGTTCTGCTGTTGAAGGAGTGTATGCGCCTGTAAGAGCTGCTCATATGAGAGTTGGGGGAAGACTGTCTGCGTCGATGAGTGGGTTGCGTGCACTTGATTCACTCCGGGAACTGAGTTTTGAGGCACCTGGTTCTGTTTCTGGGCTTGATTGGGCATTTGCGCGCGCGTCGGTACTTGATTCGTTCGTGCAAGTTCCATCTGTGCGTACCTCTGCCAGGCGTCGAGCTGGCGGAGGCGTTCGAGTTGTGCCAGGGTCCCCTGGTAGGATCGGCTGTTGGATTGGATTTGGATCGATGAGGGATAAGGGTGCAGGTTGGACGTTGGATTGCTTTGGGAAAAGTTCGACCCCTCCGGAGTACTGGCGGCGACGGCGTGTGGGACTTGGACCTGGCTGTGAGATTGGACATTAGAGTGCCACTGGTTTCGCGAAGGATCGTGCCGTTGGACATGTTGCTGCAACAATACGTCCGATGGCTTCTGAACCGGACTGTGGTCACTCTGAGCTTGTTCCAGGTTTGTTCTCAACTTTTGAGTCTTCTGAGCCTTCGCCGTTTGCGGTGATCTTCGTCGAAGAAAGGTTAGTAAGTTTACTATCAGCTTGAGGAAGAACTTACTGATTCACGTCCAGCTTGAAGGAGAAGTACGAGCTTTGCTGAGCCGCCATCGACTCTAGCTCGGCAGGTGAGAAAACTTGCTCCGGTTGGCCAGAAGGTTTCGATACTTGTCTCGATACCTTTCCTGGAGGTGGTATCGGTGATTTTCTTGCCTCCCCGATCTGTACTTTCTTGCTAGGTGGAGGAATGGGTTTGGGGCCGTGGCTGTCTTTGCGCAATGCAGGTGTCGGATTTGTGCCACTCTGGAAATGATTCTGAAAAGCGTCCATGATGACGAAAGGCTCAAGCGCTCGAAGTTGGGAAGTTAGAAAATTGGCCCTGGGTGGTTATGGTGAAGTGTGTAGTGTGGATGAAGTGAGTGTGGGTGTGGGTGGTGTTTGGTTGTGTGAACAATAACGAACGTAGGTTTTTTTTTTTTTGGCCAAGTATGGGCCTGGTCAAACCGATAAACGACATATCGGAGCGGTATTGTGGGCGATAGTGGCTGAAACGGATACAGTGGCTCAAGATGAACGAATAGATGAAACTGATTCTCAAGGCTTTGTTATCGTCGAATCCCGATCGACCAAGTCGCGCATGACTGCGATTGTTTTTTTCTCGTGACTTTCATTGTTTTCGTGTACCCTGAGTCACTGCGATTGGCCTTTTTCTTTCTTTGTTTTTTTGTCATTCTTATTGTTGACTTTGAATCTTATAGTAACACATTCATTCAGACTATTGATCAAATGAATATTTTACATTCATTCCCTTGACTTTTCCTTGTATCTGAACCTGTACAGTTAAATCTATATTTTCGCTGTACGGAAAAAACTTTGGATCCCGGTCTGTTCTAACGCTCACTGATTTTTGCCTGACGGTGTTCAGTAGGACTCTGTCTGCAACTTTCGCATGGTAAATGTAGCTCGTCCCATAACGAGTTCAAAATATACAGCTTTGCCTTTACTATTTGTGGTGACTCACTATCCAAATATGATCGATGTAAATTTGCGCTGCAGGGCTAAATATTGCGACTTTCAATTAGCGATTTCGAAGCTTCAGCTCATTTTCCTTACTTGATCAAGTGCGTACTACCTCACAATAACAGCTTGGACGATTCTTTCAATAAATACCAATGCGCCCGTTCAAGAATCAACTTGATAGAGACAAATTCCGAAGATCCGTACAAGGTTGGTACAAGATACTAATATGTGTACAATGACTTCTGGAAGCGGTGAAGAAAATCCCAGATACAAATCCGTTGGCAGGATTAACTCCACCACTTACCGCCACGAAAGAAGTTCGACGGTAAGTGGAATGTGGAAGCGATGGATGAATGCAACAGATATATGAATGGAAGTCAAGACTATACGGGGAAGCATTGTTAAAACAGATAGAAGAACTAGCCAGATGAACAACCCTTACAGAAGAGAAAATGAAATGTCTAAAGGGAAGTTTGAACTAAATACGACTCTCAAACCGTCTTATGGCTGACGGTCCCGAAGGGAACTGCAGAGCTGGGATTGCGAGTATGAGGTTGGACTTAGAACCCTATCTGACCTATGACTGACGGTCCCTAAGCGGAAAGCATGTTTGAAGGGATTGTCGCGCTTGAGTTAATGGACAGCTTGAAGGACACATTTGACTGGGGGGATAAACTCAGATCTGCCTCACATGAATAAGGGATCAGCCAACCAAAGAATCACTCGAGAAATAGACTCATACTAACCATAGTAAAAAGGACACTCGGAACACCATTTCTCAAGCTTCATACCCGGGACTATAGGGCGTAGAGTGTTCTCGAATGTCCGAAGTTTCGTTTATGATTGTATTTGATTGAATGGAGCGGTGGTAATGGCGTACGCGCTCCCCCTGAAGTTGATTAAAGAGCTGTAAAGAATCAAAACCTAAGGCGGACGACTGTCAGTTTAGCTCAATATATTTAAATCGTAGACAAGCAGAGACACGTACTCAGAATTCAAATCAATCAAAGAGAGTAAACGACTCGCCTCTGTGAACTTAAAGGACTGCAGAGAGAGGGGGGTTTTTGAGAAGTTCGTGATGAGATTTAAGAGGAGATGATAGCACTCGGTACCGACTTATGTTATATATCACCCTGAGAGAAGAACAACAGTGCCGTGGTGGAGGTACTTTCATTAGTGAAGAGGGTGAGATGGTTGGGGTGAGGAAAGGGGCAGACTATGATCGAAGCACAGAGAGACAGACAGACAAAGAGAGAGAGAATAAGGAGAGAATAAGAAAACCGGCATTTCATGGACACTGTCGAGTCCAAGGATAACACGAAATGCCTGGAAAGGACAAGGAGGAAGGGTTAAGGAAAGGAGAGTAGCATTTCCTATAGTATAAGCTTGCTTTTAGTGCTTGTTTCGAGTGGCAAAAGAATAACTTGCTTCCGTCTTATGGCTGACGGCGCTAAGAGGGACTGCAGAGCGAAGCCGGAACTTCGTGCTGAACGGATGTGGAGAAAAAGAATTCAAGGAAGGAAAGCTATCGCTATCGACTTATGTCATCGTTCTGAGAGAAGAACGATAGTGCCGCAGCGGAGGTATTTTCCACTAGTGAAGATGGTGACAATAGTGATATGGGTGGGGGCGAACTCTCATTGAAGAAGTACGAATTTCGAAACCAAAACGACTCCCATTTCGGACTTATGACTGGCGGTCCCCAAAAGGGAACTGCAGAGCAAGAAGTGTTTTGGATCGTTGCGACTACATGTCGGATGTAGGCCATCATGACTTCGGAAATCAACTCCATTCCAAAGTTCAATTATAACTGCGGCGGGAAAAAACATTCCGTAGATAGTGTGTAATTTTGGTTATTATTCAAGGTGTGTCTGAGGCACGGGTAAAAGGGTTTGTATGGTGCACTATCCCTGTAGTCTAGAAACTATACGTTAGTAAATGGCTCAGAGACCAAACTTCGTGAACCGTACTGTGATGCCAAACTATCGAAGCGAGGTGAAAGCCAGGAAGTGGCGTCACCATAGCTTACTGATCGCTCTGACGACGTTATCGCCAGTGACTAGTAAAAGAAGAGCGCATAGTCGTAGTGCGTATGAAAGTAATCGGAGCGAAACAGGAAAAAGCTCAGAGAACAGCTTGGTCGATCCCGAACTGATCGGTTAATATCCTTACACTTACATGACAGGAATGGATGTGAGTATCTCACCTTTTTCGGGAATGATGTTCAGTTCGATGACCCAATAATTCACCAAGACCTCCACAGGCGCCAGACGGAGTTGTTACTAGGAACGAGAACAAGGACAAAAAAGGAAAACAAGGAGAAGCAAGGGCCCTGGAAACGAAACGAACAACAACTGGAGACATGCGGAAGCGATCTGGAGGGAAAGCTCTCAAGTTACGCCCACAGACGTAGGTAATTCCACCGCCCGTTGAATAGATTCTCTCAGCGTGCCTCGCCACAAATTTCCACCACTGGAGGCTAAGTCTGTTAGATATCGTTAGTAGGTCCGTGTATCAGGTTTTGGAGGATCGCCGTTGATGAACTCCGGCAAAAGAGGGTTCTGCGCCATGAGGAAGAGTTTCGGGCGCTGACTCGGATACGAACGACAATAGGGCTTTTGTTGGTCTAAAGAAAAGGGAGATATTAGGGGAGCGGATAGCCCGCAGACTAGAAAGAAAAAGGCATTACCGAGTTACTTCGTACAGTCCAGGCAATCGATCGAGAATATTTAGAGGCAGCAATTCAATTGGACTCGGACGGAGATATTCAAGGAGATATCGTTAGCAATGGTGAGGGTCGAGTCAATATGATTGAATCGAGCAGGTGGGAATCAAGGGAAGAGCTCGGTATTACAACCGGGCAGCGCATACACCAGCGACCTCTTCGCTAAGAGACACACTCGCTGCTTCGGCATGTCTCTTACGCCTTTGCTGTAGCTTTCCATACTCCAAAAAGTAGTACATTTCATTAAATTATACCAAATACAAAGCAGTAGAGTAATGTCGTAGTACCACATCCCTCGGGACATTGGGCAATAAACACGGATACCAAAAATAAAAGGGAAGAGCTGATTTTAACTCAAGATACCCTTTTCGGAATGAAGACGCAACTCGGTTTGTGAGTCCAATGTCAGGACCTGAAAGATGATCAGTGACGATTTTCTGTTTCAAGAAGCTGATTTGACGGGATAGAGAGGTCGGACTTGTAATCGTAAGCTGTGAATCAATTGAATGAAAAAAACTGCTCTATCACATTCTTCGGGTTGAAGCTAAGGAATTGTAATGCCCGGGTTTATAGAATGATTCATATGTCAAGTGAGAGGCGATCAAACGAGGGAAGTTGTATCTCTCTTAACAAGGCTAGCGTCATTACTACGGTGGTGCCTGTTCTAGATGGACCCCAAAACGCTGGCACCAGCATCAGTCATTTACGTACGAGTGCGTATCTTTATTTTTCTGAGTCGTTCATGCGACAACGAAAGCGCTCATATCGTCGCACTCCAAATTTCTTCGAAGCCACTCCTGAGCGCTGAGCCTTGAGCTCCCAAAATAGCTTTTCTTAGACCGCGGACTCAACAATTATCCCCTTGCGTGCACCAAGAGTGTAATTTACTGAGTCGACAATCGCCCTGCGCCAGCGTATTTGCTATTTACGGTGACAAAAACTCGATTAGAATATCAATATCGTCTCGGCCTGCCGCCAGATGATTTCGTCGATTAGGTTGCTGCCTAGCTGAGTCATGGCTTCCTGAGTATCATACTAGGAACAATCTGCCGCGACCTTTTTGATATACTTGAGGTAACGCTATTGAAAGCTGACAGGACGCAGGGAACGGTGGGGAGACAGCGAAGTTTTCCTTGCAAGCTACGACTTGCAAGAACAGGCTTCTCGTGGGATGTTGGGAATTGAAAGCGGAAATTATCGCGACCGTGTGGATATTCCTGAAAAGCTGTAGAGCTTACTAGAAGTAGGCTTTTGGTGAGTCCATGTTGACGATGTACTGAGAACGAGTGTAGTACATCATCTATTAAATTGGCTTAAGATTCATCAGTGTTGATTTGTGGCCCAAAGTTCACTCTCCAGCTCAGATCTCCAGCGAGAAGGTCACTTATCTCCATTGCATGATGGGAAAACAGTACTACATGTAAATACCAATAGTTAGAAATGCCCGGCAGAATGGTTTCACCTCGAATGTAAGTACGCGCAAAATCAAAGTTCGAAAGATTCCTCAGCATCCAGCCAAGGCTCCTCCAGTGGAAGCTGGAGAATGTCAGATGGAACATTATTACGCAACTCATTCAATCGATTCACCGCTTCCCGGGCGGACGGTCGCAATTCAGGATTATCAGCCGACATGGCATGCATTAGCTCGTGAACATCAGGAATTTCTTCGACATGCTGGAACAGGAGGGGAGGCATTAGAGCAGGGAAAAGATGTGCAGACATACTCACCAGAACACATTTTCCCAATGAATATCCCAATTGCCAAATATCTGCTTTAAATGGACAATGAGGATAGTCAGATCGCATTTCAGGAGGCGTGGCGCGTCTATAAATACTCCAATCTGCTGGAGGTCCAATTACAGTCCGACTCTCTGGGTCCGAATCCGGCGAGAAGCGGACAGCAAGCTCAAAGTCGATGATGTAGTAACGAGGTCGGAGAAACGACCTGTGCTCAACGGGACGAATTCCATCACGACATGAGCTCAGAAAGTTGCTGATGAACAGATCCTGTATGTAAACATGAGTTTTCGAATAATTACACGAAACAGCAGCGTACACGGTGTGCAATAAGATGATCATGTAAAAAAGCCACTCCCTAAAGAAACTGAATTCTTAGTGCTATCAACAATAATAGATCCCTAAGTATTGCGCACCTCCATAATCTGGCTCATTGCCTCGAGTACATGGTATATACTGGGGAACCATGGGACGATGAAGCAAGACCCAACCAAAGGAAATACTCCAAAGGTAATATTATTGTAATGAAGCTCATGAAGCATTGGTAACGCATGGTTCCTATCAATACCAGCATTTTTACCGGTGGCTATCTCGCGTAAGACATCCAGACACCTGTTACGCTCGATACCATCGCTTATGAGAGCAATCAACACATCACGAGAGTCCCTAGTTCGTGCAGGAAAGTGAAAGGCGTTCTAAATACTGAGCGACGACAACTTTGATCGAATCTAAAGGCAACTTACCCCACTTGTAAACATGTGGTCATGGTTAGCGCTGTACTCGTTCTCGTAGCTAAAGCCATCTGGAGCACGAGGAACATCAACAGGTGGTTTGTGTGTTATTCCGTAGACTTTCCATAGAGTATATCCTTGAGACTCGAAAAAGTATCTGTAGGACAGCCATTTGTTTGCTCGGCTAGTTTCGTCGCATCCAGCTTTGCGCCACGCGGCCATGCTGATAGTCTTCGATAATCAGCTCAGTCGAGTCATTGAATTTCGTAGGGTTCGTAGTATACCTGGCTTTTGACGAAAAGACGAGGCGCCAAAGTTGTTGTGGTCCATCTTGAAAGACAGACGCGAAGCCGACGAAGGAGGAACCACAACAGGTAAATCATCGGTCTAGATAGAGTAGCTGAATGCCCGTAGTAGAGAAGGCAGACGTGGAGTGGAAGCCAGGATTTGGTGTCCTAGTTATTAACGGATATGATTTCAGTTTTTTTGAATAGAACTTGAACTTGAAACGTGATCAAAGTTTGCGTCTATTTCGGTGATGTCGGCCTTGTGGCGCCTATTTTTTACATTTATTACTTTGACGTTACTGCTGGTTCTATT
Organism: Collybiopsis luxurians FD-317 M1; assembly: GCA_000827265.1. NCBI lineage: Eukaryota > Fungi > Basidiomycota > Agaricomycetes > Agaricales > Omphalotaceae > Collybiopsis > Collybiopsis luxurians. The sequence goes on along the minus strand of KN834790.1, from coordinate 223,080 downwards.
GGCGTCCATGAAAGAGCCCACCTCCACAGCTTTCCAAGAACGTCCATGTCGTCTCAACAGTTATCGTTACCTTGTGGAAATACTTCGGTTGTGCTCATGACTCATCAGAAGCGGACAGCTCTATGACCGTCTTCCCAAGGTCGTGTCAGTTCATGATCAATGGCACCATGGCCCCACAAGGAAACCCTTTCCATTGACTCGGGAATATGGATCCCAGGCTCCAATTCTCAGCGTTGTCTAGTTATCAACTTCTGATCAGCTCGAGATGGGATCCTTTCTTCTTGATGCATTTTTCGAACGTTCTTATTTCCATAAGCGGGATGTACTAGGGTGTACTGCTGCAGAACGATCATCTTTCTCAGTATCTGGTTTGGTAAGGCTTTGGACCTACAGGAACCATAAGGCTTAAAAACTGCCAACTTTGAACCTGAAGTCGATTTTAAACGTCCTCAATCTTTCTGTCTTCCTTCCTGTACCGAAATCCAATGGCCGAAAATCGCAACCGTGTGCGTAAATCACCTTGCGTGTTAGTTTGGACCTTATGGTTGACCGCCTTAAGCAGCGACCTGCTGCTCGTCCTACTCATTATTTAGTGGATGAGACATATGTTGGCTGTCGACTTCCTTTGGGGAATACATTCACTGTTTGTTCCCTATACATCACAAGAAGCTGGTAAACTCACTGCCATATTGCAGGTCAACGGCGTAACCTTCATGGCCTTGCGATTCCTAGATCGAGAAAACATGTCGATACCCCTTCACAGAATGAGGCCGTTAGTGTGTTCCATCTCGTTGCATGCATATTTAACTCAGTTTCACTTGTGTTTTAATTTAGAATTGCACCCACCAATCTTACCAATGGTCCACCCTATTGAAAGTTTAGGACGAGAGTGCAAAACTTACGGGAATGATAATCGTTGTACTGGTTTTGTATATTTACAGTCAATTGATTTTGAATTTACTTATGTCGCAAATGTGAATCTCTCCAGACGCTTCTTCTCGATGTCGATGGTGGTATTAGTATTGTGAATGATCTACTGCACTCTCCAAGTGTCTGTGCCAGCAAGCTGTAACTGCTGTTACCGTTGCCCTCCCACTATGAGTTCATCTCTTGCTAGCTGACCTCTACTTGTCCGCCGAGCTTACAAGCTTCCTTCCTTACCTAAATCCATTTATCTGGAGCTGGAGCCTCATGGTGATGAATGACTGTGGTGGTACTGCCTTGTTTACAAAGGAATACGATGTGTTTCGACTTCGGGATTCCGGAATCGTAATAGTCCATGAGCGAGACAGCAACAACTATGAACAGGAACAGGTTTCCAAATAGCCGAGGTCAATCTTCGTTCGTTTCTTCCATGGGTCCAGTACACCCGCCTCCTGTGCAGCTCTCCATCGAGCTTCCGAGCTTCCCCCTTGCAAACCACTGTTTAACAACGCCCCCCCCCCCGCGGCCGACTTGTTCATGTTTTTGCCATTTCTGCGGTGCTTCATTTAGAACGGCTGAACATGTTTTAGGTACTTCAGCGCATAGGTACGCCCCCACTCATTCGTCTGCGGGAGAGATTTTGTGCATCCGTGTTTGGCCCAGTACCTGAGTAACAACGTTGGCCAATCTTCTAAAAAAAAAATAATGTATCTTCCAGTGATCAGCTGTTCCGAAGGCGGCAAAATACATTCACGAAGTGGTTGATATAGGGAGGTTGGATTGTGGGAAATACTGTGAGGACCTGAACAATTTTCAATGCATTACCTTCCTGCTACCTAGACTAGTGACATTAAACAGTATCTGGGCTTGTTAACTTCTCTGCTCTCGCTAAAGTAGTCCACCAGGTTATGACGTGGTAGTACGAGACCGGCAATTTCCTTTATGGGACCACTACCGTCTTACCCACCGGTACCTGACCCACATTTCTCCTTTTCGGCGACGACGAGGTACTACATAGAACGACATACACCGACGCGGGACATCACCTACCACACTAATCCAGCAGAGTTTATGAATCACCCCGTGATAGGGCCAGAACTCGTACGGGATGGTGTAGACTTGAAGGTCGAATATCAAAAGGCGAAGGAATCGAAAGATTCGAAGGAAAAAGAGAAGAAGGTGAAAAGAGGGCCGAACATGGTCAAGTTTGGAGCAGGCGTGGAGAGGACGCATGTGACTGGGGTGTACACCCAGTGTAGGCGCGGACACGGTATTCATCCCGGCGGCGCCTATCATCCCCCCAATTCCGGCAGTGCTCATTCAGAAGCATTCGTGCGGCTGTCAGAAGGAATGGGACCCTCCTATTAGCACCAACCCGTGGAATGTTGGCGGTTTCTGCTACTGTATCCGCTTGATCCGTCGCCGTTTCGTGGTCATTGGCGTAGCGGTGGATCCAGAGGAAGGAGTCGAGAGTCGGTATGTATGCCAAACGAAGACCTTGACAAAAAGGATATGGGAAGTTCGAGTCGTACGGAATTCAAGAATCGAGCTTGGTGGTAGACGTGTAGCTTAGCATCTTGAAGCAAATCTAGGCACAAGACATAGGATCATCTCTGCCACAGAGAACGGAGACCGGTGGCTGTCGTATGCAATTGAAGATTCTCCATGATGGTTTTGCACGGGGGACTTGAAATTGAAAAAGACAATTCCGGACATTGACGGGAGCAAGACGGGCATTTTTGTATGAATGAGTATTGGGTCGGAAATTAGTTGAACCACAGAAGCAACTAGAACAATTTTCAGCGAAAACTCAAGCAGAATCAGACCCAACAACATACATGTAACCTTCCCTCACAGCCAGGACATTTACATCCGTCTTGGGCATCTCGAGCCTTCTACGCACCCCGCCTAAAATGGAACGCTGGCAAGATGTCGTGAAAATTCCGGTAAAGGGCATGATCCAGTGAGTCTCAAAAGCAAAATTGCATGGGGTGAGGCAGCTCTCGTCACTTGAAATTCAATGCCTGGATATAACGATTTCCACAGATCAAATGGTTTGACAACGCACAACTGCCATCGTCCGCCTTGTATAGATGGGCAAAGGATGAAGAATCGAGCCTAAATGAGCACCATGGTGACCAAATGGCAATGGCCCAACTGCAGAAAACGAGGAAGGCGAGTAGATAATTGAGAGAAATGGATAGAGCTGCGAAATCATCGTGCGGTCCGGCGGAAAGGTCAGGTGACTGAACAAAGAGTTGTTTATCGCCAACGATGACAATGTCAAAAAAAACAAAAAAAAAAAAACAAAAAAAAAAAAAACAAAAAAAAAAACTTGGAAAAGATGCCGATCGAATTAGTCCAAGGGAGAAAAGGATATGAGATCTCCTCGAAAATTGAAATTTAGAAAGGGGACAAACCCGAAAACCTGCAGACTTGGTCATCAGACATAACTCTTACCTCAGCCTCATGTTGTAATCGATGCCAATTCAGACGGCCGGTATTTAAACCGGAACTACTCCAAGGCTATTTCAACTGTAACCACCATCACGACTGAACGTCAGAGTACACCTGTTACACTCGCGAGCTCTGCAATGTCTATACCACGCACAACTGTTGCATCTACTCCACCTGTTACAAGCAGCTTTGAAAACCTATGGGCAAAAGCGCTTATGGATTACAAGGAGCAGACTGGCCATGATTTCCATGAAGATCAGATAGCCCAATTTTCTGCTTGCCACTCCGTTGACGATGTGGTCTATATTCTTGAAATCCAATCAAAGGGTCTGGAAGCTTTTCGGAAGAAAGGAAAGAATATACGGAATGTGCTCAAGCCATTTGTACGCCTCATTGAGTTGTTCGATGATACAGCGTCGGAGGCTGCTGCAGCGGTATGTGACTTTCCAGATAGATAAAACTATATTTGATTGTACATCAGTATGTTCCTGGAGGGAAGGCAATTTTTATTGGGATTGGAGTCTTACTTGCAGTATGTCTACTCCAATTCAGTCCCTAGAGCTGTTTAATAGCTTCTCATGTTGCATTGTTCAGGCAGCCAAGGGTGTGACCGAAGTGTATGATGCACTTGAAGATCTGTCAGAGAAGCTACAGGATGCTCTCACTCGTATCGAGTTGCTTCTTGCATCAAATTCCATGCCTAGCCCTGCATTAAGGGAGATATTCATCCAGATGCTTGTTCAAGTTCTCAAAGTTGTTGGTTTCCTGACACAATATCAAGGTATCAAGAAAAGACGGCATGTGTTTTGGCAACGCTCTAGTAAGTATTGATTGATTCTGTGGTCACATATGGAGCCAGAATACATTGCCATCAGAGGATTATGGGAAGTCTCTATCTGGAAACAAAGAGATTCAAGAAGCACTCCAAAAACTAGATAAGCTCTCAAACAGAGAGGCATTCATGCGGATTGCAGAAACACATGAAAAGGTCAACCATATTGGCACAATGCAGAGTGAGTCTCTGTTTTTTCCTTCCTGCCCAATTTTGAACTTGTGATACACTTCAAGTGGATGAACAAAGCAGAAAATGGTTATCACCACCCAATGTTTTTCAAGACCATGATACTATTTACAAGGCACGGCAAAAAGGTACTGGCACATGGCTTTTTGACCCAAATTCCAAGTTTTATCAGTGGAAGCATGCAACAAACAGTATCCTCTGGATCCATGGAAAACGTACACTCTTTTCTTTGTAAATGCATAATTTTCTCATGAATTTTCTTCCAGCTGGTAGTGGAAAAAGTGTCTTATGGTATGCAGTCCTGCTGTTTGTCAAGTACAACAAGTGACCCAGAATTCTGTTCAGCTCATCAGTTATTGAATCATTGAGAGAAGAGCCAGGATTGGCTTTTTTCTATTTTGACTTCCAGGACTCAAGAAAGCAAACAGTGTATGGACTTATGTCCTCTCTGATTTTTCAACTGGCATCTCGTTCTTCAGTTTGCAACTACCACTTGACTCAGCTTTATCAAGGCCACAATCACACTTACCCTGAACATCCCAATGATAACTTGCTTTTGAAGTGTCTCAATGGCATGTTGCAAGCCTTGCCTAATATTTACATAGTCTGTGATGCCCTTGATGAATGTCCAAAAGCTACAAGGGAGAAAGACCTATTTCCATTGTTTCAGAAACTGATTGGATCCAAAAATGAGAGGGTTCACCTGCTTGTCACAAGTAGACTAGAGCAAGACATCAAGAAAAACTTCTTGTATTACTCCCTTCTTAAATCTGATCTTTTGGAACAGGTTCTTGAGCTCAATTTGGATAGCTCAGAAGGCCACACCCATGATATACATGCCTATGTCAGAGAAAATATATTAAAAATGAAGTGGCCCACATCCTTGAAGGAAATGGCTCAAAAATTATTGGTATCTAAAGCTGATGGAATGTAAGTAAATTTCACTCTCTTGAATTTGATTTTCAAATCTTGGAAGGTTTCTCTTGGCTGGCCAACAACTACAAATCTTATATGATTGTCAACCAGGTGATGTCACGGATGTGCTGGATACTATCCCTACATCTCTCAATGGCACATATGTGCATATACTGCAGCGAATTCCTGACATCAACAGACATTATGCATTGCATATTTTTGAGTGCTTAGCATATGCAAAGCGAAACCTTTCACCACAGGAGTTGGCAGAAGTCTTTACCTTAAAATTTCAGTCTAATGGAGACTTTGTCTTCAAGCCAGAGAATCGTGCTTATGATGATCAGGATGCAGAAGATAGACTTCTGAAGACTTGCTCTAGTTTAATTCAGATTGTTGATTCCCAAGAGCAGTATTCACAGAAGATTGTGCAATTTGCACATTTGTCAATAATGGAGTACTTGGGTTCTGATGAAGCAGAAAAGGGCTATCAGCTTAAATCAAATAGGGCCCATACAACCCTTGCCAAACTGTGTATTAATAACCTCATGTATCATTCGGATGTTTTGGCCCAACCTTTAGGGTCTTATGCAGCTGATCACTGGTTAGATCATATAATGGACTCTCATGGCCTTGCAATTACAGGCTTGGAAAAATCATTGAAGGAGCTCTTACATCCAGAGTCTGTAAAATACACTGAGTGGCGTAGGATGAAAGTCCATGGCAAGAGCTATGATGACAATGCTCGAGCACTCTACTGTGCTACTGTTCTAGGAGAAACAGCATTTGTACAAAAGTGGCTGACAGCATTCCCTAAAATTATTGATAGTGCAGGTGGTCCTGCTGGCACTGCTCTCTGTGCTGCTGCAGAAAGTGGTCACACTGAGACTGCCCACTATCTTTTAAATAATAAGGCAGCTGTAAATGCTCATGGGAGTGACAATTGGACCCCACTTCACTTCTCAGCACAGAATTGCCATGTTAAGATTGTCCGCCTTCTTCTGGACTGTAATGCAGATGTCAATGCTCAGCAAAAGGACAATTGGACCCCACTGCATTTGGCAGCACAAAAAGGCCATGTTGAGATTGTCCACCTTCTTCTGGACAATCAGGCAGCTGTTGATGGTCAGTCAAAGGACAATTGGACCCCTCTGCATTATGCAGCACAGAATGGCCATGCTGAAGTTGTCCACCTTCTTCTGAACAGCCAGGCAGTTGTCAGTGGTCAACAGAAGGACAATTGGACCCCTCTGCATCATGCAGCACAGAATGGTCATGTTGAGATTGTCCGCCTTCTTTTGAACAGTCAAGCAGCAGTTGATGGTCAGCAAAAGGACAATTGGACCCCACTGCATTATGCTGCACAGAATGGCCATGTTGAAGTTGTCCATCTTCTTCTGAACAACCAGGCAGCCGTCGATGGTCAGGAAAAGAATAGTTGGACCCCACTGCATTTAGCAGCGCAGAATGGCCATGCTGATGTTGTTCACCTTCTTCTAGGCCATAAGGCAGCAGTTGATGGTCAGCAAAAGAATAATTGGACCCCACTACATTTAGCAGCACAGAATGGCCATGTTGCAGTTGTCCACCTTCTTCTGGACCGCAATGCAGCTGTAAATGCCCATGGAGGTGACAATTGGACCCCACTTCATCTTGCAGTGCAGAATAGCCATGTCAAGGTTGTCCGCCTTCTTCTGAATAATGCAGTAGTTGATAGTCAGCAAAAGGACAATTGGACTCCACTGCATTATGCAGCACAGAATGGCCATATTGAGATTGTCTGCCTTCTTCTAGACTCCAAGGCAGTTGTTGATGCTCAGACAAAGGATAATTGGACCCCATTGCATCATGCAGCACAGAATGGCCATCTTGAGGTTGTGCGCCTTCTTCTGGACAGTCATGCAGCTGTTGATAGTTGCCAGAAAGATGGATGGAGCCCACTTCATTATGCAGCACAAAATGGCCATGTTGAGGTTGTCCACCTTCTTCTGGCCTACAATGCAGTTGTTGATGGTGAACAAAATGACAACTGGACTCCACTGCATCATGCAGCCCAGAATGGCCATATTAAGGTTGTCCGCCTTCTCCTGAACAGTCAGGCAGCTGTTGATGGTCAGCAAAAAGATGGTTGGACCCCACTGGATCATGCAGCACAGAATGGCCATGTTGAGGTTGTCCATCTTCTCCTGAACAGTCAGGCAGCTGTTGATGGTAAGCAGAAGGATGGTTGGACCCCACTACATCATGCAGCACAGAATGGCCATCTTGAGATTGTCCGCCTTCTTTTAAACTGCAAGGCAAATGTAAGTGCTTATGGGAGTGACAATTGGACCCCACTGCATCTTGCAGCCCAAAATGGCCATGCTAAGGTTGTCCATCTTATCCTGGACTACAAGGCAGCTGTGGATGCTCAGCAAAAGGACAATTGGACTCCACTTCATTATGCGGCACAGAATGGTCATGTTAAAGTAGTCCACCATCTGCTGGACTATAAGGCAGCTGTTAATGCTCAGCAAAAGGACAATTGCACCCCACTACATCTTGCAGCACAGAATGGCCATGTTGAGGTTGTCCATCTTCTCCTTAACAATCAGGCAGCTGTTAATGCTCAGCAAAAGGACCATTGGACTCCACTGCACTTTGCAGCACATCATGGCCATGTTGAGGTTGCTCGCCTTCTATTAGACCTCCAGGCAGCTGTTGATTCTCTCACAAATGCCAATAAGACTCCATTACTTCTTGCACAGTTGAATGGTCATGTTGAGCTTGCCACCATTCTCAAAACCCAGATGTAGGCTTATCATCTTGGTACTACATATATGTAGTATGTTGCAAGCAAGGCTATCATGTAGGCTGTATGACTATTTCAATGCAGTGTATACTGGTTCATTTCAACATATAAATACTTGTACATTTAAATTTCCGGAGACTCTTACAACTTTTATCAATTTGTGTGTATGTAGCTTAGGCTGATCATAAGTCATTGACTTAAAATGCAAATTCAATTATTAACATCTTGAGAGTCGGTATTTGGTGAGTATGCTCAAGTGAGCTGGGTAGATAGGCTCCACTAATGGCCCGCTGCTTGTTATTGGACACCTTACATGCAAGAGATAGCTAGTAACAGGAGTGTGCACTATTTTCAAGTGCAGTACTTAGCTCTTGGAAGAGTCATTGAGGCAAACTGGAATGAAAAGCTCAGGGAGAGTTCAGTCAATATTCATATGGCAAAATATGAGGAGGTACTTGATATCCTTGTATACCAATAAGTGAGCATCTCTTGCCTCTTCCGGATAATGTTGAATGTCTCAATAACAACACAGGTGCCAGATGGAGTTGCAAATGCAAGCAGAGGTATAGGAGCAAGGAGCCTGGTACTGGCCAGAACCATCAGATCACTAATTTGGAAGATGAGGACATGGTACAGTGGTGGGAGTAGGGCTAGATGAATATTTGTGAAGAGAGGAAGTAGATGAAAAAGTAGATAAACTGATGTCATGATGTTATTTCATTTGTTATTTTCAACCAATCAAGTGTAAGGTTTTTTATTCGGTGGCCCAACAGTAGCCAGACTTAAATAGACAGTACTAGGCCATTAAATAGATAAAGTATGTTCGGAAATGTTGTCAGATAATGTCCGACATCTGGTAATAAAGTTTCTTTTGTAGTCACCAGGTAGGCAGGTGACAGCAACTGCTGTAACTAAAGAATGTGTAGGGGCTTGAGAGTGGGATTTCAAAAGTATCTGCATTTTCCAGATGTGGGCTAGCTCCAGATAAGGGCATACTCGCACTAAGTCACTAGAGCTCAATAGACATCTACGGTACTAAGTATCTCTTTATGCCGTTTGAAGACAGGTCTTGGGTTCCATAGTAGCACATTGCTATTACTGTACTATTTCAAATGCCAGTTTATCCACTATGATGCATGACACATGGTCAGGTTCAGATTATATGTTTGAGGCTGCCACTGCCAATGCATGATGCATTCAAATTTAGTTCAGTTCATCATAAGCGCTAGTCTGGATGTCAGACAGACTCTCAGTTTCTGATGCAAAATGGCATCTTTGCTGGGAGCCAGTCCTCAAATTAACCAAAAATAGCCTAATACTTGATCTATCACATGAAAGGTATTCACATTTCCAAAGAATAGCAAGCAGCAGCAATCCATCCCACCTCAACATTGAGCATTTTATTGCCTAAAATGCTCAGAGACCCCCATATATATGACTGTAATTCCATTTGAAATAGTGCAGTATTCAATCATATCAAGAAGAGCATCCCAACATCAAGTCGGTTAGCATAAATCTATCTATCAGTCTGACAGTCACTGCCATGGAAGAAGGCAATCCCTTACAGTCATTTCTAGTTGTTCCTTTCATGGACTCTTTGTATCTGGTATCTGGCTATTGATCCCAATCTTGACTAAGTAACACTCCCCCTTCCTCTTCAGCAATTGCAATGCAGATCAAAATATCCTTGAAGGAGATACTTAGTAGGAGACCAATTTCCCACTGGTAGAAACACTTCTAGCCAACTTCTTTTGGGTTTGGGTCAGGTCTATCTTTCTTTTTGGACCCAAGTCTTTGGAGGATTTAATTACAATTTCAATAGCACAATACTGCGGAAATCGAGGCCCGATAATAGAGGCTATGACTAGCGAAACCCTTTCCAAGCTGTCTAATGATGAGGCAACGACACTAAGATAGCTGAGCTCTGTCGCCCGAATTTGAATGTCGGTGTACTTGGTATGTGCAAAATTACAGTACATGAAAAATTTAGAAGTTGAAACTGACATCGTATGTATCTTGAGGATGTGAGAATAGGATTTTAAGTAATTGTGTTTCTAAATATCTAAATGTGAATATATGCACATCTATTCATACTGTCACTGGTGAAGAGAACAATGTCGAGCCTGGGTTCTGCAGTGGCAGCCTGGTAGGCAAACCTGGTAGACAATTGAAGGCTCATTACAGATTTGCAATATGAACACATATAGTGAGTGCTCTGTAAGAAAGCAGAACAACTGGACAGCCAAGTATGCTTGTCAAGAATGGAAGTACTTTCTTACGGTGGAGTCAAAGAGCTCCAGCAGCCTGTAGTTCCCCTGTGCTTCAATAGGTGATTTTTGAATAACTTCTGGCGTACATTCTTATCAAGACAAAGCCTAGTTCTATTTCCCCACCCTTCCCTTAATGGTGATGACACGCATTCGTGTTGACGTCTCACATACATATGACACATCGATTTCCACGGCTCATTGCCGAGTCATTCAGCCTCCGGCCTTGCATGTATTAGTACGGGAATGAATGGATATTCAGTAATTATCCTCATTCGAGCTGGAATCACTTATACGGGGTGGAGCTGGAATGAAGCTGTAAGTGGCGTGTAAGTCTGGCCTGAAAATTTAGCACTATGACTAAACATCTCCAGCGGTGTCAAAGCGGTTTGGCTTCAGGAATGAAAGTGAATTAACCCAATATTCTTCTGCTTGGGATAAATTTATTCTTCGAGCACTTTGATTAACACGATACCACAAAAGCCGGACCTCATAATACTTAGTATGTCTCCTTCACTCGCGATTCTGAAGCGCCCCAAACCTTACTTGCATGGGAACAAATGTTATATGATGTTCTTAAAGGTATGTGAATAAATATCATAGAGTACGTACTTGTGAGAGTGACCCGCCGCCATCGATCGGGGGCAATTACTACGAGTTCAAGATCAATTATGGGCCTCGCATACTGATGCAATGCAACGGACGCTCGGTCTCCCCTGCATATGTAAAGGTTGACATAGCTAACACCTTCTGTGTCGTTAACTGGTATAAGCCATCATCAAGAAAAGAGACCAGTGGACGATGAAAAGGAACAGTTGCACAAGGAAGATGAGATTTACACGGAGATATTGGTAAATGCACACGCAATGAGGCTAGAAGGCACTAAAAAAACTTGGCCGAGCACAGGCAGGTTGAATTGGTCTAACCCTCGCAATTTATACAATTTTAGTTAGTTTGCCTTGAATTTTACATAGCCGAGGTTGCATTTACAATTTGTTTCAACATTACTTGAAAGGTATGAGTACCGCCATACATTAGCGTTGGCCCACTAGTGCCAGCAGCATGGGTTAAGTTACGAACAGAGAAAGTAGCTAAAAAATAGAACAGGGTGAAATTTTTAAGAAAGAGTGGGAGGGGGAGAATCAAAGGGGAAGGTATAGTCAAGTACAATAAAAAAAAAGGAGGGAACAGTCAAGGGGAACTATTCAATCAGGCCACCAAATGCATCCTGATCTGACAGAGATGTCCAGATTTCCTGCCACATTATTCAGGTTCCTGCCCATATCCCCTTCCATTGAATGTGCAGGATGCATATTAGTCTCAACAAACATCGGTATGTTACATGTAGAGAGCACTATACTTATTGTGGACCATGTAGTATGCAGCTATAAATTCTCTTGTGAGCCTCATGCAGCATCAATACCCGAAGGTTCTCTACAAATTAGCCTCAAACCTTTTTTCTTTCGGCCTGTGAGAATTTGGGTCAAGACACATCCAAGGTGTGTTCAACTTACTACATATGAGTGGCTGAAGTTGAAATACATGGCGAGAACACTTGCTACCAAAGTTGAATCCGGAAAGCGGGTATCAGTTGCAGGAGGTCGAGATGTAACAAGCAAACTGACCTAGGGCTCGTTGCTTTGTTCATCCTAAAACACTATCCACTTCTGTACTTAAATTTGCCGTACTGCAGGCTAATGTCCGCAACTTGTTTCTCGACGCAAAGACTGAGTATGATATATTTAGCTTTGCCTTTGCTATTTTAGGCTATCCAATTCGGACCGAGCTCCGGGCCACGTCACACATGGAGTCCGCGTTTTTTTCCACTTGTTCTCTTTCACTCAACGGTTTGAGGCTCAACAGCGCCCAGCTCGTAGACTTGACTTTTTCCGAAGCCTTACCGTGTACAACACTACGCTAAACGATTTTGACGACTCGTTCACGCTAAATGGATTCTCTCGTATCTCAGTTCCAGAGCCTGATACCTATTGACGCGTCTAAGCGTTCTTTATGGATTTCACTGGCCTCAATCACGTTCAACCCGACTGCTTGGAATATTATTGCTAGAAATGGTGAGTATGACATTTTTTTTCCCGGCGGAACAGCGGAGGACCATGTGAAAACTCCGTTGTGGACTTGTCAGTTTACTGACAATTTCTTTTCCATGTTGTTCTCTATACTGCGTACGTTCTGACGCGTCAATGACTTTCATTCTCTCGTTTTTGTATCCTTCGTATCTTTGCCATGCTCAGAATACCGGAACCGAACCATGACACGAAGGATTTTCGGAGGAAACGCGCGAATGGGATGCTACTTCCTAGCAATCGCAATCTTCTCGTTCGGGATGATAAGAGACTCTTTGTGAGCGATGCTCCGTTGACTTTGTGTCATTTCTCAACTTTTCTCAACTCAGATACACGCGTGCACTAAACGACCAGCCCCAAAAAGCCCTCTTACCTCAGCCCCTGAACACCATCGTCGCAGCTACATTGGCCATTGTCGGTCAGATATTGGTGCTCACTTCAACGTGGCAGTTGGGCATAACCGGGACATTTTTGGGTGACTACTTTGGTATTCTGATGGATTCCAAAGTCGAAGGGTGAGTAAAAGAAAGCGAACTGCAGAGACTGTCAACTGACTCTTGCAATTTAGATTCCCGTTCAATGTGCTTCGGGACCCTATGTATGTAGGGAGTACGATGTGCTTTACTGCTGGCGCGCTCTGGTTTGTAACTGTTTCTGTTCTTTTAACGGACACAACCCTTGACACGATTTTCTTATTCGCGTAGGTACGAGCGTCCTGCAGGACTATTGATTACGCTCTATGTGTATATTGTATATGTCATTGCTTTACGGTATGAAGGGTACGCAGCTCTTGCTCATAGGTTTCCTTGTTTGCCACGTGGCTAATGCTCCTTCGTAGACCATTCACGGACATGATATACTCTGCGCGGGAGGCAGCGAGGGCCAAGGGAAATGCTGAAACGAAGAAAGAGCAGTAGATCATTAGTAGATCATTCAAAATTTTGCTCGGAAAATCATGGGTGGAGGAAGGGATTCTCGTTTAGAGTAGATGAAGGCGGAGAGAAAGACTGGTTTCAACGCCAGGTACATATTGTTTTACATATCTAGCGAGTTTAATGACTGGGTTCAACGCCAGTAGACGTACAGTAGGCGTGCATGGAAGTATGCAATTGGTGATCTACTGTCGAGTATCGATTGATACTGAGTCATATGGCTAAAGTTGTAGGGCGAGATGGCCGAGCGGTCTAAGGCGCTAGAATCAGGTTGCCTAATGGTCCTGATCTATCTAGTCATTCGTGGCGTGGGTTCGAATCCCACTCTCGTCATGGGAGGAATTGGTTAGAATTGCTTTTTTTCTCCGCCGTCGCAGAAAATAGCAATCAATGAAGCTGAGGTGTATTATACAAGGATAGCAAAAACGTTAAGCGAAGCAAGCAGATTTTTGGCCAAAAAGAAAAAAACTGAGTGTCATTGAGTCAGATAGAATAGGGTAGCGTTTAGCAGAGTTGAGATGAATGGGAGTTGGGATAGCAATTGCAGAGATAACGAAAAAAAAAAAACATAGCCGAGTGGAGTAGGGTCACGGTAGCATTGAGTAGAGTAGAGATGAATTGAGAACTGGGATAGCAATTGAAAAGATAACAAAAAAAAAAACCCCCCCGAGAAAAGAAAAACGAATACAGAGCATTTCACTTCACTTCCGCTTAGACTCCTTTTTATTCACGTACTATACTTGTAGACGAGCCTCGTTCTTCCTTCCTCCCTTCCTATGAGTTGCTCATAGGTGCATACGCTCAGATGGGACCATAAACTCCGCTATTAATATCCACCACATACGGTGCGTAAATGTCCAGATCAACTTCACCTTCCGCGTCAGCATCAGCTTCTCCATCTGCATCCTCGGCTCCGTTAACTAATGTTTGAAGAGTCGCACCGTAAGGAACTTCGCCGCCTCCTCCTCCTTCAACTTCGCCGGCCGCTGGTGCAGAACCAGACGCGGTAGGTGGTAAAGGCTCTCCATTAGAGAGATCCTTCCTTCCAGTACCCAATTTGACAATCGGCCCTTTGCGTTTCCCATTAACGGCATCGTTACCCGTCGCGGTCGAAGAAGCGGAAGCACCAGCATTTGCATGTTTCGCCGCAGCGTTATCGGTTAACTTTTTGCTTTTTGGCGGCTTCTTTGCCTTGGCAGTGGTGGTGGTACTCGTCATCGTCGTCGTCGACGACCGCTGTCCGTGCGCTCTCCCCTGGCCGTTGACCGGAACCGCTGACGAGATGGATTCCGCCCCAGGAACTTGCGAACTCGACGGCACTATTGACGCTACAGTTTGGAAGCTAACGGGGCTTGCGCCAGCGGCAGTGGTTGTAATTGAAACACCAGGGGGGGCCAGGTGCAGGTACGTCGCCGTAGATTGAGAAGGAATAGGATGGCTGTCTACATGTGTAGGAGCTGGCGCAGCAGGGGAACCGCGGTAGAGGTACGACGTTGTAGATTGAGAAGGAGGAGGAGGGGGGTCAACACGGGTAGGAACTTGCGGAGGTGGATAACCAGAGTAGGAATAAGGCTTGCGCTGGTATTGGGAAGAGGTAGGAGGAGACGGAGAAGGCGGAGCTGAGGCAGAAGAAAGCAATGGGCCAGGAGCGCCAAATCCATGAGCTCCTCGAGATGGCGCAGTATGCGGATTGTTACTTGGTGCTGGTGCTCCCGCGCCTGCAGAACCTGCAGCATTCGCGCCTGGGGAGAGAAAAGCAGGCGGTAGATGTCCTGTACCATGCAGAAGCGCCATGAGCAGATAGGATTGCATGGCGGGGGGAAGGGCGGCGATGACAGGAGCCGACTGTTGAAATTGGACCGGCAATGGAAGGTTGGGATCAATGGGACGGTACGTTTGAGGTACAAGAGCAGTCGACGTGGTGGTCGGAGCTGATAATGAAGCGGAGGTGAAGACAGAAGGATCAGTCGGAGAGAATGAGGTGGAAGGAGTAGACGTCGAAGGATGAGAGGGAGGGTTGAGTGAAAGCTGTCCAAAATGGTTAGATGTCGACGGGACAGTTGGGGAAATCCCAATACTCGACGAAGCTGCTACGGTTTCAGGTTTTGTAGAGTCTGGGGTAAGCGACGCAGATTCGGGTTGCGCCTTTTTCTGCTTTCCTTTACCCTTTCCCTTCGCGGTGGCTTTTCGTGCAGACCCATTCGCTGAAGAAACTATTTCCTGCGAAGCACCTTCTTGATCCATTGCCTCTTTTTCATTCACTTCTGCTTTTTTTGCTTTCCCAGCGCGACCGCTCGTCGACTTGGACGACTCCCCCTGTTCATCTATTCCTGTACTATCCTGTATCAGCCCTTCCTTCTCCACGGTTCCCTGGATATCATTCGGCGCATCAGGCGGTTCCTCCACTGTAGTCTTGGTCGAACGTGTCCTCCCCGAAGATCTCACCGCAGTCGTCTTAGACTTGGGTTTCGTTTTCGGAGTGGTCGGTTTGGCCGGAGAGGAGGGCTTTGCTGTCGCAATTCGCCTAGCTGAGGTTCGCGTTGCTGAACTAGAAATCGACGTTGAAGCCGTCAAGGGTGTCACCTGGTGTGTGGGTTTGCGTGGAGTGCGTTTTGGCCTAGACGAAGCAGTCGCTTCAGATAAGACCGATGGCGCTGGCTGCTCTTGATGATTCTCGTCCTCAATCAGCTGATCGACCCGAGCATCCGCATCATCGGTATCGTCCCCCTTGTCGTCTAGAACGGCGATCTCGACTTGTGCAGCAGGAACGGGCACGGCAGGGGTAGGATTGATATCTGCGTCTACATCTTCCGTGTTTTCGTCGTATCCACCAGCCTCTGAAAAATCGGTCAGATCGGCATCATTCCTGACTGCAGGGAGGTCAACGCCTGACTCGCCAACCTCTCCAGAGCCCGACTCGGTCTCTCGAGGTAAAAAGCAGCCTGGGCGGATTCGAGGGAGGGAAAAATCTGAAGAGACGAAAGGTCGCGGACCACTCCGTCTTTTGGAGCTGCGTAGAGCTGTAGATAGCCATCCTTGACGTGGTCTCAACTTGTCTGGTGTGGCCACGTCAACAAAAACTGGACGGTCTCCAATAGTACTACTATCCTCGGCCATTGCCACGTCTTCTCCAGCGGTCTTCTTCGACTGTGACGGAGATTTAGATGCGACATCATCAGCTCTCTTCTTCACGAAACGAATATTCGCTTTCCGAGCAGAGAAGGCGGATTCCAAATACTGAGCGAATGAAGGCTGGTCATCGGAAGCCGTTTGAGGGGGCGGTACAAAATAGCCTGTCGGACCGACGACGTATAGACGAATCAGATCCTCATCCTCGACCTGGTCTTGTTCTTCCTTTCCAGTAACCTGAATATCCTGCCCTGACTCGGACAACGGTATCAGAATCTGGTTCGGAACCTTAATCAGAATCCATGAGCCAGGCTTGTGCCCCTCCTCCTCATCTCCGTAACGCAAACGTTTCCTAGCAGGTCCATTCACCTCAGATCTAGAACGCTTAGTGCTGGACCTTTTTGAGGGGGTTATTCCGTGGTAGAGATTTTCCGGGGCATTATTGTAAGAGATGGAATTGGCCAGCGCGTTTTCGAGAGAAGAATAATGAACTCCCGTAGCTTTTGAAACGGTAGTAGGTGCTTCTTTGACGCTCTGGCTTGAAGACGGGGGTATGAGAGTAGGCATTACTCGAGGAAAAGACTGTGATTTTCATTGAACTTGAGTTGAATAGCAACAGTTGCTTAGGACATACTCGAGTGATGGTCAATCGACCTCTTTAGCCGACACGCAGCTCACTAATGACGAATTTGTCGTGAATAAATGTGAAATGCCTGTTGCGCGGAATGTGAGTGAAGCACTTGGAGAGTAAATATGTTGTAGACCTTGGTACAGGACATAGAAATCTTGGTGTAGCAGTTAAGCCGAACTTGTACGGATACTCAACTCCAGGAAAGAGGTTCACAGCAACTGAGCGCTGAGCACTCAGTAAATTTCGCGTGGAAAAAGCGACCCAGAAAAGCTATGCTGGCGCTTGCTCTTCAGTCATGCGAATTTCACGTGGTGCTCCGCGTTTGTGATCAGGAACGCGTCCTCGACCAAGAAAACGCGTCAAGCGCAACGTAGTTGATAAAAAATCCCAAATTTGCTTTCTAACCGGACCGGAAGTCTGTTTATTTACATTTACTATCGTTCAGCAGCGTGCGCAGAATCCGAGAGACACCCAGGACGCTCAATATCACCCTTTGACTTGCAGTTGTTGCATATATTTACCTTGTATTTAATGAGAACTTGTCTTCTCAATTTACACAGCATGGTTTGCTCCCTTGTATCAACCTTACTCACGACTCGCTATGACAACAAGACGCATCATCTCGCTTTTCGTATATTTCCATATCTGAAGGTCCTTGACTATCAAGGACCAATCGAGACCCTAGGAGACTTCTCCACAACAGTACAACCCAAGCAGGATGTGTTTCTCGCCCACCGCAAATATCTATCAAGCTTGCATTGGTTTCAAATACCTCTCTCACTCCGATGCTTCGTGGACTGACGGCGACCTTCGAGGGGGCAATGAGGGAAGAAAATCAGTTCGAGATCTTGTTGAGTCCGTCAATGTCTAGTAGATGACTTCTTGGAGGCCCGGAGACTCCTAGATGCGATACTACCTAAGCCCATCAGCTAGTCCGACCTACGTTCATCCATTGTTGCTGCAATTTGTAAGGCATCATGGAGCGAAACATATCCTTACTCTCTGAAACGGAACCTCGATCGTTGCAAATACCGTCCTTCGTGAAGGCAAGCGAGCTACAACGACTTACAAAATGCTGTATAAACCTCAAGTAAACGCTCGTAACTGACAAGTTTAGTAAATCCCTGCTTCAAAACCGGCCGACTTCGTCTAGCGTAGAAGCTCAGGAACACCCAGGACTCTCAATGTCACTTCGAGGCCGAATTTGACTCAAATGACTACAGCTGTCGCTCTTTAGTACTTAGCCCTACTGCGGAAATGAAGAGTCCGAAGAGAAATAAGGAACCGCAGTTGCGTGTCCCTTGTACTCAATTGCAAGAGTATCTTGTCTTCGCATCATCTTGTCTTCTGATTTTATTCAATCCGGAGATCCAGCTGACGAAAGCCCTTATAAGACAGCAGACCAGAGGTTGGCGATATCAACTTCCCTCTCAAACCCGTCTTCTTCGCGTCTGAAACGAGCACTCAGAAAGTAACATGTCTCTTTCCGTTGACAAGACCTACCATCTCGCCGTCTGTCTCTTTCCAGAAATGACAGTCCTCGACTACCAAGGACCAATCGAGATCTTAGGAGGTTTCTCCACAGCTGAACGCGCCAGAAAGGACACGTTTCTCACCTACCTCAAACATCTACCCAACTTCGCCATCGACGTCGAATACCTCTCTCATTCAGATGAACCTGTCACCCCCTTCGTTGGCCCACGAGTATTACCGACGGGGACCTACGAGGGAGCAATGAAAGCAGGGAAGCAGTTTGATATCTTGTTGATTCCTGGCGGTACGTCGATCTCTAGTCGATAACTCCTTCGAGGTACGGAGATTCATAGCCGTGATACTGCTTTAGGTCCATCAGCCAGCCCAGCTCAAGCTCATCCATCGTTGCTCGAATTCGTAAAGCAACAGGCTCCAGGAGCGAGACACATCCTGACCGTCTGCACTGGATCCTGGATCCTTGCGGGTACTGGCCTCTTGGAAGGAAAGCGAGCGACAACGAATAAAATGATGTATAGGGTTGTTACGGTTAGTTTCCGCAGCTTGTCTCCGCAGTTCACCTTACATGAGCCTATTCAATCATATGTGTACGCAGGAAAATACAAAGGACAGGAATATTGAGTGGATGCCAAAGGCTCGTTATGTGATTGGTGATGACGATCATAAGATTTGGACCGCTTCCGGAGTAACCGCTGGTGAGTAGTTCGTCCCTTACGTAGGCCGTACAATTCCAGTGACATTGACTGTAAATTTGGTCTAGGTATGGACCTAGCAAACGCATTCTTGGAGTACCTTGCTGGACCTGAAACGGCTAGAGAGTTCGCTGTGGGAGTGGAAATGAGTTGCAGAGGTCCCGGAGACGACGAATTCGCTGTGATTCAAGGGTTGGTCTAATACGAGTACAGTTCAATTTCGTTCCATCGTTCCCGGAACACGTTCATATCATCAAGTTTCATATCTTTCACCCTATCCCCAATCTTCCATATTATAGACTCTGTACCGTACTCTTACCGCTGCACCTAGCTCATTTTTTTTGCAAATGTCACTCAGAACGGAGATGAGAATGCTGGTAGTAAGTGGTAGGCCGAAGTTGCTTTCCACAATCATCGCCTCCCGCCAAGCCGCTGGCCGTTAGCAGACCTAGAAGCTAAATCACAGAAGGATAAAGGAACACAGAAGGCCGATTTGAAGTATCTGCACTAATGGTAATAACTTAAATACAGGTATTCAACATGTTAGATGCAAGATACAATTTTAAAAGTGTAATAAGTTTCATTCCTTCTGTCAACATTATGCTCTCCCACTTCCCACCTTCGACAATTCGCCGTAAATGCCGAGTGCCTGTGTTCGGGCTCCATATGGTGCCAGCGAAGCGGCTTATCGGCAGAAAAGATGCAGGCCTGGCGCCTGCCGTTTAGGCGCCCCAGCTTCTCAGTATCTTGTCAGTATCTCATCGTCCTCAGCCCAATACCGCGAACTCCTCAGCTCTCCACCCCGTCTCTCAGAGTACAGCAACCGGTTACTGGAAGCTCCAGACTGTGCCCCTTGCGGGCTGCCTTTGTTCCTCCCCCTCCTGCCCCATTGGGCCAACCCCCAGCAAGCGCTTAGCACTTGCCCCAGTCATGCGGTTCTCACGTGCCGCGTTTTTAATAGAATTTCAATTTAGAAACGCGCTGCTTCGACTACGGAATTTGATCCAACGCTCTTAACTGATGCCAAGTTCAAAACTCCGCTTCAACACCGGACTAGAAGCTGCGTATTGATGCAAACTTCATTTATTCCCATCTAGCGGCATGAGCGGAGAGGCTTCGAGATTTGTAAGAAGATACCCAGGACTCTCAATGTCACTGTTTTTGACTCAAACTACCGCAGTTGCGTGTCCCTTGTACTAAACGGCATCCTGTCTTCTGATTTTACTCAATTCAGTGATTCAGCTGACGAAAACTCTTATAAGACGGCCGACCAGAACTTCACGATATCAACTTCCCTCTCAAACCCGTCTTCGTGTCTGAAACGAACACTCAGAAAGCAAAATGCCTCTTCCAGTTGACAAGACCTATCGTCTTGCTGTCTGTTTCTTTCCAGAAATGACAGTCCTCGACTACCAAGGACCAATCGAGATCCTAGGAGGCTTCTCCACAGCTGAACGCGCCAGACAGGACACGTATCTCGCGCACCTCAAACATCCACCTAGCTTTGCCATCGATGTCGAATATCTCTCTCATTCAGATGAGCCTGTCACACCCTTCGTTGGTCCACGAGTATTGCCGACGGGGACCTACGAGGGAGCAATGAAGGCAGGGAAGCAGTTCGATATCTTGTTGATTCCTGGCGGTACGTCGATGGCTGTTTGATAACTCCTTTAAAGTTTGGACATTTATAGCCGTGGTATTGCTGTAGGTCCATCAGCAAGTCCGACTCATGTTCATCCATCGTTGCTGGAATTCGTAAAGCAACAGGCTCCTGGAGCGAAACACATCCTTACCGTCTGCACTGGATCCTGGATCCTCGCAGGCACTGGTCTTCTTGAAGGAAAGCGAGCTACAACGAACAAAATGCTGTATAGACTTGTAACGGTTTGTCTATGCAGTTTATCTTCCATGCGTGGATTCAAACCTAAACACAGGAAAGTACGAAAGACAAGAACATTGAGTGGATGCCAAAGGCTCGTTATGTGATTGGTGATGACGATCATAAGATTTGGACCGCTTCCGGAGTAACCGCTGGTGAGCAACTCACCCTCTAGGCTAATGGCCGTACAAGTCCGATGATATTGACTGTTCGGTATAGGAATGGACCTTGCAAACGCGTTCTTAGAATATCTTGCTGGGCCAGAAACGGCTAAAGAATTTGGTGAGGTGGTAGAAATGTGTGTGAAAGGTCCCGGAGACGATGAGTTCGCTGCGATTCACGGGTTGATCTGATGCAAAATACAACCCAATCCCATTCTATCATCTCTTCTTGTTCGTATCAATATGTTACATCTTTTTCTCCTTGCGCCCAATGTTCCGGATAATCAATCACAGATGTCTGTGAGCTTCAGCAAAATCTTCCACCGTCTGCCAAACATGTCCTTCCCATAGCTTATTCGCACTGCCTGCATCCCCTCGCTCCGTTTCAGTCCTCCGGTCCCAACCCGTACTGGCCATTCCGCAGTCCGCTTCAATCTGTAAGAACGTCTTCAACGTCGCCTCCTCTGGGGTTTTTGCCGGAACTTCGTCCCCTTCGGGTATAAATTCCAGAGGCTTGCGGTAGATGCGGGACAAACTGCGCATGGTGATGCGGTCTCCCTGGATCCGAAGTGATTGATTCTTTAGACGCGAAGAGGAAGAGGGAAAAGCTGTGATGACATGCGCAACGAACCCTTCGGATAAAAAATCCGTCAGGACTTTATCAAATACTGCTTTCGCAACACAACATACCGCCAATGTCTTCCTCACTTGTCACGCTGAAAAATGTTTCTCCCTTACCCAAGACGTTGACCGCATGATTCGTTTCAGCTCCGACCAGCCATGGAAGAGAGTCTATGAAGATTCCAGTCTGGTGTACACGCATTCATCATGATGATTTTTGAAGGACAAATCGTTTAGAAACCCACGTAAAAACGCGTGTAAGGCAGCTCAATTTTCTTCAAATACTCTATACAATTCTCAGTTCGAAGTATTATTCTTCAGTTATTGAAAGAGACTCACCGGCGAACGCGTCCTTTTGGCCAAATATGTTATCCTCACCCAAATATTGCGCCCCCTCCGTCGGTACACCCCATTCCGATGGCACAAACAATTTGACACACCCGCTCAATTTTGCCGCATCCGCGAAAACATACTGAGCCTTAAGACCTGATGCATTCACAGTACTGATTACTATTTCGATGTTGTGTTCCTTGAGGATAGCTGCGAGAGCCGTTGCATTGTAGTCTGCTTCAACTATAGGTACGGAGGAGAGGTCAGAAGGGAGAGACTTGTGCGGATGAGGCTGTTCGTGAGGATGAAAATGGAAAAAGTGGTGATGGGCAGCGTCGTTGACCTTTGCACTGCGAGTCAGGACCGTGACATTCGCTTGATTGGTGGCTAAGAGAGCACGTAGAATACGCGTCCCAATTCGACCTACGCCAATGAGAGCGACATTTTTAGAGATAGTTGAAGACATGGATCGCTGCCAAGATAGCCGAAGGAGCCATGAACACTTTATATGTACCAGAAAAATAGGCCTAACGCGTCAATGATCGGTTCATCTTGCCGAGTGCGGGAGAGACAATCCCCACACTGACCTATCTAGACCACAGGTTTCAGTAGGTTTCAGTACATAGGTTGCGGGAAGTTTACGAGATAATAGAAACTCATGCTGCTCCAGGCTCAATCCAGGTACACAAGAATAGAATTGAGAGTTGAACAAAGGCGCTGAAGCCGATTCCGAGTCGGATAGGTATTTTGTTCCAATCGACAACGTGCCCTACCCGTTGAATGTTCTTCAATTTCATGGTATTTCCTTGACTAGAAAAGAGCATCATGCGGGAGTGCCACAATCTGTTTGTTGCTGAGATATAGGTTCTTGAATTGATTTTTGCGACTCTTCATTACCCCAAGTAAGTGAGACTAAGTAGTAAGCCGCAACAATGGTAAGTCGTGCTCTGTTCGCTTGGGAGATTTCCGTGTGGGAGTATCCGTGGGGGGTATTGTGGCTACTGGAAATAGTAGTGTATCAAATGTAAAATGAAACGCTTTCGGTCGCCAGTGTGAGACCTTGATAAATAGAAAGAAAAGGTGGGTTTCGATGAGTGGCCGCTCACTGAGGCTTCTCGAATTGATGCCAGTGGATACAGCTTTCAATATCATGCTTCTGAAAAAAGCTTGACCTGCTGGGCGAAGTTACTTGGAAGTTACCCTCTTTAAGCAAGATCAAAGCTAGCTGTTTTAAGATAAGCTCTAGCCCCAGTCGTAAAACGGAGTAGTTCATCCTTTAGAGGCCTATCAGCATGCACGTACAACTATAAGCAGGGTCCAGACTGTCCAGCTCAGCTTTAGATTCTAGGACTGGGCGTTTCTCTGCCGCGCTCTCATGTTCGATTGTCAAGATAAGGTTTTCAGAGCCTTTTATATTTTTTGCAGCCATTGCTCCGATGACGGCCACCGATAGTAAGAATGGTGGATGTAGGGACACTCAGAATTCGGGTCCGGAGTCCGGCAGGTGGGACCGTGTGCCAAGCCTCCGACTCCGGACCGTCTATTTGCTTTATATAGTTAGTCAAAGCGTTGGATCTTATGCCAAATTTGGACTACCAGTATCTCAAAAAATTAACTTGCGATGCAATGTATCCCAGAGCTCCGTCCACCAGAAAATATGATAACAAAATTTCGCTAGCCATAAAGCCACACTTGTCCTTACAAACTAGAGCTCCCTCCACAAGAAAATATAATAGTAAAGTTTCGTTAGCCATAAGGCCATGCTTGTCCTTACAAACAAACTAGAGCTGACATCCTGTTGAAACGTTACTTTCACTTGTTGAAAAATTTTAGAAAAATATTTCCTGTTAAATCAAGTCTTATCCTTGTAATTAGTGACTGGGCAGGGATCAAGTAAGATAAAGATAAATTTCTCAATTAGACACTATAAGCTAAAGGACTGATAGAAATAGAAACAATTGTACAACTGCAAGTAGGGATTTCTGAGTAGCTTGACTCATTCCCAAATTCCACAAAAAAATATAAGAAACATAAATATATAAGCAGGAGGATGAATATTTAGCAGAAGATCCCAAAATTGAATGCCCAGACTGGTGATGATATCCATATACCTTTGTGTGGCATCTCTCAGGCTGATACTGGTCCAACTTGCAATGAGCTTTGGCCTCACTATGTCAAGGAGGTTTGGACTGATCAATATCACATTCCAAGCCTGCACATTGTTCAAACCTTGAGTAATATCATTCCAGACAGCCACAATCTGAGTCAGACTATTGGCTATCTTTTGCATGAACAGTGGCAAACTGACATTCTCTAGTAATAATTAAAAAATAAGGCAAAGAGCATCAGGAAAAAGACCCTATAGCCCAGGCACATATGGGTTGTTATAGGTTATCCTCAGGCAATTTAAGGCTTCTCAGGAGTCCTGGACTACATAGGCTGCCCAGGATGCCACATCAGGAAAAAATCCCCTAAGTCCAGGTTGCCCAGAGATACCCCCCAAATCCTGGACAGTCTCAGAATCCCTGGGCTCCCTGAAAGCCCTGAGGTCACTTGAAATCATCTCCAGGGCACCCTCAGGGTTCTCAGGCACCCCAGGGATTCTGAGGGATTCTGAGGCTATTTAGGATTTGGGGGGTATCTCTGGGCAACCTGGACTTAAGGGAATTTTTCTGATGCAAGGGACACCCCCCAAATCCTGTGGAGCCTGAGAGTCCCTAAGGATCCCTGAGGCTGCCCTGAAGATCCCTGGGGATCTTTCAGGTGTCCTGAGGCTTCAATATATAAATGTGAAATAATAAAATATACTTTCATCTGTTCTTCTACTTACTCTACTCTATATATCCTACTCTTGTATTGCTTTTAGTATACTGTAGTATTGTACTTTATAATATAGCTGTGATAGTATTTCTTCAGTTTTACTAGTTAGTTATCATACATTAAGTACAGTTTATTATACTAATGTAAGCTCTGTATTGACTTAACATACTCAAGTACAGTATATTTATGTAGTACAAAGCCTATACATATATACATAGTATACATTCAATAAGTTATGATAATATTGTGCATGTTCACCATGGGAAAATTTTTTTGATTGTAGACAGTTCATGGTGAGCTCATCATGTGATCTATGAAAAAAGTGAAAACATCTGCATAATTCTCACCAATTAAATGTTCTGGTTGTGTATTAGACAAGAATAATGCATGACAATATATTTGCAATGTAACTGTATATAATTTGTAGCATTTAGAATATTTCTGCTCCTGGGATCCTCAGGGAGCCCCAGGGAACCCCAGAGAGCCCTCAGGGACTCTCAGGTTATTTTCAAACATCATTCAGGGAGCCTAGGAATTGGCCCAAAATCTGGTAAGCCTAAGCAACCTATGCAACTTGTGGTGTCTGAAAGTGCCTGAGGGTCCCCAGGATTTGGGCAATTCCCTGGGTGTCCTCAGACTTCCTGTATTTGCCTGGGAAAAAGGTGTTTTTTCTGATGAGAACTTACTATTTATGAGGCTGGAATGAAATGAAGGAATTGTTCTTATGGGTAATTTGGCATTGCATGTTTTTCCCTATATGAATAAATTTGATTGCATCTTTTTTTTATTTTCCCATGCTTCCCCAGTGAGATGTGCATTTTATCTTCTGTTTTGCTAATCTTGTACCCAGATGTATAGGACACTCCGGCACTTCATGCTGCCTGTAAAATACAAATGTAAATAAGCAAACAAACAAAAAAAACAAACAATGGGTGTCTATGATGCCGCTTATGTGTCAGATGCTGAGCTAAGTAATGATGCATGCCTCCCCAGTGAGATGCACATTTTATCTTCTGTTTTACTAATCTCATACTCAGATGTATAGAACACTCTGGCATCTTCATGCTGCCCATAAATTACAAATATAAATAAGCAAACAATCAAAAAAAAAAAAAGAACAAACAATAGGTGTCTACGATGCCACTAGGCGCGATGAGACGGAAGCAATTCACTTCCTTGCTACCGCTCCTCTTAGTTGTCTCGCCGCCTGCACACATGGCATCGAGTTGACAAGCAATTTTCACTTCAGCTCTTAATTATCTTAATTTTGGATTAATTTTTCATACTCTACAGCCTTTATTATGACAAATTCCTAGGGCATTGACATGCCATTGGTGCACAATGGTCCTCCCCCTCATTTGGGAAGCATTGCAATGCCCGGGTCTAACTTCCTCAATATTAACACGAGGTTCTAACTCAGCATCAAGCACAGAGATGGCGTCATTATCCCTTGGCACATATTCACAACCACAGTAACCTTATTGTCCTTTTTCAGCCTTGGTCTCTGGGGGTTCAACGACTACTCAGTTTGTGGCTACTCCTCAAGCCTCCTTGACCCCATTGCCTTCTCAGCCTTCCCAAAATCAGAATCCTCCTCTTTCTCAGCATTCTCAGAATCAGATATCTCCTCCTTAGCCCCAGCCTTCCCAAGTCAGAATGGTCCCTCAGCTCAGACTCAGCCTTCTCAGTCAACCCCAACCCAGCCGACACCAGGCCAGCAATCCTAGGGGCAACAGACTGGCCCTACCAGCAGCATACTTGGATCCACTCAGACTGCCGCTACCCCTAAGTTCATGGTGGCACGGGGTGTTTTGCTCAATTCTCAGGAGGAGTTGGAGCCTCACATTGCAGCCTATGTGAAGGCTGGCATTAGGGGTACAGGCATGGCTCAGATGTCAGGTGGTGGCAGGTCAATGATGAGCACACTGACTGTAATACCAGGCTCAGTGGGAAACCTGTTCAAATCAGATGAGTTATCTTAATCTCCCCTCACACTTCGGTGCTCTGTATTCCACCCATTGGTGATCCACCTGTTGGCAATGTGTATGTCCGCTGTTATTCCACCTGTGGTGATGTGTCCTGTATTGGTTCCACCTGTTGGTGTGCCGACTATTGGCAATGAGGTCCTCTTGTGGGTCACTGCCATGGCATCACCCATAAGTGTCACATTTGTTGTAATCATGGGTGTGGCTGTGGAGTTACCAATGGGTATCCTTCCTCCTTTCTGGATTGTGTTGTGTATGAGCCATTGCTTACTTTGCGTCAATCTAGGTGTTCCAGAGAAGGTGCACTAGCTGGTTAAAAAGTACAATTATGTGCCTGTTACATTGTTACAAGTGAAGAACCAAGTTTCCTTGAAAGCCGTTTCATCTCTATTGCTCAATCCTATGTCCAGTGCTCTGGTTACAGCTGAGGCTCAAGCAGATTGTACTGGTGAAATGGAAATCGATCCCATTGAGTGGCAGAGCTGTTTGGAGCTTCTCGCTTCCACAGTGGCTAAGATCCATGGTGATGCCATAGGTGACCTCTGGAAGAGACACTGTATATTGAATTTTTCCTTCCACCGTTCTAACTTGTCTTACTGCAATGAAAATTGAGAACATTTTAAATATGCCATGCATTTTTCTTCTCTTCCTAGTCCAGCCTTGTACTTGCCATGCACAGAGCGCAATGGCCTCCTTTCACACATGTAGACTCCAGATCTTTCTCAATGATGGTAACCAAAACTTCAATGATTTTTGTATAAAACTCTTGTGCCGATCCCACTTCCAACAAACTGTCAGTAACAATGGCAAGCACCGAAGACAAATTTCTCTTGGGCACCTTCATAAGAGCTGAAAGCCATATCTGACGTCCTTCACTGTGGAGCTTCACGGATTCCATTAATGCAGCATGAAAGGATGAGTCCGGATCTCTTTCTAGGCCATATAATAAGGTACGAACTGCAAGCTCCATTCTTCGATATAGCAGAGGCACAATCCCGGTTACTGTATATGGCAATCTTTGACACCTTCTTTGACAGGTCAAGACAGCGAAAGTCATTTTGCGCCTGCGCCAGGCCCTGTGCCAGATCAATACTTGAGTCTATGGCTACTATGTAAGACGTGAATCAATACATCCCAAGTATAGAATTTTACCCTTGGCTGTGGGAAGACAATCAATCATTGACTCTACATGCAGCACTTCATATGCCACTGATCGAGCCTTTTTAGCTTTAGTCTCGTAGTGTGGTTGAAAGATGGTCTGTGCACAGTCAACCCTGAAAGGACCGCCTCGGAACGATGCACGAATGTCTGTATACTCATCCACAATTTCAACAGGATCAGCAGCAAAGTAGAAAGACGGTAGGACCTCTGGTTGCGAGCCATGAAAGAAAACGACAGATTTAATGAATAAGTCGGTGAAAACAAGCGTCGCCAATCGAGATATGATGTATGACATGGCATACGGCGCCGCCGGAAATGGTGATGATAAGATTCGTGCATGCATCGTGCCATCTGACAGATCAAACCTCCCCTATCCCTAGCATCGCTGGTTGTTCTGAAACTCAAGTACAGATTCCCTAGTCTGTCTAGCCCCCATTCTCCTTGGCTTTTCACGAAGTGCACTTGCGACTACAGACGGCTCGAATGTGAAAATGCCTGCCGCTCATTCCTGCCGAAGATTATCCGCATCTCGCGGAAGGTATTTCAGTGAGTATCAGCAGTTCCAAGTACTTTCACCTCGTTTGCACTAAGTAAGTACTGTGTTCACTATAAACCCTAGTTATGTTCATTTCTGCGTGATATAAGAGCTCGTATCTTTACCATACAACCACCCTTACAATATCCCAGTGACAGTGTTCAATCTGTTCAAAGCTAAAACCTGGATGTGATGAATGTAATTTTTTTTGTATATATCTTCAGCGAGTTCAGCGATTCTACCAGTCAGACTTAGATGTGCCTTCTTCTCTTGACACCGTTAGAGCTGTTAGTCAGAGCCCAGACATGATTTCGGATCGCAGTAGATGCGACTACAGACAGCTCGCATGTGAAAATGCCTGCCACCTATTTCTGTCGAAGATCATCCACATCTTGCGGGTAGTTGCACTGAGTATGCGCAGTTTGAGGTACTTATAAAGCTTGAACTTCAGTATTTTCCTTTAACAATCTAGCTAGGACTCCCCACTCCAGTAGTTCAAACACGATGTTCGTTTCTAAATTTTCCTTTGTATGTCCCTCCAGTGTCTTTATGTGTAATAACTTTGCTAAATCCATGCACTCGGTCTTTCCTTCCTAGGCTCTGCCGCTTTTCCTTTCAATTTTTCAACCTGCTCTCTCTGCTGCCACCGCCACCAATGCTGCCGCCACTTTTATCCCCATTTCTGGCCGTCATATGGCTGCAATGGCAGTCTCCAGCGGTTCCACTGGAATATACTATCAAAACTCGACAACTGGTGATATTATCGCGGTCGGGGTTACTAATGCGTTTACTGAGGGAGGACAAGTATGGAGCTTTGGAACCGCTGTTCCATCGTCGGAAGTTAGATCAAATAGTCCAATTGCTGTAGCGGCCATAACCTCTGGCACCACAAATGTAGAGGTTTGTGCCATGCACCCTTTCGTCATAGGAGATATTTGACACCTCATTACTCAGACACGTGTGGTATTTGTCTCCCCGCACAATGTGCTATCAGAATACATCTATACGGATGCCACCGGACAGTGGCAAGGAGGTCCCACCTGCAACACGTGCATTACATCGGATGGGTTCGCTGTCGTTCCCGATAGTGAGATGCTTTATGTTTTGGTTACTGAAGCTTCTGCGGGCGCTACTCCCACTTGGAGGATTGGATTTGTCAGTGCTGGTGCTCCGGGTACGATTAGCGAGGCGGTTAATACTGGAAGTGGGTGGAGTGTGGCTCCATTGTGATAAGCAACAAGACTAGTCCTTTGGTATTTTTAAGTGGCAGATCAATGAGGTAATTAGTATTGGTACTACTTGCACTTTGTTTGACCCTTGTCATCTCTTTTTGTTACTTCTCGCGTTCCTTTCTGGATTTGAATTATTTGGGTTTAGTTTCCTCAAGTGTTGTTGTTGGACTTTCAGCACAGACAGCAACGCTGAGTTGTTCTTCTTTTTTAAATCCCGTGAATCTTTGCATTTTGATCAATTGCAGAATGCTGTTTTGAGTTTCATTATGGGTAAATGTTACTTACTCCTTTTTGCACATATGACACGAGCGGTATGCCGGCCAAACACGACCTGCCCGCACTGAATACTGATCCCGCCCAGACAATCATTGCGTTCCGCCCGCGGGCCAATTCAGTTGACGGTGTATAGTGTCTGAAATCAATACGTAATTTATACTAGCCTTCATGGCATTTAATCGCAAGAGTAAAAAAATTCTAGTCCCTGAGACTACTCATGACCCGAGTCGGAATTGCAAATGCTTGCGTTAGATACAAGGAATGGTTTGAAAAATTAGATCATTATGTCGAATATACTGTGCTGGTCAGAGTCACAGCAATTATCAGCTATAACAAACTTTTTATGCTCGCCGTCCTTGTAAGGATCAGAGTAGATATCAGCTATAGCAACTATATGCTGGCTCCCCTTGTGAGGATCACAGCATATATATGCTGGTTCCCCTTGTGCGGATCACAGTGTCTATGAGCTGTAGCATATATATTCTGCCTCTTCTTGTAGGGATCACAGCATAGTATATGAGCTGTAGCATATATAGTCTGCCTCTCCCTGTAAGGATCACAGCATGTATATGCTGGCTCCCCTTGTGAAGATCACGGCATATATATTCTGCCTCTTCCTGTAAGGATCACAGCATATATATGCTGGCTCCCCTTGTGAGGATCACAGTAGTAGATATCAGCTGTAGTAAATATATGCTGGCACTCCTTGTTAGTATCACAGCATATATGAGCTGTAGCATATATATTCTGCCTCTTCCTGTAAGGATCACAGTAGATATCAGCTGTAGTAAATATATGCTGTCTCTCCTTGTTAGTATCACAGCATGTATGAGCTGTAGCATATATATTCTGCCTCTTCCTGTAAGGATCACAGTAGATATCAGCTGTAATAAATATATGCTGGCTCTCCTTGTAGTATCACAGCATGTATGAGCTGTAGCATATATATTCTGCCTCTTCCTGTAATGATCACAGTAGATATCAGCTGTAATAAATATATGCTGGCTCTCCTTGTTAGTATCACAGCATATATATGCTGGCTCCCCTTGTGAGGATCACAGCATATATGAGCTGTAGCATATATATTCTGCCTCTCCCTGTAAGGATCACAGCATATATCCGCTGTAACAAATATATGCTGCCTGTCCTTGTAAGTTCACAGCAAATATCAGCTGTAACACATATATGCTGGCTCTCCTTGTAAGGATCAGACCAGATAATTGTACAATCCTCCGGGTTATCATAGTATCAGTCATTCCCTAAACACTTTTGTCTGGAGAACACCTACGGAATTGTAGTTTCCAGCTATAACAACCATAGTAAATTCATACAACTTGAGGGAATTCACTTGAAGCTCACACTTACTGTCAATGTATTACTTCGCAGTGGTAGGTTCTTTCTGAAATACGTTATCATTGCCTAAATACCAATGTATCAACTCTGCATCCCCTTCTGCGCCTTTGATTTATATTTAAGCTAAGGTGATCGGCATCGAACCCAATGGTGCAGGACAAAGTTCCCCGGTCTGCGCTTCTACAGTACAATGAAATATGTCGCGAGATGATTAAGTAAATATGAGGTCGGGGAACTGTTATGTTCCGGCCTTTGCGAGTCATCTGCCATGATTGACAAGACCCAGTTTTCGGACCGAATATAATACAAAAGTAAAGTATGTTTGAGCAGCTCTAACTCCGACACTCCATTCTTCCCGCGTCCCGAGTCCCGAGCAGGTGGTGAAGTAACCAGGCGCAACTGTATGGCTTATCGGGCTCAGAGCTTTCTAAATATATACTCTGTCTCTGGTATCACAATACGTATACAGAGACTTGTACAATGCCCAATGGAACTGACGTTCCGACTTAGATGTCCACATATCATCCTCAGTTGAACCCGAAGCTCTGTATATGGGTACTACTTTGAGAGGGTGTTAATTTGACTACTCGGCCACTAGGTACACATATATTTGTTCTTGTAAATTTAATTCTTCAAATTTCTGATGAAAAGGCTTGCACGACTTGGCGTACGATATGTAGAATCATCCTGTCTGTAAGTTCCAATCCCTGAACATCGATAAATACCTCTCTGTGCATTTTGTGACAAGAAAGACATTGGTTGAGTGGCCGGTTGTAAACAGCCTTTTTGACATGCCAGTGCATTAAAGTTTCTGAATCTACAATGAGAGAGGAAATAACAGAGGGAACAGATGGATGTACCAGCACCATACCCGAACTCGGTCACAACTGCACCTAGCCATATGCGTAAAGGGTTGGGACAGAGGAGATGCCAGGCCCACATTCGCTTTTTAATGTCTATCGTTTGTCCAATTTTCATCGTCCAGGGAGGTTCAAAGTACCAGTAGATATAGCAAACATAGCGCTTAGAGCTGACAATAGAGTATTTGGACAACTTGGAGTCGAGGATTAGATGTGAACATTTGACCAGTTCATGTTGTCCGGGCAAGGGTCAGAAGCACACAGGAATCTTGCTTCAGCTCTCGAGGTCCTGGGCCATGGTATATGCCCAATAGTGCCGCAAGTTGAAGTAGGTGTCAATCAGATAATCTTTCGCGGGACCTGGAAAACTTTCGAGACTTTGGGGCATGTACTTCGTCAAACATGTTCCTAGCGCTATGCCTTCCCAATATCCTAGAAGAGTCTCACTATCTGGGATATGGAATCGAAATCTGCCGCAGTAGGGAACGACAACACCCAGATCAAGCAGCCGCTTCACCACGTCGTCTTTGGGCCCACGAACCGAAAGTATATCATATGGCATATTCAATTTCCATGTAGCAGGCAGGCCATCGGGACCAAGAACCAGAGGATCTCAATGCGCTCTTCGAATGTCATAGGTGCCCGCAGTGTCATTTGTCATAGTCAAGTCTTGCTGGACTGGCCGGCTGTCAGGACCAAGAACCACAGGCTTCTCTTCACGCGTTCCTCTCAATATGTGGGTTCTACGAGTGAAAATTGTCGGGTGTAGAAATAAAAAGAGAGAGTGGAGGTTGAGGATAGGCCAGGGCCGGTATCTGAGAAAAGGATTCATTATTTGAGTGGAGTCGAGCTGTGAGTGAGACATTGTGCCATTGTCAGAAATCAATGCGAACAAAAAAAAAACTTCCAAAACTCACCAGATTTTGGAATATATCGCTTGAGAGATGATATTAGCAGGATTAAGAGTTTTTGTCTTTTCAGGAGGGTGGGCAAAAAGAAATGTGAAAAACAGCGAATAGTCATTAGCATATTCATTAATGTCAAATCGACCCAACTTACTTTGAGTAGAAACACACAAGTAGCCAGAAGGTAAAATATAGTTGAACAAAAGGAGGGCATAGCAGTCAAAGGGGCGAAATTATGGTTGGTTCTAAAAAGACCAAATTTGAGGATTCGAATGCTGAAAGAGCCTAAAGGAGCGACTGGTGAAGTGACGAGGATGAGATGCTTGTTCTGTTTCAATGTATTCTTCGAGTACCCAAGATATCCCCTATGCCAGTGGGCAAACTCATTCGAATACCCAAAATTAACAAAAAAGACTCCATGCTCACCTAAATCCAGCACCCGTCCTCAATTATCACCCGCTACCCTACCGCGCAAGATGTCGAAGTGTTGATGCAGAAAGAGATGGTGAGTAAATCTTGAATGAGGCCCGAAAGTATAATCAAAGGTGCGTCAGCAGAATGAAAGGTAAGGGATGAAGATTTAAAGTTGTGTGCGAGACAGTATTGAATACATTCGCTTACCACAGCTCCCATCAATTCACATTCCTTGACTCTTGTTCTCATCGATCGATGTGTGAAAATCTTGTAATTAATGTGTCGCAATGCTTTTCCAGGGACTTATAACTTGGAGTCCCCCAAGATAAGATGTACACCCACCTTTAGGCCATTCTCCCTTTACTAAATGAAAAAGCGTGGCAGTCATTGGGATAGACACATAGTAATGTGTGAGGGGAACTTGGTGAGGGGAACTTGGTGCTTGCTGCTTGCTAGGGCCTCATGAGGCTCATAAATGTTCTTCCATTCCCTTTATGCCTAACACTGAACAGAGGACATTCATCTGTGCCATGACATCATATGTGATACAACTGGGCTGTGAGCAATTTGGGAGGCGGTAAGGTAACTCAACCGCACAACAGTGCTGTTGTATTAGATGGGTACCGCACTTACCATTCCTTCACTTGATCAGTTTCTTGCAGCAACCAACCCTCTCAAAAAGCAGCCGAGGAATCATCAACAAAAGCGTTGCGGCAGAGTCAGAAGGTTTCATTATAAACCAACCCTGAGACAAGACAACCACAAAAATGGACTAGGAGAGATAGTAAACAATCTCATTCAGACATATTCAGGATGGAATGGGTGATAATTCCTGATGACTTACTGTGTACCATAGATCAATACTTGCGATGTATCATCTGGATTCCAGCTTGCTCAAAATCATTGGCCTGCATCATTGTTGCTTCTTTTGAGGTTTCTTTGCAAATGACAGAGAGGGAACTGGGAGAGGTGTGTGTTTCTAGGTATTCAGTGAGTGAATACAGAACCAAACCATGGCATACGTGTGTGAATCTGTACCCTCCAATGGAAAGGTGTGTCACACTGCTGTCCCAAGAAGTCCACATCACTCAGTTGAGCAGCTGCTTAGCAAGGGTTGCTGTCAGTACCGTGCATGCTTGTCGCTGAACAAGCACAAGATTTGTTTTCTTGGTCGTAAGTTTGCAGTGTCGGATAACCTGACTTTTTCCTTTCTTGCCTCATGAATGCAGAATAAAGTTTCTCTTCTATGAGAACTAATGCTAAATGTCAGTATAAATGAAGGTAACATATGAACCTTTCCTCTTTTCTTTCTAGAAAACATGCTCTCGAGGTACTGACGGTAAGTTCCTTCTCTTCCTGATTACCTCATTTGCAAGGTTCCTTTTCTCGCTGCGCTCCTTCTCTCACTAAGCAATCATATTTGTGAGGTTCCTTCTCTCGCTAGGTTCCCATATTCGCAAGGTTCACTCGCAAAGCACTCCCTTCCCTGCATAGAAATGTGTAGTGCAAAACTTTCATGCAGAAATAGGAAAAAAAAAAAAGAAGTATTTCATTGATGGACAAATAGGTACACAACAATATAGTTAAGGTGACGATGAGGCCAACGACAAAATCGGTCAAGCACATTGACTGTCAGACTTTGGACTTCGAATGGTGGGAGGAAGAGAAGATGCGATGTAGATACCATGTGATAATTGGGTTGTTCCTGAATTGAATTTTTGCGCTGATCCGTGGAAGGCAAATCACGTCATAACGGCAATCTGGTACACCTCACTTTCCCTCTTTCCCAAATCTTCACTTAGACACATGGAACGTCCTGCAGACTACACTCTGAATCAAATCATCGATGTGCAGCCTGCCCTACCTACCACTGTACTTGTGTTAGAGGAAATACCTACTGTACAATATCCAATGCAGGTATTGCCAGAGTTTGGTCCTTTCTTGGGACATCTCAGAATTGGAGCACTTACATTGTAAGAATGTGCACTATTCAACCTTGTCATTTGTGTTTCCACTTTTCATCTCCGACCTGGAAGCCCTCAAGCATCTCCTCATTGAAGAAGGTAATCTCCCTGTGGTTCAGATCTAGGTGAGACTCCTAAATCTTATCTCGGCTGAGCTTGCAGAAGAGTAAGGTGTGCAAAGGAAAAGTCACCCACCCTGCTGACTCCATATTAGAACATATATTTAGTCACTCCTAATAATAGTATAATGCTTGATGAAATACATACAAATCTCAAGTAATTTTGAGATTCTTGGGTGTCCTTTGAGAAATCCATGGCATCTTCAAGCTGATTTAGTAATGGCTAGCTGTCAGTGGATTTGCAGTGGATCCCAAGATTCTGAAGAATTCAAGTACCTGTATGGCCCCGGTAGCCTCAGCATAGTTGCTCCTGCCAATGAGATGCAAAGAATTACTGACCAAAAATGAGTTTTAAATAAGATTAATATATTGGAGCCTCCAGTACTAGCTAGATGTGAGTTTTTCTCATAAGTGCTGTCCTAAAATTCATGCTGCATCCAATGACCAGTCACAAACAGGTCAATGTACATTCTACTACTAACACATTAACTTTATCCTGTTTTTACTGTTGATCAAGCAGTGGTCCACTATTCATCACTGTTTTGCAATTAAATTGTGAAAGAAGCAGAGAGACTTCATGCTCATAAGCCGCATATGGCCATTGGCAAACTAGTAGCAACAATATAGAGCTTTCAGTTTTGGAGGCACCACATATATTCAATACAGTGCATACAAGAAAACTGTAGTAGATAGCTTTGTAGTACAGTTTGGTGGATGACTTGGAGATGGTAGGTGACCAGAACAAGAATCTGGAGCATCTGATCCTGTTACTGGCAAACTCTCAAGCTCCAATAGATAACTTGAAGCATTTACAGTGAACAATGCCGATGTACTTGCTAGCTTTGTCAAAGATCTATCTTGAATGACTAAGGCTCCAACCTCTTATATTACTATTACTCAAGCCTGCAATTAACAGTAATAGGTTTTTAATATATTAATAACATATTAATATAGATAATTAACTGGATTTTCTGGTTGTGCTCATGTCTTTGGCTTACTGTATGTGTAATGTTTTCTGTAACCTACAGAAGGTTGCTCTAGATGCAATTTTATTCAGGCAGACACATTGCATGCATGCAAGCTGAATCCAAGTCTCTACAGTAATGATATCAAGTGATATGAAGGGCTAGGGTAAAAGCAATGAGTGAATACTGTACCTTTTCAAGCACTTTGGCAGTCACAGGTCACAGAGCTCCCAATTTTGCTGAGATGTTACAGTGGTCCCAGGTCTCAATGGATTGGTGCCGAAATTTTTGTTACTTGTCCTTGCATCTTAAGCAAATTTCTGAGGTAATTTTCATCTTTTGAAAGATGCTAATTGTGTGTTGTCTTAACCAGTAAAGTACTCTGTTCTGTGAATGCAAATCATGTATAGATTTAGTTTTTCTCACCTCAAATAAGGAAATTTTTGGCATTGTCACAGGTCATGGAAGGAATTGCCAAAATTTGAACTTCGGCGAGAGGGTAACAGGTCAACCCCCTGCCAAGCTGCTCGAAATGGTATAGTATCTCAAAATTCAAATTCAGCTCCTTTGGTATTCATAACATCCAGGATGGCGCAAGGATGAAGTGAGGGTGATGTAAATGATCCAATAAGATGTATATTGATATATTTTGTTGATATTTATCTCTTCCTAAGGTAAACCTATTTTTGCTCATCATAATAGGAAAGTAACATATTATGAAGAAGCTATAACATTATAGTAATTTTAATAGGTAATTAATCCTAACATATTGGAGCCTTACCTGAATCCATTGTCACCTACTAAAATTACCATTTTAATAGAATGTTTTGCATAATAAATTGTTTTTCCATTACAAAGAGATAGGTTTACCCTACTAAAGAGAGAGAAATGTCTTAATATACATCTTACCAGTGAATGATTTCAATTTCCCTCACTTTATCCTGAATAACATGAATGTCAAAGGAGTTTTTGAGATTCTTCACTCCACTAAAAAGTGAGGACAACAGGAGTAAATTTCTGAATCAAAATATAAGATGGAAGTGTTGTTGGTTCAAGTATGGATAATGGATCATCATACTATGTGTGAGTACCTCCATCTACATACATTAAACTGTTATAATAGCTCAGATGCCCTTTTATAAAGATTTAAAATCTGTGTACGATTCCAAACTGAGATGAAAACTCAGCAGTACAGGATTGCATGAGCTTGCACCATATAGCTCACAGACTTCCAAATCCTAGTCATTCCACTATTTCCACACTCAGCTGCACTAGAATTCAAGTGAATTAGTTCAGCATCCACTGCAGAATATGTTTTTAAAAATGCAGCTGGGGAGCATTTTGTATGACCAGGTGCATGAAATCCATCTATAATGAACTGGGTATCAGCAAAGAATTCTGGTTCTCTTGTCCAACAGTATGGACCAAGGGCACATGCAAAGTCATAGACAACTCTGGAGGGGGCTTTTGGCCATCTTGTAATCATAGCTGAAAAGACATCATTCTGCCCCTCTGCTACTGGGATACAGTGAAACCCATAGCAAATGCTATGAGTACACCAACAGGCCATGATACCCCCAGTTAAGTGCTTCTGGGAGTAAGTTTCATAATACTTGCAGCAGTTTCCTGATTGTTCCTTGGTCACATCTGCTTTTCCATCATGGGGGAGCTTTGGATATTGGGGACAGGTCCGTATCTGTGGCAAGCCATAAAAACAACCTGTTTGTGATTTATTAAGTATTTAATTCCAAAGATATTAATAATCTAGTTTAATCAATGAATGTTTAACACACCTTTTCCCAAGTCCAAATTTCAGGGGTCATCTGTATCTCTGGTGTGCCATGTAGTGCTAGAGGCAATGATTCCCTGTTTGATTTTAATAGCATCTCCAGAACATCTTCAGCTCTTTTGCACATCCAGACAAATACTCCTATAGTCTCTGGAGCATACTGCCCCTCTCTAGAGTGCTCATTCCTCAAAATTGTATATATCACAGGTATTCCAAGCAAGTCTTGAGAAGTTTCTGGAATAGGATTCTGGAGGAAAATTTTGAACTTATTAAGATTGGGTCTATTCATGGTTTTCATAGTAGATTCTTCTGCTGATAGCTACAACAAACTTCATTGCCATATAAAATAAGCCAAATGAAAATCACAAACAATTTGAAAGAGAACTACATATTCTTTCTGTGGACTCCAGTTTTTAAATGACTGGGTAATTGTGGCTGCTCCTTGGCCTACTTGTCTGCTGAACATCTTCCTGCGATGAGGATTCTGATTCTGCAGCCATGGATAAAGTTCTAGCTGCAAAACATTTGCATACTGCATACAGGCTTCAAGATTTTGCTGATAGTTTTCACCTTCTTCCTTTGTAACCTTCCAAGAACCAGTCTCATAGCTTTTTTCACATTTTTCCATCAGGCAACCATTCTTGTCGGGGACATGGCCTGCTTGAACACAGAATTGCATCATTCCCAACCAAGGTGGGTGGTTGTAGCTCTCCATTTACATGTTTGCAACCAAAGGCTATGGAGACACCATCCCAAATTATGTTGTCTGGATATATTCCACAGCTTGGATGGGATTTGTCCCCTTCAAACTGAATAAAATGTGCATATGCAAACCATATTGAATGGAATAGCCCCCCACTAATAAATGGAATTAAGGAATCAAATTGCATTTTGTCATATCTTCTTGAAATTTGATTAACCCAAGGTTCAAATGGTGTTTCAGCACTACTGAAAGCACTGATATACTCATTTAACAACTCATGGCTGACAATAGATGAGTTATTGTAATTGAAAAGACCAGCATCCTGAAGATCTGGTCCAATATACCAATGGTGTTCAACTGGGCATCTAGGACAAGGCTGCAGTTCAATTTGTACTGCAAATGCTTGTGTCAGGGTGTATACCAAGCACTGATGAATAACTGTGGAACAGCTGGGGTCATGAAATGCCTGCCCTCCATCTACACAGGCACATGATGCTGTGGGTGCTAATTTTATAGCTGCAGGTGACTCCCAGACAGGACAAGGACATGGATAAAACTCCTTCTCTTGTGGAAGCATACACCATCTTGGTGGCAAAATGGGAAGATGGGAAATGGCCTGTAAAGATCGCCATGAAAACTGTTTTGTTGAAGCTAGTAGTTAGAAGTTAATCCATCAGTATGTCTTCCATAATCACCAGTGTATCTCACATATGTCTATGCCACCATCATTTTGCTTTCTATCTGACCCCACACTGCTGCCTTGTAAGTAGTTTTGACCTGCAGTGATGTGTGCACAGCTAAACCCTTCTTTCATTGAACATTTCCATGTCCCTTCGCCACCAACTGTTCCCTCAAACTTGACAATGGCTCTGTTTGATATCCCTACAGTATCATTTGTTTTTGCAATAGAAAGAAGGTGAATAAATTTATCATTTTGAAATCCCATAGGTTCCTTATGAAAGAGAATTACAGCAGGGTATTCACCTATAAATGAAGCCATCATGAGATATCAAGCATCCTGAGCCTATCAATCCTTACCTTCTTCAACTTGATGCCAGTCTTGATTATTCAGCTCATCCTTGTACAGTGCATAGTAGCACTTATGGAAGCAGCTCCAAATGCCTGCAGGACACAAACATACCAATTTGCAATTGGAAATTCCCCCCGATAATTCAAAGTGGTACCAGTGTCGCTATCCCAGTATCAAATGTTAGTTCTGATCCCAATAGGATTTATTACTCACATTTCCCTGGCCAGTCTCCCTCAACCACCCTTCTACTGCATATAGGCAACTGTGGAGCTGGACAAAACCCACAGCTTCACATTGAACAGCATCAGAATATGCCCAGAAACCACCCTCTTCATCTGCACTTGGCCCCCCAACTCCTGCATTCTGAGACATATCAAATTCTTCTTCAATGCCTGATTCTATAGAAGGGAGCATATCTACTCCCCTCATAGGTTCCATCTCTATGGCAGACTTTGAAGTTGCTGACCAATTATTCTTTTTTATGGTACTCCTGGAGGTCCCCGTATATTGTAAAACATAATTGCCATGAATTTGTTGTTTCTTGTGAGGACTGACCAAATTTTGCTGCTCAGCCTCTGCAGCTTTTTGCCCAGGATGAACAATATCCTCCAGTTTGAATTCATTGCATCGCAACAATAAAGACGAGAGGGGTGGAGGGCTCTCTGCTTTGTCACAAAATTGGGTCCTCATTGAAGAATACACACCTTTAGTGAGTGCTTTCAGCTCATTCTGACCCTTCACTGCTGAGTAATCATCTTCAGTATTGTATAAAAAGATCTCATTCTTTCAAATATTTCTCACTACCATTTACATCCTATCATGGCCCATTCTCCTGCCAAAATTCTGAGAAAGTGTTCTCCCAGGAAGGCTACCTCAGGTCATACTCCAGCTAAAAAGCCTTCTGTGAAATCTCCATCTAAGTATTCATGAAAACCTCGACAGCAGACTACTACACCTCACAGAAACCCCTGGCACTGTCGAAAGTGCCCAGGTGCACCCCTTCTAACTTTTTCCAACTGTGCTCATAGTAAGTTATATGGAGATCTGGTAAGCTGTAGTTTCTTGCTTTTCCTCATGTTCTAGGTATATCAAATGACTCAATTGCTTTAGCATTGGTCACTGCTCCACAGTGGAGTTGAGGTTCCTCCTTTTGCCACTTTTATACAGCTTCAACAGCTTCAGCAGACCCTGAGTACTGGGGCAGGAGTCACAGTCAACCCTACAGGCATCAATGCACCTCACAATTTGACTAGTATTGCTGAACCAAGCACTAGCATTGGCTCCATCACCACTGGAACCTCTCCCATTTTTCAAACACCTACATGGCACCCACCTGGCAATTCCTCTACCACGGAGGTTCTTTCTCAAGTTGTCATAAGATGCCCCACAGCTCAGGATGATCTGGACCATAGTTCTGATGTCCAATCTGCTGTCTTTCTCATTTGTGGAGGCAATCATCTTCCCAATGGCTCTGGGAACAAATACTGTCCTCTTCCATCATCAAGTCCACCCTATGAACCCTTGCCAGGACTCTCACCCCCATCTATCAGATCATTTTTAAATGTTTCAGGACAATCTCCTGCTTCTTCTTCACAAATGGCATCTGAATCTGTGGTATCTTCCCCTACTAAGCCAGGAAGGCTTTGTCCCTCTCAAAAAGAACCCAATTTTGGCCATGTAAAAGGGGCCTTCTGAGGCTCACATCCTTGGTGTATGTCTTACTCTCATTCAGTCAGCTTTTATTTTTGAATCAGTATTTCTTAGCTATCATCCAAGATAGAGCTATTCCAGCAACTAGAGATGATGTTGTCCAATCAACCAAACGGTTTCGCTGGGAGATTGAGAAAATAATTGCAAGAGTGTGTCCTGTTCTTGACTGGATTTTCTTCACCCATCTTATCTTTGACCTCAGTGTGAATGATTGGGGGAAGAAACTGGTTGCTGGCTCTATCTCACAGCACAACACCCTAATGTGCATGAAAGTTTTACAAATTACACCTCTCAATGCCTTACGATGGATTGGATCCTAACTCTTGATGAAGTCCACAATCAATCCAACAAATTATTTATTTCCCTTCAGTGTTCCCGGTGAAGTAATGCTGCAGTTCTTTCTGCTGACCTTATGGCCAAAGAAGCTGCTCTATCAGCTGCATGAGCAACAGCAGCAGAGGCTACATCAAGAGGTAGAATATAATGCCACACTGCTGCAGGAACTGCAAGATATTCAAGCACAGCAGCAATCTCAATCATAAATATTGATATCAGACAGTGCGTAACCTACATTGTACATTTTCTTAAGTCTGACCATAGACTGTACATAGAAGACAATACCACAGAATACTTTTGCATGTTGGTTCCACCTACATTCATACTTACTTAGCGTGCCTGCTCCATTAAATTTTATTAAATATACAATCTAAATTGCTTCCTTTATAAGTTAGATCACTCCTCAAAAATCATATACCTGTAGAATTGAATCATGTATAGAAGAGCTGTGAGATGCGAATAAGATGTCAAAGGTGTCAAGGCTGTCAATTTCAGTTGTGATCACAGGGTGACCAAGTCTTCTTGACCTTAACCACTACGTAGTCCCTTTTCTTTGTTGCAACTTTTCTCCCTGTGTTATTGCTACATCCCTTCATTCTCCTCTTCTTGGTGAGGCTGAGTGCCCACCGTAGTTGTATATTCCTGAAAATATAGTTTTCTCAGTTTACACTGAATGAGTGTGCACTTATGAGCAGGAATGATTCAGAAGTTTCAGAGTTTTGGTGTTCTGACCATCCAGTGTAACTGGGCCTGAGACAACAACTCCCATTGCATGTCAACCCACCTGTTCGGCAAATAATCTAGGGCCTCAGTCTTTGCTGCAGGTTACTCATGTATTCAGCTGCATGCAGGTTCATATCCTACATATGTGCTGCCTGTAATTCCAAGCTGAACATCTTGTGTCTCCAGTATTCATGTTCACATTAGCCCTAGCATCATTTGTTATTCCCTATTCCTGTGAACATTGTTGCACCAATCAGTAAGTTGTAATATTTACACTTGTTCAGACTAAGCTGCCTTGATTTGTATTTGTCAGTTAGTGGTCAATCACAGTCCCTGCAATGCAGTTACCTCATTCACATCTTTCTCAGAAGATACATCAACCTCACCTCCATGAGTATTACCACACTTTCAGCAAACTTACCATTCTTGCCACTCTCCCTGCACCACAGAACTCCACAGGGCATTGATTGACTTCAATCTAGAACCTGCAAATGAGCCTGTTCTGTGAGTAACACATTGTGTATGAATGCCTGTGGATCTTCTTACCATTTCATCTTTCATGCTGTCTTTCGTTCAATCTCTGATATTGTTTGCAACTATTCCTCACTTCCAATGTGTTGCAGAGATACTTGTGGCTTTGCATGACCCATGCATTGTATTGGCAAGGAGGAATGGGTTTGGGAGTTCAGAGAGCAAATGGGGTTATAGAGGTATGTGATCTGAATGAGGTTGAACTGATTCTCCATGATTGAGTCAAAAAAATTTATAGACATGTCACTTGTTCAACATTCAACATAATTTGTTGGGGTTCAAATTTCTGT
Organism: Collybiopsis luxurians FD-317 M1; assembly: GCA_000827265.1. Lineage (NCBI taxonomy): Eukaryota > Fungi > Basidiomycota > Agaricomycetes > Agaricales > Omphalotaceae > Collybiopsis > Collybiopsis luxurians. The sequence goes on along the minus strand of KN834790.1, from coordinate 179,057 downwards.
TCCTAGACAATGTTTTGACAATTTCCATGCTTTTTGGTCTTTTCACATAGCTCCCCTACCCGACGCCTCACAACAAGTATCTATGATCTTTTTCTGCCCATTGTCCATTCTATCCCCATTTTAGTGCACAATATGACAGCATTCTCTGGATTTCCATCCCTGGTATGCAGCAATATTGTCTATACATGCTTTCTATGACAGAAGTTTCAAGACCACCCCTTCTCCAAGTCCCAATGCTGACATATGATTGATCTACCAACTCCCGGTGTGTTTAATCTGTCGAATATGATGTTAAGCGAAGACAGACAATATTCAACTAATGGCTGAAACTCGACCACAATAGGAGGCCAAGAATGGAAGCAGTTTATGGAGGATAATGTCAATGGAGACCTTGGATTCAGGAAGTGTGAAAATACTAGGGAACTGAGGTAGACACATTTATGTCCCAGATGTACATATGATGTATGTGAACACAGTAATTGATAATTGGGAAAAATTAAAACTGAATTGAAACCGAATCCAATGTTTGGCCAAATTGGGATCTTTGTCATGATGGGCACCTGATCTCCAAATTTGGCACTTTTGCTTTCCAGAGTATTGAGATGGAACGATAATCAATGTCCCTCAAAATTTACTCTTTTTTACAATGTGTATGGTCTTGCTAAGCATAGCTTCCAGCATTCCTAATGGATTTACTACATTTTCCCTAAAGAGTAAATGTCTATCCTAGCTTCCAGTATACCCACCTCAAACTTTGACTGATGAACTGGTACCAAATCATTGAGAAAAATAACCTGCTCATTAAGGCTGAATCCTGATCTAAGTTTTTCATTTCAGTAGAAGGTATTTGCCCCTTCATTTATAATGATTCATTGATGATCATTGAATTTGAACAGTCTTCTATCTGAATTTTCAGAATGTTTTTATCATCTAACTGGGAAATTCAGTTCAAAAATGTATACCCACCTCAAACTTTGAGTGATGAACTGGTACTAATCTATTAAGAAAAATAACCTGCTCATTAAGGCTGAATCCTGATCTAAGTTTTTCATTTCAGTTGAAGGTATTTGCCCCTTCATTTATAATGATTCATTGATGATCATTGAATTTGAACAGTCTTCTATCTGAATTTTCAGAATGTTTTTATTGTCTAACTGGGAAATCCAGTTCAAAAATGTTCTCAAAAGACTGATTGATCTATATTCTCACTCTTGGTACTCATCCTACCTATATGCATATCAGAATGATATGCTTCCCTTGCTTGTTCAAGTAAGAAATTGAAGCCTAATGTAATGAGTAGCAGCAATTACTTGTAGCAAGGAAACACCATGTGGAGGACTTCTAACACCAACAGAGAGACAGGGGTCGAGCTAGAAGACTCCCAAGTTAAGGTGAACAGGAAGCTGCAAAATTTAGTGTGGTTGCCCTTGCAATTTTTCATGTGCCTACCTTCTCAGCCTCACCATCAGCCAGGAGATTAACCTTTAACCAGAAGTTTAATCATCTAAAGAGTTGTTATCTCAATTGAAGATGGAATCCCAATGCTCGAGACTGACTGAGCATGAACTCCAATTATTTGTTGCTCTTGAGTTTTGTAGAAGGCCCAGAATGCTCATACACACATATTTTGCTTCCTCCACAGCATATACAGATCAATGCAAAGCGCTGGGCACAATTCAGTTCTGAGGGGAGTTTTCAAACTGTTTGCTAATTGCAATAGATGTCCTGATTCCTAGGGGCACAAGTTCAGGATACCTCTTCAGGTCATCCGGACACTAACTGTTTAGTAAAGTACTTCCTGCAACCAGCAGGTTGGGCCTGGATTGACATTGGGTCTGACCTAGTTATTCAGTTAATCATTGGTAGCTCATTGTCTAGAGTTAATTCAAGGGAATGAAGGAAAAAGAAATACCATTATTAACTTTCTGACAGTGCAATCAATAAGTGAAAATCCTCCCATTTGTGGAGCTCAATATTTTTTTGATTATTACACATATTGTGATGCACATGTTGAATGGGGTAGCATTCCTAGACAGCCTTTAGGCAATGTGAAATGGCGAACCCCAGACAAATAAATTTTAGTGATAGACCCAGCTTGCAACTCAGGTGGCAACTCAGGTGGCAACTCAAGTGGCAACTTGGTTGGCAACTCAGGCAGTGAACTGGTTGGCTATCTCACAGCCTCATTCTTCTAGGATCTCAATGCTAAAAAATCAGATAAGTTATTTTGGTTCTGGACAAATGTAGAGTGTTCTTTTTCAGCAATACATATTTTAGTGGGCAAGCAGAGTTATCATTTAACATTTCAAGAGGTGAAGAAGAGTGTAAGTTAATTTTTCTAGAGTCTGCCCTATTTTATAAACCATGCATGACATCTCTTTTAAAAATGGCTGGATACCCCAAGTACTAGTGAAGTTGTCATCCAGATCATCCAAAACTGTATACCATTCCATATATAAATTTTGCCCCAGCTGAATACATTGTTCTGTCTCTTCATAGGTCCATTGCCCAAGCTGGAAGTGTGTTAGTCTGACAGAGATCCCATTAAATCTATCAGCCTTCAGACGAAGAACCAAAAGTCTTTTGTGAATAGTCGCAGTGAAAGGACTGCTGTCCTGAGGTACCCAGAAGGTGACACCTGCCCAGTTTGGCTGAGGAAGGGCCATATCAGGATTTACCTTGAGAACTAGTCAAGCTCAGCCACTGCCTAAAGTCAATTGCATCCCGCATACACTTTTGTGAAATCTCGGAACATTGAGATAGTGATATGGAATAGTATCCCTGTATTTATCAATGAAGAGATGGAGATTCATGGCCAGTGCACTGCTAGCGAACAAAAATGACAGGAAGTTGGAAAGCAAACAGGTTTTCACAGCTGGAGAACAAGACATGGTACATTCCACCCAATTGTCAATCTTGTTTTGAAGGGTAATGAAATCCTGATACATGGAATGGGTGGTCATCTCCTCACCTCTAACCAGTAGCTGTGAATGTACTGGAATCAAAGGAACTTCCATGGATGGTGGACTGATCGAGTTGGTATTCTTTCCAGTTTCTATGACTAGAGACTGCTGTGGAGCTTCTTTCAAAGCAAACTTATGGCCTTGCTTATACTCTCTGGATTGAGCCTGATGCTCCTTGTGATGCCTGGAAAATGATATCATTGATTAACATTATAGTGAACTTCAAACTGAGTCAGAAAATGACCTAGCATAGTATCTTGCATGTTTAGATTCTTTTGGCATCACTTTAGATTCATGCAAGTCCTGAGGCATGGACATTATCATCTGAGAGTAGGAGGAAAAGAAAAAAATTAGACCCACATTTTGAATGTGGAATCAATCTATCTAGCATATATTTTTGAAACAAATACCAATATGCACTTACTGGAAGACTTGAAAGATCTCAATTGAATTGACCCTGTTACTTCTAGTGCTCCCTGTCTAACAGTTAGGATGAGGATTAAGGTAGAAAAGAGAAATTAAACAATTAAAACAGTAACCATTCTCACTCTGTCTTTGGTATGCTACTATCCAACCTTGTCTACTCAGCAACCTTGAATGATGGTATTCATGAGCTCACTGTTGTGCTTGCACTATTTGACTGGCTGGGAAATGGCAACTTAGTCAGGCTTCACTGCATGTGCCATCCATTTCAACTCCTGGTGGACAACTACCTAACCAAGAAATTGGACATTAACCTCAGTTTATCCAGGTATTTGGGAACTCTTCAATGAGCTCATTGCTTTTGGGAAGCCCAGCAGCATCTGGGAGCAGTTCTTTCCAGCTACTGGTCTTATCTCTTCTTGCTTTGCTGCTCTCAGCTCTCTACTCTCCCATTATTTCCCCTAGACATCTTTATTGACCATCCATACATCAAAGACATGGCCAGTATTCTCTTCCCTATGGAATTCAAATATTGCTCTACATCATTGGAAATCCTACCTGACTATCAACATGCATTTTGCGAGGCCTTTAATGCAAATGTTGAGATAGTCCACTTCCAAATCATGTTTCTGGCTCTCTTCAAATCAGAAGTAAGCTCAGTTCAGGAAAAATGCAACAGCTTTTCCAGATAGCTGGAAGTATGGGAGTCACTTTAGTGGATCTCGACGGCCGTCATGTTGAGCCTCCCCCTACTCATTTGCAAGTTGGAGAAGACATTGAGACATTTGATGGTCATTCTCCACTGGAATTGTCTCATGATCAGTCAAAGGGGAAGGGAGAAGAGCAACTTAAAGGTAGAAAAAGCAAGTCACCAACAGGGGAAAAGCTGCTGGATGGATGGTCAAGACCCAAACCTCTGAAGGTGAAAAGTGGAAGTGCAGTAAGTTTTACCTGCTTGAGAGCTCTTCTCTGTTTACCCATCTTTGTAGGTTCTGATGATAACCAGACTGGGGAATTGTTAGATGACTATTTTGCAAATGAAGAGGATGAACACAGCAAATCCAAAACCAAGGGCAAGAAACCTGTTAGCAAGAAGAAAAAGGAAGATGAAGGGGAATGTAAGTGTTAAACCTTTCTTTGATTGCTTGCCATATCCTCATTGCCTTTGCAGATGAACAATGTGCCCAGCTAGCAAGGGATGAGGCAATTATTAGTATGTAATATTGTATGTTCCTGAAATTAATGTATTAACACTTCTCGCAGAGCAAGCCAAGAGAGAAGTGGCAGATTTTATAACAAGCGGCAAAAAGTTTTTGAAAGACATCAAATATTTACTGCGAACTGTTGACTTTTTTGTCCCTGAATGTGGATCAATGTGCCCCAAGCTGTCCATGGAGATTCTGAAAACAACTCAAGGGACAATCTGTTGCCTGCAACATGCTTATATGTGGAATTCTAGTCAGAACAACTGGACAGGAAGTATGAGAACCTGGAACATCACTGGCATACTGTACAGGCCCAGGAAAGCTGGGGAACAGCTTGATCATGATGCTCTTCACTGTGGTTGCCATTGAGAGAATGCAGTGTTCAAATTCTATCTGTTCAAGACAGGTCAGATAGAGTCTTGAACCTGGGAGTTGAGCCCAGTTGGTCAAAAGAAGGCTGGAGTACCCAACATCTCCATCCTCATCTTTGTGAGCTAGTTCTAGGTCAAGTACAAGAAGCTACAACATGGTGTTTGGATGATATCTGGTCTCAGAGGAAAAATGAGGAAGGGCAATACATAGTATGACACCAGGAAAGCGATAAGCTACAAGGGTTGATTGACAGGCTCCAAGCCCATCTAGCCATAGTCAGGGAGAATGAAGTTCAGGATGCAAGGGCCATGGAAGATGCAGAGGAATTTATACAACAGCAGGAGGAAGGGAAAGCCTGTTTACAGACAAATGTCTCTGCTGATGACAAATGAAGTGTCTTTCAATGAGTTCAATGGGTTTTGCATCTAAATACAGCTCTAGTCATCTGGTCATGTCATGTCATAAGTTGTATATCATCCAAGTAATTTTATTGACAGTCATGTCTTAACTGCACTGCCCAATTTTTTTTTGGGGGGGGGAATGCTACAGTTCAGCCAGTGCGGACCCTCCTCTCAGAATTCACTTACATGCCAGTGAGTGCTTGCAAACCACTTTCATCTTCCACTTGTCATCTTCCACAAAAGTCTGGACTCCAACTCATATAAATATGGCACAGCCTCTCTCTGCTTCAACTAAGTTTCTTCTTATCTTCTGAAAATAGGGGGGGGGGAACACTTTGGGGTGTTTGAACTTTGTTCAATTAGTTTTTCATTTGGTGTGGGGAAGCCTGGATGAACTGCATCCAGTTCGACCAGCTCAAGCTGAACAATTATCTAAGGGCAACGAGGCTCATGCATTCTTATTGACCTATGAAAATGTCCATCACAACCCCAGTATCTTGACTCACTTTGCTGGATTCGGTAATGAATGTACATTGTTCATTCTTCAATCAGCACATGCCCTAAGTATTTTGAAGCTGAGTGCAGGCCATTTGATGGGAGAGTTGGGAATATTGCTCCAGGAGATATTCTAACCTTGTCTCCCAATGCGGATTACCTGTTTCACCTGCCCAAGCTATGTCGTGTCCACTTTCAGCATCACTATCATTTTGGCCTTGACAATCCCATCCACTTTCCTCAACCTTTCACTTCCCATTCTGCCCATCTTGCTATCATTAAACATCCCAACACTAATCCCAATGACAAGTTTCAGTATGCCTGGATATCTCCCAAAGACAAAGATTTCACTTTGATCAATGCTTCACTCAGTCTCAACAAAATAAAAATGGTGTACCAAACTGGTTTAACATCCCTTTATCACCGTGTCTCATCTCAAACTCCTACCAACTCACCTGACCCACATCTTTCTTCACTTTCCTGCAACCTAGACAGACTCATTCTATGTCTGGCCTTGCCTGGGCCAAAGGCTGGATTACTAGCCCTAGTATCTCAGTTGCAGCACCAAATATTAGAATTACATGCCCGCATACAATGGATCAGACTCAAGTGGCAGCAATGAGTAGCTCAAGCAAAAATTTATGTTCAACAGCCCCTGGCCAATGTAGTCGGTGCCTTCCCAGAGAACCTCAGTGACTTATGTTTACTTTTTTACACAGGTATTCCAGTATGATATGTCTGCAAGGCAAAAGACATGCCTCATATATGTATTGACTGTGTCACCCCACTATTAACAGAGGATTCATCTCGACAATTAATGCATCCCAGCAGATTCATTATAGACTGTACTGATTCCTTTCCCCCTCACAAGACTATTTATGAAGGCTTACCCAACAAGCCTGATTGTTATCATCAAATGGTGGCATATCTTGACTCTTTAGTCCCTGAACAACTCTCCAAACTTGGATCTTCTCTGAATGCAAACTGCACCACTCAATACGATGCTGGGACTAGACTGCAACTTCACTGATCAAAAATTGCATGGGTACACAACTCAATATTGACTTGGTTTGCTCCATGTAAGTATTTTTGTCTTGTCGGCTAACCAACTAATCCTCTCCACAGATTCTAACCCAAAACTTCCAGATCATAAATTAAAAATGGCTCCCAATAACTTGATTGCTCCATGTAAGTGTTTTGGTCTTGTCAGCTATCTGACTAATTCTCTCCACAGATTCTAACCCCAAACCTCCAGATCATAAACCAAGAATGGCTCCCAGTAACTTGAGTAATATGTTTCTTGTACTCAAGAGTCCCTTCATGCCTACTGCAATTGACAGCTGGGAGAAAGCTTTGCAGATTCTTTCCAACCACAACCAGGCCTTGTGCCCTCCCCCCAGAGTAAATTCTGCATTCTGGGTGCCCCCTGTTTGCAACATCATTTCTCCTGCCAACCCAGAGATGGTGAGGCTACTCTTTCAGAGTTGGCTCCAGCTTCATGAAATCATTCTCACCCAACTTGGCAGTGGCTTGCCTTTGCGCCTCACAAGCAAACAGTGGCAGAGTCTCCTCGAAGTCATGGGCTGGAGATATGGCAAGCCCAATATCCCAACGACAACTGGTCAGCACCACCATGAAATGCACCAGCTCTTAAATCAGCTTTGCATTAGCTCTGCAGCACATGAGGGCAAGGATATCTCTCTATGGCTGGTCTCTTGGAATGGTACACCACTGATCCTACATGAAGACATTCCGCCACAGATCAGTCATGAAATAATTTGGGAGATCCTTGAACTCAGCTTTCATAATGACCTTGTAATGCTCAACAGTCAGCTCAACAACAGCTCAGTGGAACTGGCAGAATGATGGAGTCTACTGAATGCTTGTTGGGAGGGTACAGCAAGCGATGTTGACTTAACCAAGTCTTCGATGGGTTTAGCTGCTTGCATTTTGAAGGAATGTTTACCACATTTGACTGCCCTTCATTGAGTCATGTGAACCTGGAAGGGAGATAAACTGGAACTACTTCTGACGGATGCCATTGTTGATGATGGGTCAGCAAATTTTGATCTGAGATTGAAACAGTTCAAGTATGCTTTGGCGAGCTTTTACACTACATCCTTCTTAAATATCTTTGGACATGCTACATGTATTCCATACGCTATGTGAAAATTTTGGCTTATCATAGGTTCTTCACTGTCTCTGCAATTTTGATGTCAATGTATATAAGTAGCACACATATGTCAAAGGGTAGGATATGATATATATTATACTGGCCAAAATGAATACACGGAGAGCCTACAAGTGGTTGATACTGTTCCAGGATATCTGGGTGAGAGCAGAACAATGGTCTCAAATGGGTGCACATATTTCAGCTGCTTTTTTGTTACTTGCAGGAGCTGCTGGCTTCTTTTTGGATGCTGTTGGGATGATATCAGGTACATCTTATCCTTTGTGTATGTGATGCTGTCTACTGAGGGTGCCAGGCCTTGTGCAAGATGGATCACTCACATAAGAGACCTCAGTAATAGTTAGCTGAATTTAACTGGTAACCATTTTTGACACTTCATTTAAGTTCCTTGGCTTTTGTCACAAATAAAGTTGCATTTTTTTACTCAAGTGAGCAAAAGTCTTCTGCAAACCACTTCATGGAGATCATGATAGTCATTCTCTAAATGTTTTTGAAATTCAAGTGATTCTCCACCTTCAAATAATGCTCTTGTCTGCACATGTAAACAAAAATCCATCTATTCATGGAATTGCCGTTGGTGATTTAGTTGTGCCAGAAGATAATCACCTGCTTACAGGAAAGTGGTGCGCTTGCGCAGGGTTTATTTCTTCACCAGTTCTGGAACCTGTAAAAGGCAGGTAATGAATTAGAAACTCGGACTTGGTTGTATGTGTCACTCCCTCAGTTTGTGGGAATATATAGTAGATGAAAAACTCAATGATAGTTTTGAAGCTATAAGAAGTAAAGTAAATAATGATGTGGTATGGAGGCTGCATGAACAGACAGCATCTATTTGTTATAAGCAGTATATGCTGTAACCCTGGCATTGAGAGACAGAATCTATCTCTGACAGCCAATATTTGCTGTAAATCTTGAATGGTGTGCTACTGGGCACAGTCAATATATGCAGTAACTATGTCCTGCATTATAGCAGGCCAGCATCCATTTGCTGGAGCCAGCATGTGTCACAACTGCATGGAGGGCCATGGCATCTATTTCCTATAGCTAGTATCTACTGTAGTGCCTACAAAAAAAGGGACAGGAAACTTACAGAATTTATAAATAATAGCAAATAAATGAGGTCTTTCCATGTAAAGAATACAGTACTTGTGAGTAACAGCAAATAAATGTGGTCTTTCCATGTAAGGAATACAGCATTTATAAGTCACAGCAGATGTATGGGAGGCTTACTACAGAACCTGTGAGTTACAGCACTGAGCAAATACTTTTGGTACCTTTACAATCAAAGGCTCACAAAAGTTTTAATTTACAGCAAATACATATCCTAGTCCATCTATGGGAGCCTTGCTGAAATTATGAGCTATAGCAAATATATGTCTTACCGAATATATAAATTACAGCCAAGCCCTCTATGCTTCCAAAAGTAAGCTGACATGCAATAATAATTTGCCCAGTCATGAGAGGCTTACTGCAGAATTTAATATTTAGTCCTGCAATGAGTGCCTTACAGAAATCATTAGCTACAGCAATTACAGAAGGTCCTGCTATCAGAGCCTTACAGAAATTGGGAGCTACAGCAAATATATTTGGTCCTTCCATCAGAGGCTTACAGAATTTGCAAGCTACAGCAAATACATATGGTCCTGCTATCAGAGCCTTACAGAAATTATGAGCTACAGCAAATATATTTGGTCCTTCCATCAGAGCCTTACAGAATTTATAAGTTACAGCAAATACTTACAGTCCCTCTATGGGAGGCTTACAGAAATTATGAGCTACAGCAAATATGTTTGGTCCTTACATCAGAGGCTTACAGTCCATAGAATCTATAAAATACAGCAAATAAATATGGGCCTGCCATGAGAGCCTTGCCTAAATTATGAGTTAAGCAACAATCTACTTGGTACATTATGAGAGGCTTAGAGAATCTAGAAACTACAGCAAATATATTTTGTCCTGCTATGAGTGCCTTACAGTATTTATGAGCTGCAGCAAATATATTAGGTCCTTCTGTGAGAGGCTTAGAATTGATAAGCTGCAGCAGTTACATATGGTCCTTTTATGGGAGGCTCACAGAATTTATGTGCTACAGCAAATATGTTTGGTCAGGCTATGAGTACCTTATGGAAATCATGAGCTACTGCAAATATATTTGGTCCTGCTATGAGTGCCTTATAGTATTTATGAGGTGCCGTAGGTTCTTCCATGAGAGGCTTAGAATTAATAAGCTGCAGCAATTTCATACAGTCCTTTTATAGGAGACTCACAGAATTTATGTGCTACAGCAAATATGTTTGGTCAGGCTATGAGTGCCTTACAAAAATTATGAGCTACAGCAAATATATTTTGTCCTGCTATGAGTGGCTTACAGCATTTATGAGCTGCAGCAAATATATTAGGTCCTTCTATGAGAGGCTTAGAATTGATAATCTGTAGCAATTACATACTACAATTCTTTTATAGAGGACTCACAGAATTTATGTGCTACAGCAAATATGTTTGGTCAGGCTATGAGTGTCATAAAGCTGGTACAAACATCCATTCCTAACCCCTATTCATTTCTCTTTTACTATACATCTTTCACATGACCGCATTTATGACTAACTTTCATATCAATACCTTTTGGACATACAACTCCTCCCTATCTCCACTCCACACAGTATCATTGTTCTTTTTCTATTTCATTCCCACTGTCATTGTTTTATTAATGAACTGTCCTTGTTTCTCTTGTTGCATCTGTCGCATGACCACATGTTCCATACCTTTTATTCTCGTAGCTGTCACTTAGCTATTGTCTTCCAGTAGCATTAGTTTCTCATCTTGTCCTCCAGTAGCTTTAGTCCCTCTTACAGCTTACTACAGTATATATACCTACCACCTGTAACCTGAGTCCCCATCTTGACCTCTCTGTCAATTGGGACCAGGTGAGTATCCTGCTTGTACCAGTAGACTATTTAATTAACTCTGTCAATTGGGACCAGACTTTGCCTAAACTGATTACCGTGCTCTTGAAAGCCACTCCACTGTAAACCGCTTCGTGACAAAGAGTGCCTTACAGTATTTATGAGCTGCAGCAAATATATTAGGTCCTTCTATGAGAGGCTTAGAATTGATAAGCTGCAGCAAATATATTAGGCCCTTCTATGCTGTACCAATTACATACAGTCCTTTTATAGGAGGCTCACAGAATTTATGTGCTACAGCAAGATCTTTGGTCCTGCTATGAGTGCCTTACAGAAATCATGAGCTACGGCAAATATATTTGGCCCTGCTATGAGTGTCTTATGGAAATCATGAGCTGCAGCAAATATATTTGGTCCTGCTATGAGTGCCTTACAGTATTTATGAATTGCAGCAAATATATTAGGTCCTTCTATGAGAGGCTTAGAGTTGATTCTCTGTAGCAATTAAATATGGTCCTTTTATTCAAGGCTAATAGATTTTATGTGCTACAGCAAATATATTTGGTCCTGCTATGAGTACCTTAAAGTATTTATGAGCTGCAGCAAATATATTAGGTCCTTCTGTGAGAGGCTTAGAATTGACAATCTGTAGCAATTACATACTACGGTCCTTTTATAGAAGGCTCACAGATGTTATGTGCTACAGCAAATATGTTTGGTCCTGCTATGGGTGCCTTACAGTGTTTATGTGCTGCAGCAAATATATTAGGTCCTTCCATGAAAGGCTTAGAGTTGATAATCTGTAACAATTAAATACAGTCCTTTTATAGGAGGCTCACAGAATTTATAAGCTACAGCAAATATATTTGGTCCTGCTATGAGTGCCTTACAGTATTCATGAGATGAAGCAAATATATTAGGTCCTTCCATGAGAGGCTTAGAATTGATAAGCTGCAGCAATTACATATGGTCCATTTATGGTAGGTTCACAGAATTTATGTGCTACAGCAAAGATGTTTGGTCCTACTATGGGTGCCTTACAGGGATCATGAGCTACAGCAATATATTTGGTCCTTCCATCAGAGGCTTCAGAATTTATTAGCTACGGCAAATAATTGCGGTCCTGCTATCGGAGCCTTACAGAAATTATGATCTACAGCAAATATATTTGGTTCTTCCATCAGAGGCTTACAGAATTTATAGGTTGCAGCAAATATTCTACAGAATCTATAAATTACAGTGAATGCAATATATTTGGCGTGCTATGAGAGGCTTACATTACAGCCATTAAATTGGGTTCTTCGATGCTTATAGAATTCATAAGCTACAGCAAATATATTTTGTTCTGCTATGAGGGCCTTACAGTGCATTAGATCCTTCTATGAGAGGCTTAGAATGGATAAGTTGCAACATTTACATATGGACCTTTTATGGGAGGCTCGCAGAATCTGTGTGGTACAGCAAATATATTTAGTCCTGCTATGAGTGCCTTACAGAAACCATGAGCTACAGCAAATACATATGGTCCTGCTATCAGAGCCTTACAGAAATTATGAGCTACAGCAAATCTATTTGGTTCTGCCATAAGAGGCTTGCAGCATGTATAAAACAGCCAATACATTCGGTCCTGATGGCAGAATTTATGAGCTACAGAAAATATATTTGGCCCTTCCATCAGAGGCTTACAGAATTTATAAGCTACAGCAAATACGTACACTCTTTCTATCGGAGGCTTACAGAAATTACAAGCTACAGCAAATATATTTGATCCTGCTATGAGAGTCTTACCAAATTTATGAGTTACAGCAAATAAATTTGGTTACAGTTCTACGGACATCGCTCCCTGTAAAAATTTGCAGTAGTATCTATTTTCCGCACTGTGTGTTTCCTCAATAGATTTCTATACCTATTCATTTCTGAAATGAATGAGGCTTAGCATCCGTCATTGATGAATGAATAACAAAATGTATTAGCCCGCCCGCGGGACCTAAAAATTGTATGGGCGGGCATGATATGAAGTGCGGGCAGGGCGTGTTTGGCCTGCATATCACTCGGCACATAGCCCCCTTTTTGTTACTGTACGCTGTAAGGTTCTTCATAAATGAGATTTATCCTTCATAATCAAATCATACCTTGAGTATTGTTTGGACCTGCGTGTAATATTGGAGAAATTGTCGATGGAATAGGTGAAACGCGTTGCGTCCACCCATTCAAGATTTAGCCTGGGCTTAGCGCGAGTCATATAATGGTCAAGCGTACGAACGCCGTTGTACAGTAGCGTATCTCACTGCTATCCACCATATTCGCGGCCTCAGGGCTTGCCTACAGACCCCTCGGCCCACTCCATCTGACAGAGGGTAAGTCGAAAATTGAACAGTGAGATCTGAGTCTTCACAAACCAATCAAATGCGTATTCAAAAGTTCATCTAATTCTGGGCCATCTGCTTCGGCCTCCGCTTCCTCGTAAAGGGAACCGAGTGCTTCCTGAGGCTCAGGTTTGATGAGTACTGTCTTTACAAAGTTTTGATATAATCTCAGATCTAATGTTATCGTAATGACAGTCTGCGAGACATAGGAATCGAGTAAAGAGTCATAATCTAAGCAAAGCTTCTCCTTCCGTTCGAATATATGAAACCACGAACCAAGGCCAGCTCTACCATAAAACGGTTCAACTCGCCAAGGCATACATTATCTACAGCATCCACACAATCGCAATTAAAGCAGTACCAGCAGAAATCATTGAACCCACGGCTCCGCCCTCCAAACTCACCGCTCCATTGCTGGAAGAAGACCCTTTCAAAGATCCAGAACCGGAGTTGCTGGCAGAAGCAGAAGCCTGACCGCCACTGGCAGACACACCAGCAGCAGGTGATCCGGTGACCTGACTGAGGGCAGATATGCTACGAATGGATATGCTCGGAATAGACACACTGGGAATGGATACGCTAGGGATCGATACACTGGGATAGAAACACTGGGGATCGATATGCTGGGAACAACAGGAACAGTAACTGTTATTGTAGATTATGGGTTAAGAGTGGGTACGAAATAATAAAAGAACTTGTATTTGCTGGCTCTCATTCGAGCCTTTATACCTAAGTACAAAACTACTAGAATATTCTACAAATTGCTACAAGTTACTGGGTGATTAGTAATGAGCCTATATGCAGTGCATACACTATGTACTGCATCGGCACGTATCATTATTAACGCGTATCGGATCTTCAGACGTGTGATATCATTGATCCACAATAACTGTTTGACTAGAGAAAGAGATGCAAATAGGTAGGTTAGCCATTTAATAGATAGGAAGGTATTGGTTCAACGAACGGACCTGCACTTACCCAGCAATGACTGTAACCTGTGAAGAATTCTGGCCTAGAGCAGGACTCAAAAGAAGGAGGATACTAGCAAGAAAGAGCGCGGAACCGGCGTTGTATTTCATTGTGGGAAAGTAATGCGTCCTGGTATCAGTTATTTAGGTTTCTTGCAAATGAGGGTGAGATGGCGAGGCAGAAATTCTGCAATCGATTTATGTACGGGCCCTGAAGCCCCATGCACAGGTCGACGAGCAGCAGCCATCGCCGTTTCTAAGACCGCAGCTGCAGGTCATACCTATCATGAGATAGATGGAGGCTCAAAAAAAAGCAACAGAATTCATTGAAGCCCCTGGGCTAATGATACGAGGGTAATGATAAACTATGAACACAAGGTCCAAGGCTCAGCGCTGAGCGCTCAGCGAGTCTGGCCACTCAAGGCGATACGTTGTTTCAACTTTCATACTCCTCGAGTACCAATAAAAATTTATTATGCAGACAAATTCTGCAAGTCCTCTCGAGGTCATACTCACAGTTAGGAGGAAGGGGATTGGAGTTCTGGATCCCATTAGGTCCCCGTCTCCCGTTCTCGGGAATCGACCATGTTCAATCCTCAAAGCAATTCGAGAGATATCGGAAGTATCACGACAGTTAGACGCCATATTTTTCGAGAACCTATTCCTCACCGTAGCGCTTACAATTGGCCGTAAGAGCTGCAAGAAGGAAGGGTATCACCCATCGAGGTGAAACACGTAGTGCGGTGTTAGCTAACATCTCTTTAAGGACTAGTATCTCAACTTGCTAATGCATGAGGAGACACACAGATCGAAGAGAGCAGATTCTATATAATAAGGGACTCGGATATATAAGGTCGATGATATCAAGGTATAACAGCTCACAGATCGAACACCGCTTAGGGAAAATCCCAACTTCGTCCGCCAGTGGTGTGGAGAAGAGTAAATAGGGCTCCCTTTCGGCTTAGTTTTCAATAATAATGACAGGGCAGGCCACACACCACTGGCAAGCAGAGAAATCATTTTCCATAATCTCGCCTAAATAAATGTTTCTTGTTTAACAACGTCAACCCGTCGAGGGCTTGGTTACTAGGCTAATGTCCCCTTGCAATACATGTAGAATACTATTACATTGGAAGGCTTGAGTTTTTATAGATTTTAGATACTTATATTACATCCAATATTTTTAACAATTCACAAGACATAAGTAGGAATCAAGCGGAAAGTCAGTATACACTAGGATATAATTTAAGTACAGAGGTACAATAGAGGCACAGTTTCATCTTCTGTCTGAATTGATAAATTGATGAGCCAAGGCCAGTTCCAAACATCGCGGCAAGTAGCCTCTACAACAGCCACATAACCAAAGCAGCACCAGCCGAAACTATCAAACCCATGGCTCCGCCTTCCAGACTCACCGGTGCCGCTCCGTTGCCGGACGTGAACCCGTTTGAAGATACAGAACTGGAGTTGCCGACGGAAGCAGAAGCAGAAACCTGGCCGCTACTAGCAAGTACGTCTCCACTGCTAGTGATAGAGGCAGAAGATACGCTTTCGGTGGTCTGACTGGGAGCAGAAGAAGTCTCGAATGCGGGGGATTCTGTGAGAGAAGGGGATGTGGTGGGTGCAGCGAGAGTAGTAGAAATAATATGAGGGGGGATATCAGAGAGGGATACACTGGTTTTGGATATGCCAGGAATAGATACACCAGATACACTAGGGATAGATATACCGGAGATGGATATACTGGGGTCGGATATGCCAGGGATAGATATGTCATGGATAGATATACTAAGGTTGGGTATACTGGGGGTGGATATGCCGGGGACGACAGGAAGGGTGAGTGTTTCACTGTGGAAGGGATACAAGAAGGTATATTAATCATTCAATAGTAAACAAGGAGCTGGTTTAACATAAGGGCTTGCACTGACCCAGCAATAACTGTAACATGTGAAGATAGCTGGCCTAGAGCAGGACTCAAAGGAAGGAGGGTACTGGCAAACAGGGAAGTGAAACTGGCACTGAATTTCATGGCAGGAAATGATGAAAGGTTCCTGGGATAAGGTACTTGCTTGTGGGGGTGAGATGGTGGGGCAGAAGTTCTTATGTGCAGGCCCTAGAATGCCACGCACAGGTTAGGCAGCATCAGTGGTCGTACGCTGCAGCCATCAATGATGAAGGAGATGGAGACGCAAGTTCCAGGCTATTGATGGTAATGATAATAAGGGAGCACATCGAAATCAATTATGTCGCTACTGAGATGACAAGCGCGGGTGAAAGAGGTTCAAGATTGGCAGTTGGGCACTGAGCTTTCTGGTTAGGCAATACTCTATTTCTTTGAGGATGATCACGTTCCTATGGCACCAGATGCCCGCGGCAGCGATCATGTAGAGGCGAGTCTTCACAAGCTCACAACTACATAGCTGTAGGGGAGGCTCAGGTTGAAATCTGGAATTTATGAGGTTCTTACATACACGTGTGTACGAATAAACAAAAAAACCAGCGTTGTCGAACCAAACTTTTCCCAACATCAAAAGGAAGTTTGAGAAATTACAAGATCTGCATGCCGTCTTTTTGAAAAGCTGATGAAAACTGAGTACAGATGACTGGAACTGAGAGAAGTCGAAGTCAACTACCCAACTGTTTAGCTATATAGCTATATAGATCTTCGAAAACTTCAGGCGACGATCTCGATCCAGAGGTACTGCGCATGGTTAATCATCACGCCGAGTTGAGAAGACCAGTATCAGCAGCGATATCCAGGTGTCATGATGCGGTCCAATCAAGAGCTGTTGATTCGCTATTCACAGGGCTTCATAATCTCGCCAGAGTCGCAACCATGGGGAGGGTGAAAGAAGGGACTCAGAACCCATTCAAGTTTGAAACATTTTACACAGGTAGTGGGGCACACACAGTGAGGTTGACGCGTTTTGACTTTCCCGTTCGTCTGAAGCGCTGAGAAGTAGTGGAAGAGTCAGTGCTTGACATTAATCCAACTGACGTGAAATGAGATTTCTGAGGCATGTAGAAATAGTCGATCGGGTGGAATAGAGACTATTGGCGTGAACGTCTGACTCCGCGTTAAACCGGTATGCTGAAGGTCGCCGAGAATGGGAGCTGTGCAGGAGATATGACAGATGATCTGATGCGTAATTTTAGGGGGCGACATACCTCGTAGCACCTCCGCCATGTGGACACGTATAACTACGCCGACACCGTGCTCAGGATTAAATCTGCTTGCGATTGTTGTCTCTCGCATCTCCGAGAGAGACATCAACTTGGTGGACTTCGAGACTCCAAGCGATACAGACTCACCTGCTCACCTGCAATGAGGAAGTTTTTACAAGCTTGACATTGATCCTGAACTGTGAGCATTGATAGAGCCGACCACTGGAGAAGAACGTCGTGAGAAGTTTCAAGTCCTGCTGGCGAGCGCCGTGGATAGTCAGCTATTCGATGTAACTAAGGCGCCTTCGATCATACTTACCACAAATCGCCAGAGTCTCGGTCACTTCGCACAGACAAGCTTCCGACATTATACAGTAGGCACTCTTTATGCGCCTCCATGGCTCAGTGCTCACACAAACGTACACCAAGGTCCCTCTATCCCCCGAATGCCGACAGCCTGCGGGACCTCGCCTTAAGCATTAGCAGCAATGTTATCCCTTCAGTATCGGAATGTGTTGACTTCTATCAGACGTTTGCAAACCGTCAGATCACAGCCCTGTCTGTCCTACCTACAAAAGCTAGCTCGAGAATCTCGCTGCTGAGAACGCAAGGTATGCTGCGGAGGGTTTACAGAAAGCACGCTATGCCCAAACAGGTGTTAGCTTTCAAGAATAGAGCTGTCCTGGGCAATGATCAACTCTATTTTAAGCCACTCGTTATGGTCGATCTTCTGAATTTGGCGTTAACTGCAGATGATTCAACGAATCAATGAGCTGGATATCTCAATGAAGAGTGCCGAGAAAGAGCTCAAAATAAAAAAGGATGAATTTGCACAATATGGCTGGGTCAAAGTGTGTCTTTCTCGGTAGCTTGATGATTACCGCTAACTTTCTTTTATTGAAGTGGGTACCCGCCGTTAGACCCATCATTAAGGCCATCGTTGAAGCCATCACGCATAATGAAGCACAAATTCGCGACCTACAGAAACAGATGCAGGCTCTAGCGCAGGCCATTGACAGGGTCAACTCTGCACGCGGTATCGAGGAGGCCGCACTTGAAACTATTGTTAGCCTTACCGAGTCATGGGCCAACCTTGTGCAGGATGCAGACGATCTTTCAGGATATTTGAATGTTATCAAAGAGGTACCGGAAACGGCCTTTGTTTTCACGATGCAAGCAATGGGAACGTGGATATCTCTTGAGTCAGAACTTGATACGTGGTGATAGACATCGATAAACTTTTATTACGATTGCAGTACACGACGAGATGGGGTCTCGACATCGTCGGGCAAGACTAATGGGCATGAGCTAGCCAGAAGAAGGATGACCAAAAGTTGTCACACTCACAATCTTCCCCTTCTACAACAATATTGAGAATCTCATAACTACCAGGTAAATCCGCCTGAACTGCAGGGATTTCATGATCATCTTGGAACTGTTGAGTGGGCAAGTTACGCTTGCCGTAATACATAGTTGAACTGGCCGGGAGATAAGATTCAGGTCTCCAGTCGAAATGATGTGGTATGTTGTAGTATGTTGTCCGCAGGACAGTGACCTCGTAATCCGTGTCGTTCTTGGGAAAGCTCAGCCGTTAATTCCATAGAAAGGGAATTGAACTAGCAAGGGGTGGTGGTAATAGGAAGTGACGCGACGCCGGCCGCAAACACCCGGCTCCCCTGCATCCCCTCCTGCTTTCAGAACCCTCTCCCTAACGAAACAGCCTCCTGGAAGTTGGCCTTACCGATGCGTAGGAACCGGTTTGTATAAGCTCCTACGCTTGCGGAAGAGCTCGAGAGGAGATCCGCAACGTTCTAAAGCTTACACATGGGTAAACATTCCTCTGATCCTATCTAGTTAGGAGAGTGCTATGCAATGGACTCCGAATTTGTTGGCGTATTAAGGTTAGATGTGGACACTGCGCTTGATTCTGGAGATATGAAGTCAGGTGCAGCCGGGCGAGCAAAGAGCTAAACTCTGCAGAATGACTTGGCGTTATTCTCGGGCTGATTCATCCGAGATTAACTCGCGATATACCGGTTTAGATGCGAACCTTCATGACAAATCCATAATCAGACCACGTTGGAATATCGGTGACCGCACAACCTTTGTTGTTACTTGTCTCGTGAGGCCCAAGGCAGTTGGTAGTTTCCGCTTCGGAAGATGATATCTGCTCATCCCACCGCTAGAAGCAGCGCTACTTGTCTTTAGTAATAGTGGCTTGTGACCATAAGACGTGATGTAACAATAGTAAATAGGCGCGGTCGATCATCAAAGAACTCACTGAATACACTGATAAACGTACTCCTCAGGATGGCGATTCATAAGCTTCCAACCTCGTAACACTGCCAGCAATACGGACAATTTTTTTTGTATCGTATCTTCAGTGCAATTTTTGCACGATGGGTAGCACGATTAACATAAGCAAGCTTTCTAGAAGTAACGGATTCTTTGATGAAGACGGCGCAAGAAAAGAACCGCTGAGTGAGAGAACAAGGTACATTCTGCACGTCTTGACTGAATAAATGGCTGTCTAGCCAGGCGTCATTTTCCATGTCAAGCTCAAAAAGTTTCCGAGATACAGTTTCTGAGCTCATCGAACAAAAGTGCGATCCAGATCCAGAGTGTTCTTTGATTAAATGATAGGTCGTGAAGGCACCAAAAAGGTGTACACCAGCCAGCGGTGCTAGGTATTTGCAGGAAAGAATCTTGGATAAAGAAGGCTCCGGGACTTTAGAATACAAAGTTTAAAAACCGCCGCGGCGTCTGATCATGTTTGTGCCGTATTCAGTTAATCGTGATAAGTATTACACTCTTCACCGACTCGCGGTGGGGTTTGTAATTTTTCAACGTCCTGGGCATCGTCACCTGAAGTAATGAATTTCCATAGAGAATTGTTCCTAACGTTCCTGTCAATGTCACCTGGGAACCCGTGTTCCAGTCTTTCTATCTTCGCAAATGAATGCTCAGGCAATCTTCATATCAAAAGACTTTTCTAGTCCATGGAGCTAAGAACTTAGGTGGGATCACGGTGACTCGGATGGTGCCAATACCGGTCCCACTATTCATCAAGGTTTAAAAGAGTACTTCAGAGATGGGAGAAGGTACGCTTGTCCTGAGTTTAATCTTACAATCATGCCAGCACTTTCAAATTGGAATAATGAACCAGACGTTCTCGTCGTAGGCAAGTGGCAATATTGATAGTATCTTACCTGAGGAGGCTTAACTGCAGACTTTGAAGGGGCGGGATTCAGTGGGATATATGTCCTTCACCACCTTCGCAAGCTCGGCTATTCAGTTCAAGTATTCGAGGCTGCTCCTCAGTTGGGAGGCGTTTGGCACTGGAACGCATATCCAGGAGCAAGAGTCGACTCGGAAAATCCTCACTATGCTCTTTCTATCCCAGAAATATGGGAAGGTTGGTCGTGGAAAGAGCGCTTCCCCGGTCAAAAGGAGTTGCGAGAGTACTTTGAGTACATTGACCAGAAACTGGACGTGAAGAAGAATATTTCTTTCAACACCAGGGTAGTCGCTGCACAT
This sequence comes from Collybiopsis luxurians FD-317 M1, assembly GCA_000827265.1. Taxonomy (NCBI): domain Eukaryota; kingdom Fungi; phylum Basidiomycota; class Agaricomycetes; order Agaricales; family Omphalotaceae; genus Collybiopsis; species Collybiopsis luxurians. The sequence goes on along the minus strand of KN834790.1, from coordinate 158,068 downwards.
TTTGATGTGGAGACCAGTCGGTGGGTAGTTAAGACGGAAGATGGACGTGTCGCTCGCCCCCAGTTCTTCATTTTATGTGTTGGGTTCGCTTCCAAGCCCTATACTCCGGATTTCAAGGGGCTGGACAAATTCGAAGGGATCTGTCATCACACTTCCCAGTGGCCCCAAGAGGGCGTAGATTTGACGAATAAGCGTGTAGGAGTAATCGGCACGGGTAAGATTTATAGACAACTGTTATCATATGTTACTGAAATCATCGGCTTAGGTGCATCAGCGGTTCAAGTGATTCAGGTAAAGTTCATGTTTGCCGCAGGATTACGTGCTGAAGTTTGAAAACCCAGGAAATCGGACCTCATGTTTCTCACCTTACAGTATTCCAACGAACCCCAAACTATGCATTAGCTATGGGACAAAGAAAGTTGGATGTAGAGCGAGAGAGAAAGCGGAAAGTACTCTACCCCACAATATTCCGCCGTCAGTTTCAAACTCCAAGTAAGTACATGAACCGCGGTTTAGGCACTCTGATTAAGCTTTTTGACTGCATTTTCAGCTGGTTTCGATATAGAACCCGTTGCAAAGACCCTTTCTGCCAGCACACCCGAAGAGCGTCTCCTACATTGGGAGGACGCTTGGGCTCGAGGCGGATTCGCTTTTCTGTTAAACAACTACAAGGACTTGATGCTTGACGAGAATACCAATCGCGAAGTATACAATTTCTGGAGAGACAAGGTTAGAGCCAGGTTACATGACCCTAGGATGCAGGAGAAACTCGCTCCGACCATCGCTATACATCCTCTGGGCGCAAAGAGACCTTGCCTGGAACAAGTTGCGTGGTTCCATCTCATATTTATCCATGCATCTGACCAAAAAATCAGACGTATTATGAAGTTTTCAACCAACCAAATGTCACGTTGGTTGATTTGAACGAATGCGGAATATCTGAAATCACTTCGAAGGGGTTATTGACGGAGGATGGTTTTGAACATGAGTTTGATGCACTTGTTTTGGCGACAGGTTTCGACAGCCTTACCGGAAGTCTGACTCAGATAGACATTCGCGGCATAGACGGAGTCTCGATTGCAGAGAAGTGGGCAAACGGCGTCTATACAAATTTAGGAATGACGTGCGCCAATTTCCCGAATATGTTCTTCCCATATAATGCACAGGCACCGACTGCCTTCTGTAACGGACCTTCGTGCATCGTACGCTCTCGTTTCTTTCGCATTTGATTACCTTACCCACTTACATTTGTAGGAGGCCCAAGGAAACTGGATCGTGGATTGCATCAAGTCGATGAAAGAAAACAATTTGACGGCAATATGTTCGACCTCCGAAGCCGAAGCCGACTGGCGCGCGCAGGTTATGGGTATAGGAGATTTAACACTTTACAGTAAGGCCAAATCGTGGTACATGGGATCAAACATCCCAGGAAAGACTGTCGAGCACTTGAACTATGCTGGAGGGTTGCACACCTACTGCAATATCATCACTGAAATTGCGGAGAAAGGCTACGAGGGATTCCGATTATACAGAGCTGGCGAGAAAGTTTCTTTGGCTGCCTAGATGTATTTGTATCTACATATAATTGAAGGCGATCCTTCTGCAAAGGTTCAGTCTTATCTGTGACTGTTGAAATGCCTCACAAACTCGATATTCTCGACATTGTAATCCAGAGCGAGTATGACACTCGAACGCGATACAATCTTCTCTGATTGTTGAGAGGCCGGCGCTCTTCTCCTCAACCTGTGTTTCAGCGCAGACTACTAACCCCGGCGTTGCCAATTTGTCGTTCCGTTATCTGCTAGGCGCTTACCTCTTAGCCGACTTCACTGAGGTAGAAGGGTGTGCCATCGACATCAGACTAACGATGGGACGCTCATAAGCGCTCAAGATTTAAGCCAGCGCTTGATGACAAAGCGTGTGTGGGGAAGGAAAAGGGTTTCTCCGCTTGTTCTCAGCCATAACTTTTGAAATAACGAATATTCATTGAAATCGTTTCAACTTGCGCGAAACCCCATCATGGATGCTGGCTCAATGGATATAACCCAACCGGCCCAACAGGTCCTCATGCCCTCACTCAATTTGACCTCCGCACAATCTGAATCTCTTCATATACTATCTGGATCCTTCCGGTCGCTTTCGCTATTCTTACTCGCATTCTCTCCAGCTAGAAGGACCCTCTCTCTCGTGCAGCATGTTCCTGGATTCGGTCCGCACCAATATGTTGGAACCGACCGGGATAAGCTCAGAAGCATACGGGGAAGCCCTAGAGAAAAAGCAGAGGGGTTCAGAGCTTACACCACAAGCTGGGCTACTCCTCCGATCCTATCAAGCTGGGAGATAACCCCGCAATGGACGGTAAACCATCTAGACAACGTCCCCATCACCGCTGTATCCTCGTATATTACTCTTCCGCCTCCTTACACGCACGTATATTCTATGGGCGGGCCTACGGGGGAAGCTCATCTAGTTTCGCCTGACTCCGGATCTTTTGCAGAAAAAGTCCAGGAAGTGCTCTTTGTACCTCCAGAACAGCTCGCAGAAGCAGATAAAACACGAAAAGCTTTGAGGTATGGATCGCACGGGATCGAGTTTGCTCATTTACCTGGTACAGAACTACGACTGGTGTTTGTTCCGGTGCTAGGGGGCAGCACGATCGAGGTGTACACGCACGATCCGGGATCAGGGCTTTTGACCCACGTCTATTCTTCTCCTTCACCCCGTGGCAACTCCGAGGATGGACCGCGACACGTCAAGATACACCCCAACGGTAAAGTGCTGTACTGCGTAACGGAACACAATAATCTACTGGATGCGTATTCTATTACCGGGACTAATGACCCTGAGGAAGGTACTAGCACATGGACGACGAATCCGCTTAAACATCTCGGCACGCGCTCACTTCTTCCTCCTCGTCTATCGTATCCTTCTGCCCCTCTGAAAACTGTCCATCGATTTAGAGGGGACACATTGATGCCTGGACCAAGCGCAGGGGAGGGGCAGCCGCCGACGGAGATATGGGCTACAACTCGTGGTGCGACGGAATCCGACCGTGGTTGGGTCAGCGTGTTCATGTTAGATCGGGATGGGATGTTCGTCTCTTCAACCCCGGAAGATGAGAACGAAGAAGGGGTTGAACGATATGAGACTCCTACATCTGGGGGTAAAGCCCATGCAATCGACTTGTACCCCAAATCTGTTGTCGCGGTCTCTTCGTCTGGTTCTACCGCTATTAATGCAACCGTTGAAGGATCACCAGTTTGGATACTCCTTACGGACGATTCAGATCATGCTGCTGGTGAAGGTCCCGACAGTCAAGGTAGACCGGTAGGTGGGGTTCGCGTACTGGAATGGGATGGTTGGCGGAACGGCGGCATGCGTGAGGTAGCAGGATGGCCTCCTGCAGAAGGACAGGAAGCTGACGAAACTGGAAGGCTGGAGGGGAGCAGGGAAAGTCTCGAAGGGGAGAAGATGCGCGGAGGGAGTCATGCGGTGTGGTTGACATTGGAAGAAGAATGGGGTCTAGATTAGACATATTGTACTAAGTTTTGAATGTTGTCCTTTGTCGTGTGCTCTCTTGAACGCGACTCACCTTTTCTGCTGGTAAGGCGAGATGGCCGAGCGGTCTAAGGCGCTAGAATCAGGACTACCTGATATATCTAGTCATTCGTGGCGTGGGTTCGAATCCCACTCTCGTCATATTTGCACGTTTCCTGGCTTTTTCTTGACTATATCAAAACATATCAACTATCCTATCCTCGTCAGCCCGAAGTGCTTAATAGGCACGCGCACCGGAACCGTATTCTCCCAGGTGAAAATTGAAAAAAGCAGGCCACATAAAATCATGCATACTTATCAACTATTACTGTAACTACCTGCATACCATATTCTAACCGGAACCTTGAGCAATGAATTCAAGAGAAAAATCCCCTCTACGTCTAGCCTCGTCTTCGGCACTCTTCAAACTCAGCTCGATCGCCAGCCTCAAATCCTCATCCATATCATCATCCCCATACCTAGAGCGAGCAGTTGAGGAACGGCCTACAGCAGCAGACGACGCAATAAGAGGTGCGAAAGCTGCATTCGATTTCATACCGTTCGCACCCTCACTACTGGACCGAAGTGGTTTCGCCCATGCACCTTGAGCGGTCTTCTTGGGCGATCCACCTGACGATGAAGTAGAACACGAAGACGATCCGCTATGGGAATGAGAACCGCGCGGCGGGGTAGCGTTCGTATTCATGATTGGGAAAACGTGTTCTGGGGTGTGAGAGGTAGAAGATGCCAAGGAAGAGTAAGACGAAGACGAGACGGAGATGGGCACAGTCTCGTCTCCGAATCCAGCCTCGAGCGGCTCTCTACGAGAACGCGGGGAAACCTGGATCTTCTGATTGGAGGAGGAAGGGGAAGTACGAGTCTCAATGGGCCTCGACTTTGACTTTGGCGTAGGTGGAGTTCCAGTTGAATGGAGAGATGAAAATGACGCCTTAGATGAAACCCGAATGGAGGGTGCCACTTCGCTGCTAGAAGTCGCGGAGGCTGGAATGTCGTCAAAATCGCCTTCAAACACACCATCATCCGTGGCGCTGGCAGGTCCAGCCTGTTCATAACTGGCGTATTCATCTGCTCGAGCGCGTTCCAGAGCCTCATCCCTACTGAGCATGAGCGCATACTCCACAGCCTCAACCTCGTCTAAACCCAAACGATCTAAATTCTCTCGATGTTCGCGTTCCCTCTTGTAAACGCTGCGAATGTGTTTGGTTTCCTTGTCGTGTTCGTCTAAGCATTCATCAATTAATTGATCGAGTAACAGCCTCTCTGTAAAGTTGAAAATGAACTCATAATGAACCATGAAATTAGTAATTTGGTCTTACTGTATCCCTTAGCCGTGACAGATGCGGCTTTCTTTTTGCCAGATGTCTTGTGCTTGCCTCCATTCTTCGGTACAGAATCAGCCTTGAAGGCCATCACACAATCGCCCACACAGGCGACGAGAAAATCCCTGTCTTTCCCGAGTATTATTTGCGTGACGTTTTTGGAAACTACCTGACCTTGCGCACCGACGCCGATACCACGTATTCTAGAAGGGCTTAACGGAGAGCTGAGCACTCGCAGGCGTCGAAACGTGCAGGCATCAAAAATACTGGTTTCACCGCGATCTGAACCTGTAACGAAGACGACATCGTTCCAAGCCAACGACGTTACAGCAGACCCGTCGGGGTGAGCTTCAAATTTCCGAGTGGGGGTGATCAGCGGAATGACATTAGCGCTGTTGGTCGCAGGAGCAGAGGAGTCCGCGAATGAGAAAACGGTGACCCAACCGAGTTGATGACCTGCGATGACGAAAGCGCATTCGTCAGTGGAATCTGCGGAGAGACAGGGAAGAAGCGCGGTGACTTCGCCGACAGTTTCGTCTGAGCAATATTTGGAGACTTGGTACGCAGAGCTGTTGTATTCGAAAAACGTGCCCCAAAACTCGCAGCGCGAGGCGTACGTCACAAACACATGGATACCATTGACAGACGATGTGCAGTCGACGTGAAGTGACGTAGGAGGATGAGAATCATTGACACCTTGGTTTGAGTTCTGGTCACCGAGAGCGATAGGATAAGGGACCCTGACGCTGGGTACACCCACCACAGGGTGAGTAACAACGGCGTCTTCCAACGTCAGGGCGATCTGAGCCCAGATCCAGATTTCGCCACCTTCTGTGGTGGTAACGACGGTGAGGCCTCGGACACTGTTACAGAGGGCCACAGAAACAGTGATAGCCGGGAAAAGATATTGTGAGGTCCAGACACATCTAACCTTCTTTGCATCCCAGACCTTGATTCGGCCGTCCTTAGACGCCGAAACTATGTAAGTTCCACTATCGTCCCATTCGACCTGAGTCACTTCGCCTTCATGCACCTCGTCAACTCTACATCTGACTAATCGGGCGGCTGACCTGGTGTTGGTCTCCATCGTTCTGGCAGCCGTCATGACCGCTATCTCGCCATTTCGAAATCCCCAAACGATTTTTGCCGTGCCACCTTCCGATGTCATAGCACACGCTGTAACATTCGGAGAGAATTCCGTGTTGGGATTACCAATGCCGAGACCCGTTCCGGCAGAAGAGGGAGAGAGAAATCCCTTGATGACTTTTCCGTGAAGTGGAATCGAGCGAGATACGATTCCGTACTGAAGAGAGGAGCATAACAGCGAGTTGGATAGCATGAGATGCATCCTCGATATCGGAGAGTATACTGGAGCATGGGCAATAGTAGTATTGCGAGTACGTTCCCAACGTCTGAAGTGTTTCAGTTATCCATCGATCTTGGAAAAAAGAATTCCTTTACCTAGTAAGATTATACCGAAGCACGTATTCTTTTCTCCAGGTAGATTCAGTTCTTCTCAAGACAAGGGCCTTTTCGCTGTCCACATCGCTCTCCGGAGCAATGCCGAGAAAACTGAGCAGAAAAGCTCTATGCCAGGTATGGTCCTCAGTTACGTGCTCATAAAGAGCTCTAGATACGAGAGATAGGGTAAACAAAGAGTCTGGATCAAGATATGCGGTGATATGAGTGAGATTTTCTGCTGGAATTGAGCTGAGAAGTCCATGCTGGGTCGAGGATTGTTGAGAGCTGGAAGAAGTTTGGGATAACAGAAGGTTGTTTAGATGATCTTTGGGTCTATTGTGCATATAACGGTGGGTCGAATATACAGTAAATTTGCGCAGACGTTGCTCTGCGCTGGTGACGGTGGAGAACAGATATAGAAAATTAGGGTTTGTTAGGGTTTTGATTGGAAACTTTTGGCGGGCCGCCACTGGCCGTTAATCGATAGTTCAGTTTTTCACTGGGACATTCATTACCGAAATGCCTGCTGAAGTGAAAAGGCGAAAAATTGCTGTACTCGGAGCTAGATCAGTGGGTAGGTTCAATTTCTCAGTTTGTGGCATCCAAAATGTCTACAAAACTTTCCAGGAAAATCATCTCTGGTCAAGCAATTCATAGAAAAACAATTTATCGACTCTTATTATCCAACCATCGAACGTGCATACGTCAAGGGTATTACCTACAAAGGTAATGAATACGTTCTTGAAATATTTGATACCGCTGGCCAGGTTTGAAAAATCTTTTTCGATGGCCATAAAATCGTATGCTCACCGCAAATCCCAGGACGAGTTTTCACCATTGAATGCTCAGTATGCCATTGGAATCCATGGCTATGTATTAGTTTATTCCATAGCCTCAAGAAATAGTTTCGAAATGGTTCAGATTTTACGCGACAAAATCATCGACTACTGTGGAGTCACTGATATTCCTTGCGTGATTGCGGGTGCTAAATCAGACTTGGATTCGAGGCACGTTCATTTTATTCATTGTATACTCGATCTAATCTACCCCGATAGCCGTCAAGTTCAAGTATCTGAGCTTGAAAAAGTCGCTGAAACAAATAACGCTGCTTATGTTGAGACGAGTGCAAAGGACGATATCAACGTTGGTAAGTCGTTAAAATGCTCCATCTACCGAGCCATACTTAGAAGGATGATAATTTTCTTCGTAGGGCGGGTTTTCCAGCTGTGTGTGCAAGAAATAGAGCGGCGGTTGTCTGGAAATCAGGCCGTTCCTCAGGCCAATCGCTGCCTCATCCAGTAACGGCAGCCTCCATATTAATCCGCTCTCCTTGCGATAACTGCGCCGTCTTAAAGTGCGCATGGACATAAACTTTTCCGGACTACGTTTACTTTGCTGTATCTCAATATAGGACGGGCCGTGTTTGTACTCATTTCCTCTTTTTTAAACTTATCTATTTCTTACTTACTGGAAGTTAAAAGTACCCTAGCATCTTTTGTGAATCGTCGTGGATTGTACTGTGTATATAGAACCGGAACGTTGGAATGATATGCGCCTATATAGCGACCAAGTGTCAAAATGGCGAACAAATTCCGGTGTGCCAAGTGTCTTGCTACTCTATCTGGATTTCGTAGTCAATCTGACTATTCCCCATCTCAAGGACATCTCCAAGAGCTTGATTTACCGAGCATTCTACGATGGCTGACAAGTAAGCCTCCGTAACCCATACGCCTTCCCCGCGTTTCGAATCTCAAAGTCTCAAACGCTTGCCCAACTCCCCTATAGCCAAAGTTTTTCACAAGACATCAAGAGCGAGATACCTTCAACTTCTAACGATCTCATCTAGGGCATGTCTCATATTTCTAGAACGCGGATACGTATATAATACGCTCTAGACTAACGCAAAATCACGGAAAAGCCTCATGGATTATGCCCTGCTCTCCGTGCTGGTTGGTCACTTGGTTTCCGATTTCCATGTAGGAATACCCAAAATGCTCTCCTTGGATCTTCTGCGGTCGGAACCACATACGCGTGAGCTGTCATTAAGCTAGTAGCTCGAGGCATGCGGATTACGCGAGGCAAGGTACTTGCTACATCCGTCTCAGCGATCGACTCATTTTAATTCTTCAAACTGAACGTGGTCCAGATGCAAAAATGCAGGGCCGACCTGGCCGCCTCCGACTGTCTTACAGGAACAAGCGAGTAGCCGGATCGCACTCGCACTCGCACGGCTATCCACATTGCATAGATCGGCGTGCCCAAAGCCACACATATAAGAGCTTTCAAAATGCCTCACGGGTTTCCTGACATGACGCTTCACACAAATCTTTAAACTTGTCTTACGACTCATTTTTCCATCACTTTATCTACACTAGTTTTACGAAACGACAAACATCCCTCTCAATCTTCCCCAGCTTTATTCACAAACGATGTTGGACGCATTCAAATTGAAACCATTCGATCTCGAGCCTGTATACGCATCCTGGAACGACGCACCCATCTTCCACGGGAACGATGGTACCAAGAATTCCAAGGGCCCCAAGGATCTTCCAGTCGATGAATGGCTGGCAAAGATCAAGGAGGGCTGCATAGAACGAAGTGTGCCCAGGGAGTACTGGCATAAGGTTGCGCAGCATTATATGGGAGAGAAGGCGAAGGCGAGGTTGGGCGAGCTGAAGGCTGTAATGGCTAAAGTCCATGGAGGGAATTATCGTTGGAATTGGGAAAAGTTCAAGATTGCGATGCGGAATATGGGGTGTAAGTATAAAATATTCTTAATGGAATGGCTCGAAACTAACCGCCGGCTCTCTCAGGGACCGTCGATGCGAGCGAGACCGAGTCCATTAAGGTTCACTCGAAACCTTCCGGTTTATGGTGGCTTACGCGGAATACCAACAGTAGCAAGAATTCAGACTCTTCAGAAGCGCTTTGCGAGTCACCCACAGAAGAGACGTCCTCCCATGATTTCCCCCCAGCTTCGGACACATCTTCAACCAAGAGTGGGCCTGTAGCTTGGTTGTCCCGAAAACCAACATTCGATCATCTGTTGGACTGGAAGGACAAATCCGAAAAGTCCGACAAGGTATCTTCAACCTCGACTGTGCATAGCGAAACCACACGAAGGTCACCACAACGCTCTGCCACTTCGTCGCTAACATTGCAATGGCCGATTAGAAGAGGGTCGAAGGATGACTTTAAACAAGAGCCTTCGTCCCCGACTCGCCCCAATCCGCAGAAATCGATATCTGACAGCGCAGTGATGACAACCTCGACGAGATCCGTGACTGCACCGGTGTTGGTCCCTACATCAACACATGGTGGAGATGCCAACGAAGAGAGTAAGTCGTCCACCCTAGCATTTTTTGATGATCTATAGTATCCATTGATTGAAATTTCCTTCTAGCAATTACCACTACCGCCCATGCACCGGTCTGGCTTTTGAATGCCTGTAACGCCTTGGATTTCCTTTCAAACGAACATCCAAAAGTTATGACCACCCTCTCCGCCGTTCTGATCACCGTTGGAAGTATTCCGTCTATTCCGGCGATAAGCGCAGGAGCAGGAGGTGCGCTTTTGGCCAGCGGCGCAGCGCAGGCCGTCGGAGCTATTGCCGTAGGGGTGGGAAGCTGGTTGAAAGCGGCGCAAGACAAGAATGGAGCTCCAGGTGGGAATGGACAGGAGCACACGATTTAAGCATGTAACCACGTAGCTTTGAATTTGTTATCATATTTATCGAATTACTTGTCTTCCATTAGATTTTTTTCTTCGTTTTCTTAACGTACTTTTGTAGATATTTCGTTCCGTTGGGCTTTAGGTTTAACTGTACACTTCTTGTAATAATCGGACTTGTTATTTGCACGCTCAGTACATACTACAATCGCACATTCAAGCCATCTGGTGTAGAAATCGCCACTTATATGAAGATCCTCAAGTCCTAATCTGAACGACCAATGGCAAAATAATCACTCACGTAGTTGTGTCAGGGGCGAAGGAGGGCGTAAGGAGATCGTTTGTTAAAGCAAGGTTGGTTGGCTGGTTGGTCTGGCAAAAGCTTCGAAACGTGCAATCGAAAGCATGTCTTGCTGTCTAATCGATCCTATTTGCTCAGCGTCCAAGAAAGTAATATGTAATGGCTTAAAGAGGGGAGTGAGGTTTGGACCCAAGAAGTCTGGGTCACTTCGATTGCCATACGCTCAAAGTCTGCAGGCCACCTTTGACCCCCTTGGGCAGGAACGACTCACGCAGTGCGCAGCAAAGACTTACATCAATGGCTGAGTTAAAATAGCCTGGGTTCGAATCTTTTCGACCCATCCAACGGCTCAACCCTCCATCAGTACGGTACTGACACCGACATGGTGGCAACACTGACCTTCCATCAGGGAATCCCGCGTTTCTAGGGAGTAGCTATTATACTGACATACCAAGAGCCTAGTAGACACCCGGCGTAACTGAGACTCAGTCACGGAGTACATTCTCATAGAATGTGAGAACTGAGGTCAAGGCTAAATCTAGTCTTGATCAAGTCTTTCGTCATGGACTCTTAGCACGGATTGCTTCAATTCGGGCCGCAGCCTAGCAAACTTCACGGACGAACACGAAAAGCCATTGGAAGTCTACTTCAGCTGTCTACCCGACCTGGGGCCCAGAGCAATGGACGAAATTAATCTAGTTCAGACTGGAGCTGGACTGCCTGCTCTTGTCCAGACGATCCAGATACCGTAGTTTGCCGAAAAGGAGGACGCTGACTCCTGCTGAATTGTTGGCACATCCGATGGTTCGGAGAGGCGGGAACCGGTAAGTTAAGTATATACTTGTTAAGGTAGGTATGGAGGGTTGATGAAGGCCCGATAGTATTCCTTATGGTGCGTGTCTATCTGAGATGTCTTTCAGCGAGGAGGTGGTTATGGAGAGCGGCACGAAACTCGTGGCACACAAGTGTAAATGCAGCACCTCGTGCGTAACGCGTTTCCCCACATAAGTTTCCTTAAATCTCAGCCCGACGTCCGCCATTCACCCCTAGCGTTTGAAAGGAAATAACTCTGTTACTCAGGTAAGTCTTTTGAGTTCTGGAGGCTTTCTACACCTATAAGATCATCATGACCAGCTCAAATGGCAAACTTGAATCACGCTGGAGAGAAAGGCTGCCGATTCCGGACTCAACTCGACTTCTCGCATATTCGGCAAAGGATACGCTCAGAATATGGACCTGCAACTCAATCCGATGCTGAAGTGGCCGGCGCACTCTCAGACGTCGACAAAGACATCGAGGACTGCAATGCCGAGGAGGATCATTTACGATATCGTATTATTTTTATTCAAAGTCAACGTCGACGGCTGCAGGAGTACAAGGCATGTCTTCACTTTCTCAGATCCTCCATTCGGAAGCTTCCAAACGAGATCATGCTTCGAATCTTCGACTACGCTTGTGACATGAACGAACTTACATCGAAGAAGGTGAAAAAAATGCCCACTCTCGCCATTAGCTGTGTGTCCTTCCGTTGGCGAAATTTGGCGATGTCCATCCCGACCCTGTGGGCTCGAATATTCATTGACCTTTCGACGATCTCTTCCTATCGCCGTAAACATCTCCCCGTCTTCTTTTTATTCCTAAATCTCTCTCGCAAGGCTTCCCTCACCATTGAAATCACAGGCGCCTGCCCGTCTGCTATGGAGGATACTGTTTGTCGTGCGCTAATTGCATGTTCGCCTCGCTGGAAGCATCTTACAGTGGCACATCCGCAGGCATATTACACACTCACTTCCTATGGTATTCCGCAGTTTTCGATATTAGAAGTACTCAGGCTACGGTCCGGTGCATATTTTTTAACGTCTCATGGTCTTCATGCATTTCAGAATGCTACAAATCTTCGGGAGTTATACCTTGAGTGCATCCCGCTAACAATGGGTACCACTGTCCTGTTCGCTGATGCCGCAAGGATGGGATTTCCCTGGAAGCAGATTACTCGTCTTGAATGTGGCGGTTATCCTGCGGATATCGGAAACTTCTTTGAGATGTGTGGCAACTTGGTAGAGTTACATTTTCGAGAGGTCAATAGCGAAGGATTCGTTCAGCAACCATTGCTTCTTGCAAAAGCGTCCGCGCTCAAGACACTGACTCTATCGCTTTGTCAAACATCTCGACTGAGCTTGGCTGAAATGGCTTTTAACTCCTTGACATGCCCCTCGCTCACTTCTCTCCTCATTGAGGCTCAAAGTGAGTATGTGCGTCCTTGGCCTAAAGCAACTCTCCAAGGTTTTATGGAACGGTCGTCATTCCACCTCACCACGCTCTCGATCAAATGCGTTTCAATTGGAGACTCTGATTTGATTGATCTGCTCTGCCGCCTTCCTTCACTTCTTCACCTCACTGTCGACAATTGCTCCTTTATCGGGAACGATCCTCTCACCCCGCTGCTTTTCAGAACTCTCCATGCTTGTCCTCCTGCTGGCTATCATACGGCTTCTTCGACACTCGTACCAAATCTGATTAGCCTTGATATCACATTTATTGCGAAGGACTGGGAAAGGGAAGAGTGGAAGTTCATAGACCAGGCATTTGTTGAAATGGTCCAGTCGAGATGGCTCCCCAATGAGTCTGCCGATGGACGCAGAACCCTTTCTGGAGCTGATGTTGGAATTGCGTGTCTGCATTCGGTTGTATTGCGGTTAATACACCGAGAAATAGACGAGGAGATTTATAGGCCTCTGAAATACCTTGAAAAGGCGGGTATGAGGGTCATTATTATCGCAAAAAATCCTTGATATGCATATGTACTCCATTACCTTGTCAACCCCCTTTCTTGATCAATATTTCCTGAGCGTGTGCAACTTAAGGTAATCACCATACTTTCGATTTCTAGCTACTTACTTTAGCTTGAGATCAGAGTCGACGCCAGGAATATCGATAAAGCTACGAGAAGGTTTCAACAAAGTACAATGTCTGCTTCTTGCTCTGGCTCATTTAAGCTTGCCATGGAAAGTAAGGACATGCTCAAGCGGATAAGTCACAGCCGACAGCGGATGGCGGACGGGTTGCGCAAATCACGTTGAAACCACGAGCGAACCAACAAGCGAACCAACATTGGGCGGTGGGCGCTAAATAATTTGCTTTGCCCTTCTCGAAAAGACGCCACCCAAATTGCTGAACGAATTAGGTGGGTGATAGCTGATCTCCTCGTCTCATTTAGAGAATTATAAGCCCGTAAAAAATTTCCTGCTTGACACTTCAGGTGAGTGTCTTCTGCATTTTGAGGATTTCCTGAAATTCATCTTCTGAGTAGTTCAGATGGCAAACTACTCCGGGGGAAAGGACTTCCGACTACGAACTGATCTCGACTTTTCATATATTCGGCAAAGGCTGCGTTCAGAACATGGCCCTATAGCTCAATCAGATGCTGAAATGACTGGTGTACTCGCAGCTGTTGACAAAGACATCGAGGATTGCGACGCCGAAGAGGACCGTTTACGATCTCGTATCATTTATATCCGAAATCAACGTCGAAGGCTGCAAGAGTACAAAGTCCTTCTTCGCTTTCTCAGATCCCCTGTTCGGAGACTTCCAAGTGAGACCATGCTTCGAATTTTCGACTACGCTTGTAACATGAACGACCTTACATCGAAGAAGTTGGAAAAAATGCCCACTCTCATCATTAGCAGTGTGTCTTTTCGTTGGAGAAATCTAACGAAATCCGCCCCTTCCTTATGGTCTCGAATACTTATCGACTTTTCGACAATCTCTTCCTTTCGTCATAAAGATATCCCCATTATCAATCTGTACATCAATTCTTCTTTCCAAGCTCCCCTTATCATCCAAATCGCAGGCGCAGTGTCTGGTGTTGAAACTGCTGCTTGCGGTCCACTTATTGCCCACTCGTCTCGCTGGAAACATCTCACAGCGGCGCATGCGCAAGCTTATAACAAACTCTTATCCTTCAATTCCACTGCACGGTTTCCAATGTTAGAGGGGCTTAGGCTACAGAATATGCGAGTTTCAAGGCCAAATGGTCTTGATTTATATCAGAGCGCTACAAATCTTCGGGAGTTTTGTGTTGACAAGCCTCCGTGAACGGACATTTCAAGCATGAAATTTCCGTGGAAGCAGATCACTCGACTTGATTATGGCGACTTTCCTGCAGAAATCAAAAACCTCCTTGAAATATGCCCCAACTTGGCAGAATTGCGATTTCGGGAGCGCGATTGTGAAGGATCCGTTCAGGAAGCATTGCTTCCTGCAAAAATCTTCACGCTCAGAACACTGACTCTATCGCTCTGTCAAACATCCCGATTGAGCTTGGCCGAAATGGCTTTTGGCTCATTGATATGCCCTTCGCTCACGTCGCTGCTCATTGAGGCTGAGAATGAGTATGAACGTCCTTGGCCTAAAGCAAGCTTCCATTGTTTCATGGGACGGTCATTATTCCACCTCACAATCTTCTCGATCAAATCCGTTCCTGTCTCAGACTCTGAGTTTTTTGGTGTGCTTGGCCGCCTTCCGTCACTTCTTCATCTCACTGTTGACAATTCCTCCCTCATCGGGAGCGATCCTCTTACCCCGCTGCTCTTCCAAATTTTCCATGCTTGTCCTCCTGCTGGCTATGATACAGGTTCTTCGGCACTGTTACCGAAGTTGAAAAGCCTTGACATCACATTTGATGCGATAGACTCAGAAGGGGCAGAACGCGAGCCCATAGACCAAGCATTCGTTGAGATGGTCCAGTCGAGATGGTTTCCTGATGAATTTGTCAACGGGTGTAAAACCGATGCCGAAATCGCGTGTCTGCGGTCGGTTGTATTGCGGTTGATAAATCGAGATGTGGACGAGGAAGCTTATAGGCCTCTGAAATACATGGAGAAGGCGGGTATGAGAGTTGTTATCTCTGGAGAAAACTCTTGATATGCATATGGACTCTACAAAGCCTTGTCATTCTCTGCCCTCTAGTAGCTGTCCTTACAGTAAATACTTGTGTCGAAGATAAAAATTCCAGGGTCAAAGACTTAGGCGCTTTTAAATTCCCACGAAGAATTTCGGGCGCTTAGACCTGCGCAGCTCCTGATCTGACAGCTGTGCAATTGAAAAGAATCTCTTCGTTTACGGTTCACCAGGTTGTTGCCAACTACCTTCTGGACCTCATTACTTCTTGGCCATGGCGACCTCAGGTCTTTCTCGGCGCAGAGTAGGTGGTGGTGGCGGGGGGTCATCAATGACGAGCGACTCAAATACTGATTCCTATTCTGGCGACGGCGAACCTGCTCGGACACCTACTTCCAACGGCACTCACGCTGGCTCTGCATTTTCTTCCTTATTTCCCTCATCCAAAATCGCCTATGACCCCCGGGACTTGCCTCAGTCCTCATTAGTGGGCGGGTCTTTACCTCATCTCACGTTAATGGAAGAAGTACTTCTTCTCGGTCTCAAAGACAAAGCTGGATACCTCAGCTTCTGGAACGACAATATATCATATGCGTTACGAGGTTGTATCTTGATCGAGCTGGCACTACGCAGGAAGATCGCCGTTGTAAAAGATCCTGGCAGGAGAAGGGTTCAACTGGCCGAAAGGTTGGTGGAAGTCATTGATGACAAGATGACAGGAGAGACGATTCTGGACGAGACGTTGAGGATGATGAAGGCTCAGCAAGATCCACCGCCTGCAGGTCCAGGGTCATCAGCCTCGAGTACTGCTTCAACCTTTACCTCTGGCGGCGGAGAGAAGCTTTCGATAAACACCTGGATCGACCTTTTATCCGGCGAAACTTGGAATGTCCTCAAAATAGGATTTCAGCTCAAACAAGTCCGCGAGCGGTTGGCTAAAGGATTAGTTGACAAGGGTGTTCTACGGACGGAGAAGAGAAATTTCCTGTTATTCGACATGGCTACACATCCGGTGGCTGACGGGAAGGTCAAGGCGAGTCCGCGGCAGTGTTTTTCAATTATGCTGTTCCTTCTAATTTACTTTTCGTTCAGGCTGCATTGATAAATCGACTCATTGCCCTCCTGACCGCCACAACTTCCTCTATTCCCCCTGCAGCGCTGCTACCAGAAGGAACCCAGTGCAGGGTTCTCAGAAGTGTATGCTTGGTATGCGCAGCATATACTGCTAGTGTTCTAGACGGCGCATTCGGCGGCAGTCCTGGCTCAGGATCTTACTCTTCTCCTTCCCTCGGATATGAGGAGCGCGAAGCAGCGTTTGCTCGTGCCGATGAAATCCTTGCTGAATTCAGCTGCTGGCCTTGGGGGAGTTCGTCAGACAGCGGTAAGTCCGGTCTCATCTTCGTAAACCCTCATCGGCTGTTTCCTGGCTATTCCTTCCAGCCTAATTTCGATTGTTATCATCATTTTATTTTGGCTATTCTTATCGTGGCTCTCGGACGTTCCCGCGCCGCCTTCTTTCACTACTTATGCCTCGCATTCCTGAACCCTGTCTCTTTACCCCACAAATTCACTGGTTCTCACAATTTGACGCATTAGGCTCTACACCCGCATCAAGAAAGCGCGCTTCTGCTCCTCGGATCGCTACTGGTTCCTCATCCGACCCAGGTCGGGAAAGCGTACTAGGGCTTGTAATAGAGGCGAAAAAAGAGATGGCCACTTTACACGGATCATCAGCAGGAGGTGAGTGAATTTCCATCGGCGATGAAGGATTGATTCCTCTTCCTTATTCGCTGTGTTATGATCGGTCGCTGATTATATACTCTCTTCTCTGTTGCCCTTCGTGCCGACCATACCCATCCCATTCCCGCTCTTTCCACTTCCCCTTTTAGGCGCCTCATCCCCACCCAATGGCGTATCAGATGACGGCGAAGATCTCGGCTTTGAACTCATCGCGGGCGCTTTAGAGGTGTTGAGCAAACTAGATTCGTTGTTATGAGTTGGCTTTAGGCATCTCTAATGAAGGGTGAGGGGACGCTTTCTGTACCCTTCTCCTTTGGTCTGCCCTTTCCTGCAGTCTCAGTACTCATGTACCGTTTCCTACATCTGTACGGATCACCGCTCGATTCTTCAGCGTTTACTACAGCGGCTCATCGTTGTTCCATGACATCGTTGTAGCAACGCTGTTCTTTCTCCTTTTCGTCCTGACCGCTGTTCCTACTTCCTCTCTACCTATTTCCGTATCGTGGAAGTTTCAAAACGCGTCCTTATGTGTTTTCTCTTCAGTCATTAATCGTCGTTATTTGATGTTACTTGATTATTATTTGAGCTCTCATTTTTGTTTAGTTTCTTGTTTATCATCTCACATGCCGAAATCGCAGTTTCACTCTAAATTATCTTCGCGAGACTGGGCTTTGTTGATTGTGTTCTCTCTCGGCTGGAGATCCGGCTTCTACGACGATCTCGACAATGCGGGTCGGCAGCCATTTCAGAATTGAATCCGGATGCTGTCATTCCGAGTGATGTGGTGCGAATCTTCGTAGCGGCACGATGTTACTCCGATAGAATGCGCTTAGACCTCATGAGAACATGTACTTGTGCCAAAGTCAAGGTCGAACTGGGTCTAGATTTAGGACGGAACACGTTTCCGCGCAACGACGTTGGGTTCTCGACCCGTTTATGGGAAGGCTCGGACGGCCGTTGATTAGCTCGTTAAGTCTTTTGTTACACCTAGAGTTCACACCACAGCCTTCCGCTAGACATGACAACAGATTCCATTGCATCTACATATGTCCGATGTGATGAATGAATAGAAGCTACTGTAAGAATATACAGTAGGAGTGTTTCAAGAGCCCAAAACCCTAGAAGATGTGAGGATGTGGCAGAAAATTAGTAAAGTTATGCCTAAAATCAGTCATTTGTTGCAGTGCCCCAGGCGAGTAATCCTGCAGCAAGGAGACAGTAATGCCTTTGAAACATTAAACCAATTTACTTTTGAACACTATTTCCTAGCTCTACACACAGTGTTGCCGCGGTTCGGTCCAGGTTCCCCTTTTCTTTGAACTGAACCTGCAGGTGCAGTTCAAGGTTCGAGACTCTGGTGAGCCTAGGTTCAAGGTTCAGTGAGGTGCTGAACCTCTGAACCTGAACCTCAATCCAAGGTTCACAAATTTCTGATCCGGACCCCAGGTTACCGCGGCAACACTGTCTACACACAGCAAAATAAAGTAGTACCTATGGGCCATCAGAACCCTTGAACTCCCCCCCCCCCTCCCACGACAAATGTCTGGTTGGACTGTAACCATTTGCACACACCTGCAGCCAAACTTTGTCAAAAACACTCAAGTCCACCTAACTGCCTTAGTAGGCTTGAGCCATAAAAGCTATAAACTTGGGGGCCAGCTTTGAAGTTTGTGCCACTTTAGTGTTTGTCTTTCTAAGCAAATGATCCTGTGCTTCTTTTGTACTGTGCAGGCTCAATTCGCAACAATCAGAGATATAGTTATCTGTAGTAGAGACACAAAATGGTGCCAAAAGTTCATAAGCTAATATGCAGTATCAAGTTTACTATACAATGCCCAAATTGACATTGGTCAATTCTCATGCGATTCTATTAAATTGATTCTTCTCGCTTAGTCAGAAAAATGAGTCTGACAAGTTGAAATGGTGAGGGTGCTTAGTATAGAATTATCAGGTGTCTCGGGAATCTCTGGGAATAGCTGTTCAACATAAAGGACCGCCTCGTTGGTCAGCACCTTGCCTGGTGATGTTTTTGTAGATTTAATTGTCTAGGAACCACGAGACGCACACTGAAAAGTGGATGCTCATGTAAATTCTAGGCTCAGTCCCGCTCGGGGTGTGCGCTCCATGTTGAATTATATGCTTACGCCTGACAGACGCTAATTCCTATACAAACATGGACACAAGTACATTACCGCATAAACATGTATAGCTACCCGAGTACTTTCCGACTTGTTCCGTTCACTTCCCGCACTATATATATATATTCATACCCTTACCCTGCTGCCTCAGACGCTTCGACTATCTTGTTCAGGCTCTGAGGCAAGTACCTACATTTCTCCTACGTTTGCCTTTACTTACAGTACAATAGTCTCTGCCGTTTATTACAGGTAATACAGACGCTTCGACTATCTTGTTCAGGCTCTGAGTCTCTGCCATTTATTACAGATCCCCTGAGCCAACTTGAACAACCGAATACTTATTCAACAGGTTATTGGGCCCCGAAACCCACTGTTGCTGTACTGTTGCTGTGCTGTCTCACTCTAAAAAAAAACCTTTTGCCATGTCTCAAGTTGAAGATTCTGCCTCGCAGCGTGCACTGTCTCCTGCACCTAGTAATGGGAGCAGCCGTATCCATCTTGCAACCGTTCACCCTGCGCAACCTTCTATTAGCGCTGCCCATATAGCCGCTACCGCTAAGGCTGCACCCTCAGGCTCATTCGTTACCCCTGCCATACCTCCTCTATCTCAGTCTACCTACACCCAGAGAGCTGATCACTTTGACACTGTCCCTACAGTCAATGACGATGGCAAGAACTTTACTATCTTCCGTGCTAGATGGGAAGTTGCTGTCTCTGCCGCTGGAATCTCTCACCTCTTTAATCCCAACTATATTCCCCCAACTTATCCCCATAACCCGGATGACATCGACTATGCCGCTGACCTTGCCACTTATGAACAGTATACTCGCCTTGAGGCCCAGGCACATTCCCACCTGACCTCCTGCCTCACTGACAAGAGCTTCTGGAAAGTCACCCAGAATGCTGGGCGTGTTTACGATATTTGGCTGAACCTCATTGAGGAACTCCAAGTAAAGAGCGAAGTCGGCATATCCGAGATGAAAGGGAAATGGGAGGCTCGCACCTGGACTAAAGGAGGAAATCTCATTGAATTCCTTGAAGAGGATGAAGAACTAGTTGAGGAGATCCGCAATGGTGGTGGTGAAGTTACCGACTCCGAACAGCATTCTCACATGCTCAAGATTATCCCCCAGGAGTACAAGGAGCATATCAACAGTGTCCTCTCAATTGCTTGTATCGCCAGAATCACTATCTCGATGCCAGACCTTATCCATAATCTGAAGGACCATTGGTGGTATCTCAACCCCAATTCAAAATCCTCCAATATGACCTCAAAGCCAAAGAACCCTGACGTAGCTCTTTCTGCTGACTCCCGTACACAGTCCAGCAATGGCTTCCGTGGTCGTGGTCGTGGCTGAGGCCAAGGTGGAAATCACAATGGTGAAGGACACTGATGTTACAACTGTAACAAGCAGGGACATATCTCAAAGGACTGCCCATTCCCGTGTAAGGAGAAGAAGGATACTTCTAACAGGAACAGTCAGTCAGGGGGAGGGAATAAGGATGGACAGGCTAATATAGCCAAGTATGATTTTGCTTACTTCGCCAGAGGCTCTGACTCCAACTCAAATCTTAGTGATTCTGATGTGGACGATCTATTTGAAACCTGTAGCACCGCTTCCACTGACACCGATCTCAATGACCCCTTGTTTGGTCTTGCTGATGAAGATGATGACGGACCACCGCCTCTTGCTCCTGTCTCCAATTCTTCTGATGATGATGAACCCCCATCTCTCCAACCTGTCTCTGACTCTGATGACTCTGATGGTGAATACTATGCTCACAGGAGCCCACACTATCCCTTTGGGAGAGCCGCCCTAGACTGCACTGAAGCATGTGCCGAACTTATGCTCAAGTTATACCATTGGGATGCCGAAACTGACGTATGGTATGATCAGTCCATCTACCACAAAGCCTGTGGAACTCTTGAACCTACCTGTGTGGTAGCCGCCAACACAAATCTCTGTGATGTCTATATCTCTTCTGACGAACTTGCTCTACTCGATTTGGCAAATCATGTTACTCCAGAAGATGAGAGCCGTAGCTTTATGCATATCCTGGACTTGGGCTGTACAAAACATATATCCCCCAATCTGTCACTCTTTGAGAGTATCGAGTGCTGTCCTCTGAGGCAATTTAACACTGCCAACAAGACATTCTTTGAAGCTACTCACTGTGGAGAGGCTTCCATTCTGATCCAGTCCAATGATCTCATGCTACCGAACACTCTCTATGTCCCCGGGTTAGCCAACACCCTCATTTCTATCAGATGTCTTGATGATGCTGGATACACTGTCACCTTTGGCAATGGGAAGGCCGAGATCAGATACAAAGATGGCACACTTGTCAGCACCATACCCAAATCCAATGGACTATATCATATTGTCAGCACCGAGGAAGCTGATGCCGCTGTTGAGATGCTCACCTTGGATGAACTCCACTGACGTATGGGTCACATCTCCCACTGAGCTGCAGAAAATCTTGTCCGTGGAGGCTTTGTCGATGGTGTTGCTTTAGAGAGCAATGACGCACCACAGTGCGAGACATGCATCTTTGCCAAGATGTCATGCAAACCAGTTCTGAAGGTGCGCAAAGGGGAGCACGCTAAGGAATTTGGTGAACAGATTCATTCGGATGTCTGGGGACTGGCAACTGTTGAATCTAAAGGAGGAAAATGTTACTTTGTCATGTTCACTGATGATCACTCCCGACTCACTCACCTGTTCTTGCTCCATGCCAAGAGTGAAGCTTTTCAAGCTTATGTCCAATATGAATCCCTCATTTGTAATCACCTGAAGGCTGTAATCAAAATTTTCCACTCCAATGTTGGTGGAGAATATGTCGATGAAGAATTCAAGACTCACCTGAAGAATCATGGTACTGTCCACCGCTTCACTGTCCACGACACTCCCAAAGAAAACAGCATAGCTGAACAACTCAATCTTACACTCCTTCAATGAGTCTGTGCCATGCTACATGAAAGTGGTCTGCCAAGGTCGCTCTGGGCAGAAGCGCTCCACCACGCTGTTTGGTTGAAGAACTGCACCTCTACTAGTGCTCTTAGTGGAAGGACACCATATGAAGTTGCATACAAATGAAAGCCAAACCTGGCTAACATTCCAGTGTGGGGTACTGAAGTCTTCATCTTGAAGAAGAATCCAGCCAAACTTTTTGTTTGGGCTTGAATCAGACATTGGACAGGGTTCAACAATGGTGAAGAGTGTTACGAGGTCAGCCAAGGGCACAGAGTTTATTGGAAGGATACAAAGACTGTTACAGTAGAGAGGTCTATTATCTTTAGGAGGGAGGAAGGGAAGATAAAGGGTTTCATTGAAGAGGAAGAGAGTGGTATTGAAATTGAGGGGGAGAGGAATGACTCGCTGGATTCCAATTCCAATCCCAACACAGCCACACCAGTGCCCGACCTGGAATCTGCTCCGGAACTTGCTCTACCAGAAACCTGTGATGCAGCTGCTTCACCACCAAGTAGTGAAAGCTCCAGATACTCACAACATCATCATGAAATCCACAAAAGCCATGACATCATGAGCATTCCTCCTGCTCCCACAACAGCTCCACCTCGCTGCAGTATGAGGGAACAACATTTACCTTCCAGATATAACCCAGACCTTTTATATGGCATCCAGAATACCGCTCCCACAGTTACTCCACTGGCCATTCTGGAAGATACAACCGCTGAACAAGCCCTCCTTGCCGACATTTCTCAGACTGAAGGCCTGGAACCGGCAAACCTCACTGAGGCTAGGCACTCCATAGATTGGCCAAAATGGGCTAAGGCCATAGAGGAAGAATTAGAAAACCTGCAAGAGCACCATACCTGGGACATTATTGATATGCCAGCTCATGCCAATTTAGTTGGTACCAAATGGGTATTTTGTATCAAGAAGAACGCCGAGGGCCGCATTGAGCACTATAAGGCACATCTCGTTGCTCAAGGCTTCACTCAGGTTGAAGGTATTGATTTCTTCGAGACCTATGCTCCCGTTGCCTGCCTCTCCTCTATCCATGTTTGTCTTGCCTTAGGCGCCCATCTCAATCTTGAAATTCACCAAGTTGATGTAAAAGGTGCATACCTCAACGGCGATCTCATTGAGAATGAAGAAATCTACATCAAACATCCTCCCAGCTACCCTCTGTCTCTGATGCCATCCACTACATGCTTGAAGCTCAACCATCCTATCTATGGTTTATGTCAAAGTGGCCGTTACTGGTATATCAAGTTTGGCGCTACGATTAAGGCACTATTGGGGATGGAACATTGTGATGTGGATCACGCTGTCTTTTATAGACACAAAGATGGCCAGCTCATTATTATCATCTGTTCAGTTGATGATCTGACGATTCTTGCCTCTTCTGTAGAGTTGATCGAACTAGTGAAAACAAAGCTTCGGGAAGCTTTTACTATCACTGATATGGGTGAAATTCACTGGATCCTAGGGATTGAAGTCAAATGCAACCGCGCCGCTCATACCATCTCTCTTTCCCAAAAATCCTACATTGACTCTATCGTTTGCCTATTCAAGCTTGAGAACTCTCATCCATCTGCAATTCCTCTTGATACCCACAAATGTCTATCCATCATGCAATGCCCACAGACTCCCACTGAAGCTGCTCTTATGCTGGACATTCCATATTGTACCCTCATTGGGAAGCTTATGTACACTTCTATCAGAACTCAAGTCGACATTGCCTTTGCTGTCCACATCTTATCCCAATTTCTCACCAATCCTGGAATGGCACATTTCAATGAAGGAAAGTGCACAATCAAGTATCTCAAGGGTACTAATGATTGGGGTATAATCTATGGACTCAAATCCAACAACACTACAGGATGGGTCGACGCTGATGGAAATATGGCTGAGGACCGCCGCGCTGTTACCAGTTGGGTCTACACTATCGATGGTGGAGCTGTTAGTTGGGGATCACATTCCCAAACCCTGGTCACTCTCTCCACTGCTGAATCTGATTATGTTGCCGCTACCGATGCCGCCAAGGAAGGTCTTTGGATCTGTTCATTCATTGCTCAAATCTTTGAGCCCACTTTCACACTCATTCAGAACCCAACCATTCTTAACTCCAACAACCAGGCTGCTATTGCTATCTCAAAGGACCATCAGTTCCATGGTTGTACCAAACATATCGATGTGCAATACCACTTCATCCAGTATATTATTGAAGACAGCAAGATTATTCTTGTATACTGTCCGACGGAGGAAATGATTGCAGACTCACTGACCAAGGCACTGCCCAGCGCTAAGGCCAAACACTTTGCTGCAGGATTTGGACTTGGTCCAGTTTGAGGGGGAGTGTTGAATTATATGCTTACGCCTGACAGACGCTAATTCCTATACAAACATGGACACAAGTACGTTACCGCATAAACATGTATAGCTACCCAAGTACTTTCCGACTTGTTCTGTTCACTTCCTGCACTATATATATATATTCATACCCTTACCCTGCTGCCTCAGACACTTCAACTATCTTGTTCAGGCTCTGAGGCAAGTACCTACATTTCTCCTACATTTGCCTTTACTTACAGTACAATAGTCTCTGCCATTTATTACAGGTAATACAGACACTTTGACTATCTTGTTCAGGCTCTGAGTCTCTGCCATTTATTACAGATCCCCTGAGCCAACTTGAACAACTGAATACTTATTCAACACTCCACCCACTCACTCGCTTCGCATGGGAGCATCGTTTACTAGTACCATCATTGCAAACATCTTCCAAAGTGTTGCGCAAAGACAGGCATGACAGCAACTTAGCAGGTAAACAGCTGGGAAAATTGTGTAAGTAAGCAATATATATGCCATCATTTTCCAAAGTTCTGCTTAGATGCAGAAAGGTCAAGTAACTGGCGTTCGACTACACAACGGCAGCTTATTCTGTAAATTTGACATTTTTAGGTAAATGTAAGGTTTGAAAGCCAGGCACTGCTTGATAAAAAATTACAAACACCATGCAAAACACAGACAAAAATAGTACAATTATCATGAGGAAAAAAAACACATAAGCAATTTAGTCTCCATCAGTCAAAACTTATGTTTACAATCAGAATAGTACCTTGCAAGCAAGGTGATGAATGATGTTGCAAGTTGGACAGTTAATCAAGGTTGCAGGAAACCGTTTAACAGATAATCTTCATTCTCAAATTGTATGTCATGTACTATCATATATGAAGAGACATAACAAGTACATTATAAAACTCTACAATCATTTCAAAGGGTGGCAGGCGGACTTGAAATCCAGCTGTTAGTAATTGGTCAATGTGGCGGTGTGGCGGTGTGGCAGTTACTTGATCTGCTGACTCAAATGCTGTTGCCTTGTAGCTTGGTTTATTTGAATTGGGTAATTTAATTGTACTGTAATGACAGCTGTACTATATTTCTCCTTTGACTTTGCATCAGCAACTTTATATAAAATTACCTGCCAAATGGATTTTACAACCTACAATGTCTCGGCATCAACCCTGGATCCCATGCATTTGTAGTTAATCCCAGGCTCGTGAGATCCCGCTCCCCTGTATAGGTCAATCGAGATTGTATTGCAGAAAAATGACTCCAACCATTTGAAATGAACAGGCCTTTCCTGCTTTCTTTGGTTAAGACCCGAGTTAGTGATGAGTGGCGAGTCACTGCCAACAGGACAAGTACACAAAGACAGAATATAAATTGACTGTCACTTTACTGTGAATCGACCCTCTTATATTTTCTACCCCTTTGCTCCATAATGTCTGACCAAGGACAACTTCATAGCATAAGTACAACCAATATTGCCCATACAAATGATCCACTGCGCAACAAACATATTACTATGGACATGGGTCATCCAGTACACCAAACTACTGATGACCCTGACCTTGGGAAAGAAGATAAAGTAGCTCTGCACCTTTCTACTACACAGAATGCTTCTCAAGAGCCCACAATCAATCAAAAAAAGGACAATGAGGAATCTCGCTTCTTTGGGATCCCTCTATATCATTCCTCCTATGCTGGTAGGTGGTTGATCTATGAAATAGGGAATGTAATCATGAATTAAGTGAAATTAGGAACATGGTCATACAACTATACAGATAAATATACTCCAGATCCCTCAGGTCAAGAATATAAAGAAAATGCCTGGGTCTGGAAGGTTTACCTGGACGAGGCTGAAAGCTATGATGATGAGATGTTGAGAGGATTCAAGGACACCATTGACTCCCTGCTCATTTTTGTGAGTAATTTATCAATCAATAAATATCTATGTGGTTGCTCAATTAGAAATCTTCAGTTGGAGGCTGCACTCTTTTCTGCAGTTGTGACCACATTTGTGACTACAACGGTTAATTCCTTCCAGCTGGATTACCCCTATATTACTGCTACCTTGCTCATTGAACAAGTTGAACTGCTCAGAGCAGCAGGGAATGTGACAGCAATTAATGCTGTTCCATCTTCTCCTGTCAACATGAACAATTTATTGCCAGATACAGTGAACCTATGGATCAATGGCCTTTTCTTTGCAAGTCTCTCTCTCTCACTCGCTACTGCTCTCCTATCAGTATTGATAAAGCAGTGGCTTCAGGCTTATGGTTCAATAGCCTCTGGAAATGCCAAAGAGAGAGCTGTCATTAGGCAGTTCAGATTTTCAGGACTTCAGAAATGGAAAGTTCCAGAGATTATTGGAACCCTGCCACTTATTCTTCATGCATCTCTAGGACTTTTTTTTATTGGCCTTTCTTTATATGTTTCTGAGCTCTACCAGTCTCTGGCTTGGATTGTGGTTACAATTACAATTCTTGCATTTGGCATGTATTTGGGCAGCATTTTTCTGACTCCAATTTGGATTCAGTGTCCTTATAGGATACCACTACTATTTAAGCCAGTATATTATATAATGCATCCCCTACATGCTGTGAGAAGTTTATTGGCTGGCTCTGGAATTGCTTCCCTCTTTGAAAGAGGCTGAGCTGCACTTTCTTCAATCAGACTATTCATCTGAATTCAGTGTTTGGGGTGGTACAGACAAAGTAGTGGATGCTATATCTGCAGATATTCTGGCCTGGCTCTGTAGTTTGCAATCTAATTCTTCCATTCAAGAAATAGTCTCCCATGCTCTTTATGGGATATTCATCCAGTATCTGCCTCTTCTTGCTGATGAATACTCACAGACAAGGGCTCATACTATACTTAAGTTATATAAGTTTAAACTTCAAAATCATGCAACTGTACTATTCCAAACTGTATGCAATGCTCTAGCATCGATTAGCAACCACCACCACAGTAGTACAGTCTGGCCTGCAGTGCTTTTAAAGTGGATTCAAGTAGCAAATAGAGATATCTGGTTCCCTGTTGATCCAGATATGATAAAAAGCTCTCTGATTCAAGCTGCAACAACAGATAATGAAACAGCATTGAACAAGATCATTGAGATCTTGGAAGGAGATTTGAAGGGCCAATTTTCTGTAGTTGAGTGGTATTCAGAAGCTTTGCTTTTAGCCTTCTGATCAGGCCATATCAAAATCTGTAAGATCTTGGAAAGATTTGGAGCAAAAGTTCAGAATTTTGAAAAAGCAATTATTAATGTAGTGAAAACTGGAAATCCAGAGCTTTTTCAGTTCTTGAATGGAATTGCAATAAATTCAGCAATTGATTGGAAGAGGGAATGTGCCAGAGTACTGGTTGAGGAAGCAGCTTGGAATGGACACTTTAGAATGGTTGAATTTTTGGTAGCAAATAGTGCAGATGTCAATCTGCAAGGAGGGAAATATGGAACAGCACTGTAAGCAGCAGCATTGGGAAGGCACCAGGATGTTGTCAAATTTTTGGTGTCAAATGGGGCAGATATCAATTTACAAGGAGGAGAGTATGGAACACCACTGCAAGCAGCAGCTTCAGAAAGACATCAGGATATTGTCAAATTCTTAGTATTAAAAGGGGCAAATGTTAATATACAAGGAGGGAAGTATGGAACAGCACTGCAAGCAGCAGCATATAGGGGACATTTGGCTATTATCAAATTCTTGGTATTTAATCAGGCAGATGTCAATCTACAAGGAGGGAAATATGGAACAGCACTGCAAGCAGCAGCATTTCGGGGGCACCTGGATGTTGTCCAGTTCTTGGTGCAAAATGGAGCAGATGTCAATCTGCAAGGAGGGAAATATGGGACACCACTGCAAGCAGCAATATTTTGGGGACAGATGGATATTGTCAAAGTCTTGGTATCTTATGGGGCAGATGTTAATCATCAAGGAGGGAAATATGGAACAGCACTGCAAGCAGCGGCTTGGTGGAGATCACTGGATGTTGTCAAGTTTTTAATTACAAATGGGGCAAATGTTAATTTACAAGGAGGAGAATATGGAACAGCACTGCAAGCAGCTGCATTACAGAGATCACTGGATATTGTCAAATTCTTAATCTTAAAGGGGGCAGATGTCAATTTACAGGGAGGGGAATATGGAACAGCACTGCAAGTGGCAGCATATAAAGGGTACTTGGGGATTGTCAAATTCTTGGTATTAAATAAGGCAGATGTTAATTTACAAGGAGGAAAATATGGAACAGCACTGCAAGCAGCAGCAGCAGATTTAGAGAGTCACCAGGATATTGTCAAGTTCTTGGTCACAAATGGGGCAGGGCAGATGTCAATTTACAAGGAGGGAAGTATGAAAATGCACTGCAAACAGCAGCATTTTGGGGGCACTTGAATATTGTCAAATTCTTGGTGTCCAATGAGGCAGATGTTAATTTACAAGGAGGGGAATATGGGACCCCACTACAAGCAGCAGTATTTCGGGGTCACATAAATGTTGCCAAATTTCTGGTATCAAATGAGGCAGATGTCAATCTACAAGGGGGAGAATATGGAACAGCACTGCAAGCAGCAGCATTGCGGGGAAACATGGGTGTTGTCAAATTCTTGGTCACACATGGAGCAGATGTCAATCTACAAGGAGGAGAATATGGGACAGCACTTCAAGCTGCAGCATTGCGCAGATCAGTAGATCTTGTCAAATTCTTAATATTGAATGGGGCAGATGTCAAACTACAAGGAGGGAAATACAAATCGGCACTGCATGCAGCAGCACTACAGGGATCTCTGGATATTGCTAAAATCTTGCTATTAAATGGTGCAAATATCAATTTACAAGGAGGGGAGCTTGGAACTCCACTGTATGTAGCAACATACTGGGGACAAATGGATACTGTCAAATTCTTAGTATCAAATGGAGCAAATATCAACCTACAAGGAGGAGAGTATGGAACAGCACTGCAAGCAGCAGCATGGAGAGGATATTTGGATATTGTCAAATTTTTGGCATCAAGTGGGGCAGATGCCAACCTACAAGGAGGTATATATGGAACAGCACTGCAAGCAGCAGTATGTCAAGGACACTTGGATGCTGTCCAGTTCTTGGTATCAAATGGGGCACATGTCAATCTAAAAGGAGGGAAATTCGGAACAGCACTGCAAGCAGCAGCATATTGGGGAAAAATGGATATTGTCAAATTTTTGACATTAAATGGGGCAGACATCAGCCTTCAAGGAGGGGAATACGGAACGGTACTCCAAGCAGCAGCATATAGGGGACACTTGGAGGTTGTCAAATTCTTGGTATCAAATGGGGCAGATATCAATTTACAGGGAGGGAAATTTGGAACAGCACTACAGGCTTCAGCATATGAATGCAACCTGCATATTGTCAGATTTTTGGTGTCAAATGGGGCTAATGTCAATCTATTAGGAGGGAAATATGGAACAGCACTGCAAGCATCAACATGTAATGGTCATTTGGATGTCATTGAATTCCTAGTATCTAGTGGGGTAAATGTCAATCTACAAGGAGGGGAATATGGGACAGCACTGCAAGCAGCAGCATGACATGGGCATCTAAATGTTGTTGAGTTCCTGGTAGCACATGGTGCAAATGTCAATTTATCAGCAGGGAAGCATGGATCAACATTGGAAGCAGCACTTGTTAATCACAAGTTGGATGTTGTTCTTTACTTGAAGAATCATGGAGCTCAGCAATAACTGTAAGATTAACACTTAAGCCTTGATTACAGAGAAACAGCTTACATGGGGTAGCTTCAAGATAATAATAGTGAAGAAGTCAGAACTGCACTGTAAATGTGCATGGGTCACCTGGACTTAGAATGAATTTTTGTCAATAGTAGCAAATGGTACAGATATACATAAATATATATTGAACAAGATCACATAAGTAATACTTACTTAGTTAGTATGATGTGCCCAGTCAAATTCAATCTTACCATTGAGAAAAGTAGCTTCTGTTGTAATTTTTTCTGTCACTGAACAATTAAATGTATAATGAACACAGAGGACAAAATACTGTAAGTGGATAAGTGTGTAATATGTTTATTGTTACTTTGTGTAAGTACTATGTATCAACTCTTGGAGATAACTTCTCCAGTGGCTCAATAATAGTTCCCATCTACATTTTGATTTTGTAAGCCTTAAGAGTGAGGGACACAAAGAATACTGTATTATTTCAATTGGAAGTTCAGTCATGCATCATGGACACCACTGAGCTGAACTGAAATCACCATGCATCATGCATCATGTTGGGTTCTGAACTACTGTCAGTCTGGTCATATTTTCCAGAGTCTCAGGGCAATTTTTATACAAAATAATCAATTACAACCTTTCCAGTGGTTGGGTTGAGAACTGGCTCCCCATGAGGATGCCATTTCACACTGAAATTACTTTTTGCACAGCTCCTTAAATGGATCAAAGTGTAGTATTCAATGTGGCTCAAACTTCAGTCTGTAGAAGCATTCTAAGACATACAACATACTGTGCATAATCAAAGTGTTGATGCCTTACTTCAACCAGACCAGCGCTTATAAACTGAACTGAACTTCAAATGCATCATGCATCATAATCAATGAACTTCTTCAAAATAGGGGTCAGTTAGTGTCCTGGTGCATGCCTTAAAAAAATTACACAACTGATATTTTACAGGCTTGGGGAGCTTCCGATCTCAAAAATGTACATTAATTGCATCTCAATGGGTTCAGGCCACTGGCTTAAGACTGAGAGCACCTTCCTAGCCAGAAAAAGTTTCTCTGGCAGCAGGTATTGGGTAATGATAAGACTTGGCTGCTTACTGGATATGCACATCAACAACTTGAATACATTAACCCTTGGTCAATTCAGCTCATTCCTGGGTAAACAAGGAGATTATACCCTCCTACTCCTCCTGCTATAATACCAATGTAGGATAAATTCTGTCATACTACCAATTGGTCCAACAACATTACAGCAGAGGAATGTCCAACATTATATCATTGGCAACATGTGTTTTATTGAGCCAGGACCAGTGTGGAAGGTCATAGTGTGGATCTTTTGGCAGGCAGGTGCCTTTCATATTTGGCTCAATAAATTACTCAGTTCACACCAAAATGTATGCACATGTAATATGTAGCTATTTATTTATCCTACCAGTAGTAATAGACAAAGCAGTGAGGTATAAATGAGAAGATTAGAAATTGAATTTGAAGATAGTATAAAAGAAGGATATGACTGCTCTTCCTCCTTTCCATCTTACTCTTTCTGTGCTTTCAAATCTGAAAGAACTCTCAGACAATGTAGAGGAGTTATCCTTATCATTAGCATTGGGAGCACTGGACTTGCCTCCACCTGATTGTTTGTTGATGATGAGCAGCTGCAGTTGACCCACTTAATCAGAGTTTCCATTAAAATTCTGAATGCAATGATTCTCTACAGCACCAGCATGTCTTCTAGCCATAGCTCATCCCCGTGCTGCTCGTCTCGCAGACATACCACATGTGAGGGATAGACCAGTAAGACCTACAAGGAGGATAGGCAAAGACCCAAAGGGAAGCCCATGCTGATTCCATTTGTGTCAGTAGCCGCAGTAGTTGGGCAGGATTGGAGCCAGTGACTAGAAAGGAATTGTATCACTTATAACAAATACAAATTATGGGTTATATATACAGAAAACAAATTAGAATTGAGAAGAAACAATGGGATAAACAAAAGGAAAAAGAAGAGAGAAAAGAAATCAAAATTACAACATACCTACTTACTCTGGTAACCTCTTGCCTATGCTCAACACAGGCACAAAAGTAGCAAATGTCACATGTCTTTCCTTCATCCCTAACATCACCGCTATCTGGATTTCTGTTCATCTCGAGCTACATTGGTTTGACAGAGGGAGATATCATTACTGTTGTCATAGAATGAGGCATATTGAAGTGTCAGCTGAGGGGTATTACTATAATGCAGATGATGAGACAGGGAAATACTACCAGCCTCTGCCTTAGCACTCTGCATCCCCCCTGTGACAATGCTCAAGCTGCGCGGAATAGTATCCATGTGCCAATCTGCTTGGTCAGAGTATGTAGGTAACGGTATGGATGCTGGAGGTGGATTAACAGGGGTAGTAGTATGGTAGAGGGTATCGGGAGTGATGAGCTGATGTTTATTCAGTTTATTTGAGTGTTGGCTTCTTGGGTTTACTTGCAAGACTGGGCTTTGTTGATTGAGTTCTCTCTCAGCTGGAGATCTGGCTTCCACAATGCATCTTGACAATGCAGGTTGGCAGCCATTTTGGAAAGATGAAAATTGAATCCAGATGCTGTTTTCTGTGAGTGAATGATCATGAACGGTACGATACATTTCCAATATAATGCACTTTGGCCTCTTGAGAAGATGTACTTCCTTTTACTTAGCCCTCAAAATTCTCCCTATCAAGGGTGCAGAGTCAAATTGGGTCTAGACTTGGGATGGAACATTGCTTCTGTGCAATGGTGTGGGGTTATTGACACCATTCAAGTATGATACTTGTATGTGTCTTTTGTTACTGTATATCTAGATTTATACCATTGTAATCATTGTGCATTTGTGTATCAAAATCCTATTGAAATGAATACAATTATAAAAGACTGTGTTTCTCAAGTCCTGTCAATCCACCCCCAGCAGTCCAGTATTTATCTTCTGTAAAAGGCCTAGTAATATATTAAATTTTTTCCAGAATTTTCCCAATTTTTTTCCAGTGTTAAATAATTATTATTGAGGCTGTAAAATGTTTTGATAAATAATGAATTTTTCGGCGCTTATTTCGGCGGAAAAATGCATTGATAATTATGTAATATTACTCGAGATATAGCATGAATTTTTCCTGATTTTTATGTATTTTTTTACCTAAGATATATGCAAAGTTTAACTGAGGGAAAAGAAAATATATTGCCACCACTATGACAGTCGTGAAATGAAACATTTTACGGACGGCCCGGGCCGATCCGAACGGGCCGCCCGTAAAATCATTTCTTTCTCGAGTGGCAAATCTATTGTAATATATTTTCTTTTCCCTTAGTTAAACTTTACATATATCTTAGGGAAAAAAATACATAAAAATCAGGAAAAATTCATGTTATATCTCGAGTAATATTACATAATTATCAATGCATTTTTCCGCCGAAATAAGTGCTGAAAAATTCATTATTTATCAAAACATTTTACAGCCTCAATAATAATTATTTAACACTGGAAAAAAATTGGAAAAATTCTGGAAAAAATTTAATATATTACTAGGCCTTTTACAGAAGATAAATACTGGACTGCTGGGGGTGATCTCTGGAGTCCTGCCTGTGAACCTTGTCATTGAGATTTTGAACTGAACTGATTTCGGCTTGCTTCAAGTTGTGGCACTGTCTTACTTGCCCAACATCTTTACTTTCTTTCTTTTCTTTACCAGTGCAAGTCTTGTTCTGTAGCTGTCCTGTTTTTTTTTCTAAAGGTTAAGTCAAAAAGCTCAGTCAGAAACACTCAAATCCATCTAACTGCTTTAGCTATAAACTTATGGCAAGTTTGTGCCACTTCGGGGCTTCTTTATCCATGCAAATCCTGTGCTTCTTTTATACTACTTAAGCTCAATTGGCAATAACAAGACTGTAGTTATCTCTAGTAGAGACAAGAAGTGTTGCCAAGAGTTTTTGAGGCAATAGTATGTATGGGTGTCCCTGGACAGCCTGGGCTTCAGGTCATTTTTCCTGTTGTGTGGTGACTCCCAAGTCATCTTGTGTGCTCCATACCCTTTCAATTTGACTTTATACATGTCCTCACCCTATCCTTCTTTGAATTAACAATTTCTTTCACCTCATACTCTAACTCCTGTCCCACAATCTCTGGCAGTGGTTCACTGTTTCACAGTCGAGTAGGAAATTTGGGTTCATGATAGGGGGCTAGCAGTCCGTTGTTGAACACATCATAGATACTCTTTTCCATGTGTGGGGTATGGAAAGTTTGTAAGAGCCCACCCCCACATTCTCTACCACTTTAAATGGTCCATAGCATTTGTGGCCTTTGCTAGCGCTGCCCCTACCTCCTCCCTGATCCTTCTTATGTTATCAGCAAACTCCTGGACAGGGAAGTTCATTGTGGTGAACCTTGGGGTGATTATCTTGTTGGGGTGTTACCTTTGTACTACTTATATGGAGTGGTACAGACAGAGTAGTGGATGTTATATCTGCAGATATTCTGACCTGGCTCTGTAGTTTGCAGTCCAATTCTTCCATCCAAGAACTAGTCTCCCAAGCTCTTTATGGGATATTCACAAAATATATGCCTCTTCATGCTGATGATCATTCACAGAGAAAGGCTCATGCAATACTTAAGTTATATAAGTTTAAACTTCAAATTATACAACTGTTCTATTCCAAACTGTATGCAATGCTCTAGCACAGATTAGGAACCATCACTACAGTAGTACAGTCTGGCCTGCAGTGCTTTTAAAGTGGATTCAAGTAGCAAATAGAGATATTTGGTTCCCTGTTGATCCAGACATGATAAAAAACTCCCTGATTCTGTCAGGAACACTTTAGCAAGTCCTTTGATCACTCTAGGTCAGGGTATATAGCCAGAATGGACTGTCAGGTAGATCAGATATCAACAAATAATCAGCAAGTAATTGGTATCATTGTGGTATGGTGTGCAAAGTTCTGCTCAGGATTAGATATAGGTTGACTAGTCATCAGGAAAAAGTCCCTATGCCCAGGCTGCCTAGAGACACCCCTCAAATTCTAGGGAGCCTCAGGATCCCCTCAGGATCCCTGGACTTCCTGGGTGAAATTCTAGAGCTCTGAGGGTCCTTGAAATCATTTCTCTTCAGTTCACCAAACAATAATGCCATTTACATAGAGCATACACTACAACTATATACAATGGATTTAGTTACACATCAGGATTGACCAGTTATGTGGTTCAACTCCTAACA
The DNA here is from genome assembly GCA_000827265.1 of Collybiopsis luxurians FD-317 M1. Lineage (NCBI taxonomy): Eukaryota > Fungi > Basidiomycota > Agaricomycetes > Agaricales > Omphalotaceae > Collybiopsis > Collybiopsis luxurians. The sequence continues at coordinate 122,713 of KN834790.1, read as the reverse complement.
GATTCAAGCAGCAATAACTAATAATGAAAAACTTTCATTGAATAAAATCATTGATATCTAAGAAGATTTGAAGAAACAGTTTTCTGCAGTTGAGTGGTATTCAGAAACTTTTGCTTTGGGCCTTCCAATCAGGTCATATCAAGATCTATAAAATCTTGGTGAGATTTGGGGCAAAAGTGCTGAATTTTAGAAAAGCAATTATTAATGTAGTAAAAACTGGAAACCTAGAGCTATTTCAGTTCTTGAGCGGAATTGCAAGTAGTAAATGGTGCAGATGTCAATTGGCAAAGAGGGAAATATAGAACAGCACTGCAGGCAGCAGCATTCAGTGTTGCCACAGTCTGGTCTGTGAACCTGGTGAACCCAGTCCAAACCTGAACCAGACCTCAGGTTCAGGTCCAGTTTGGGAAAACTCCTGGACCAAACCTCAAGGTGCAGTTTGAGGTTCAGCAGGTCTCCGAACATGTGAACTGGACCTGAACCTCCTGAACCTCCAATCCCTGAGGGATGCTGGAAGGTCAGTAATTCTGAAAATTTCAACAGACTTTCAGCTCCCTTTGTACCAAAAAACCAATCTTAAGGTGAAATTCTGTTCTACTCCAGCACTTGCTGGCAGTACTGCCTACAATTGACCAGCTTCTGCACAAGATGTGACCATCATGTCACATGATGACAATGCCATCCTTCCAGATCTGGTATTTTGTGGACTCTGCAGCTATTTCTGACTACATCCTTCAGTAATCCTAGACTAATACAGAAAAAAAACTGTTTATACATGTAATTTTTCAGGAAAAAATGCAAAGAAAAAATTGTTGCTTTGTTAGAGGTTTGAACCTGGTGAACCAGGCCTGAACCCAGTGATATGCTGACTCTGGGCTAAGTGCAAAAGTGAATGTGCAACAAACACACACACACCAACACCAACACACTCTTAAGTCAAACACTTGAGTTCAAGGGGGTCTTTTCAAAGTAGAAATTCAATGTACAGTTGCACAAAACACAATTAAGAATATTTAACAGATTTTGCTTCTCAAGTTCTGTAAAACTTGGGCCTGCTATGACTTTGCTCTTTCTTAACTAACTTTCTTTCTCTGTACTGGTACTTCTGAACTAAACTTGAAACAATAACTTTAAGCTTTTTAACTTTTACAAGTCTTCTCTTTCTGTACTAGTTCTTTCTCCTTCTTTCTTTCTTTCTCTATCTTTCTCTAGAAACACTTAAATCCACCTCACTGCTTTAGCTGTATGCTTAGGGCAGTTTTGGGGCATCAAGTGCTTGCCTTTCTATACATATTCTGTCTCTCTTTTATACTGTTCAGGCTCGAGACAATGGTACAATCCAAATATTGCCATTAGTCAATGTCTGTGTGAAACAACTGAATTGGTTTCTCTTGCTCAGTCAGCAGAATAAATGTGCCAAGCTGAACTTGTGAGAATGCTCAATAAGCATTATTCAAATTATCAGGTGCTACAAGTAATGCTCGGTAATCATTATTCAAACTATCTTATGTCTCGAGAATATCAAGAAACAGCTATTCAACAATTATGATGCTGTTGGACAGTTGATCAAAGTTGCGAGAAACCATGGGGAAATCATGGAACAATCTTGGGAACTTCATCATTAGTTCATCAAACACTGATTTTTCATGCATCACTATCATTTTATGAGATATTGATGTGGCAACAAGTTCATCATTTTGTTGGCAACATCATTAGTTCATCAGATATTAATGCTTTATTCACAAGAATCCACTGCTTTTACTTTTCATAATAGAAATCATCATGTGTCCTAACTACTGTTGATTCCGAGACTGAACAATCATTTCAAGTTGACACTGAGTTTGGGTTTTAGTGCACTGAAGCACAATGTACCAAGTTCCTAAGTTCTCTTTGAGTATAAGGGTAGAAATTATTAGATATTAGATTTTTAAACCCAAATAAAATTGAGTTGTATCACCAGACCTGGGGTTCAGGGTTCGGCAAAATGGCCAGGTTTGCAGACTAAACTGAACTGCGGCAACACTGGCAGCATTGGGGAGATATCAAGATATTGTCAAATTTTTGGTGTTAAATGGGGCAGATGTCATTCTACAAGGAGGAGAATATAAGGCACCACTGCAAGCAGCAGCATCAGAGAAACATCAGGATATTGTCAAATTCTTAGTGTCAAAAGGGGCAGCTGTCAAATTGTGAAGAGTATTTCTCATGGTCTGGGTGGAAACAGGCTGGGAGAGAATAATTAACCACCTACTTTAATATGTTATTAATATATTAGAAACCTATTACTATTAATTACAAGATTTGAGTAATAGTAATATAATAGATTGGAGTCTCATTTTCAGCCCTGCCTGTGGTGACTTGTTTAATAGTGGCATGAGGCTCATCAGTGGTGGAGAGCTTCTTAAGATGTCCTGCTGGATGGTTCTCCTTATCTGCAACCACTTCTTTTGCTAAGGAAGCAATCTTTGGATTGCCCTAGTAGAAGAAGTTTGAAGCAGAGAGAGGACATTGTCAAGTTGAGTGGAAATTCTCATGATTTAGTTAGGGCTATGATAACTCAAAAGATTGTCCACTGATGTGCCAAATTAAATACTATTAATAACTTGACCAGTTCTTTGCCAAATTCTGGCAAAACCTGAGGTAATATATAGAGAGTAGATGTAGTGCTACTTATCAATCACTAATCACTTTTTGAGTTTTGTGAAGCATAGCAGATGACTATACATGTGGGCAATTTTTCAAGCACTGTATAGCAGTCAGTTTCAAGTCCTCCCTGTCCCCAGATCAGGAAAAAAGACCTGAAGTCCAGGCTGCCCAGGGACACCCCTCAAATCCTAGGGAGCCTCAAGATCCCTGAGGATCCCTGGGGTGGCCTGGGCTCCCTGGGACCTTTGAGGCCAGTTGAAAATGGCTTTGATATGGCCTCAGGATGCTCAGAGAGCCTAAGGTTGCCTAGGATTTGGGGGGTGTCCCCTGGCTGGCCTGGGTAGCCTGGGCTTTAAGGTTTTTCCCAATGCCACTGGCTTGATTGCAGCAAAAGTGATGATCAAGCAAGTGAGAAGGAGAATTTTCAATTCATGAATGGGTCCAGAGCCACAGTCCAACCTCAGATTTAAGCTCTAAATCTTGAAAACTATTCAGGAATCCCTGACACTAGTATGTGAGTTGCTAGGAGGATTCCTATCCTGGTAATTTTGTTTCAAAGTCTTGACTCTCTGTTCCTCCAGGTTGGCTGATAGTAGTAGCAGAATATCTGTCGGTACTATGTTGTACTCCCCACACCAGCTGTAAGTGAGACCAGAAGCCTTCAAGCAAATGCAGTGAGTGACATGCAAAATTGGTTGCAGCTGCTATAGAATTACTGAGCAAGCAGTTGCCTCAATCTTAAGATTGGATTTGCAAGCTATTGGCAACTTCAGTCTCAAGAGGCTGTGCTGTGGTTCTACCATGTAAACTTTCATAGAATACTTTTTTGGCCCATGGAAAACACTACTATCATGGTATCTGAACCCAATGTTTCATCACCAGCTCAATTTTTCAGTGAGCCAGGACACTGTAAGCTTGAAAAGAGTCATGGCAAGAGGTGCAGGGGAGCAGTTCACAAATTATAATATGCCAGGGTAGTGTTTTATTACACTCTTTATGAATATTTAAACAACTATCTATTAACTGGCTGAACCTCTGAAACTTCCTCCAAAAGCATGCACTCCAGTTAGATCCTTCTGGGGTCCAATTGGATAACTACACTTGAACTATCCCCTTCCCTGCGAGACTGCTCTGTAGTCTGGTTGATATTGAAAGACTCAAGTACTGATGAGGTAGCATCTGTGTTGACCAAGATAACTACTGCAATAGGATACCATGCCTACCAAATGTACTCTTGAAAATCAGTTGAGCTTGTAAAGACAAGCCAAAACTCACCGAAGCCAAAGTGAACACAGCACCAACAGTGTAAAAAGTTGAGAAAAGTGTATGATTGTTTGCAGGTCTATATAGTTCCAATAGGGTAAAGGCTACATAGAGGGCCTGTATTGCGCAATATATAGCACCAGATTCAATTAACAGAAGTAGGATTTTCTGAATTCTAGTTTTTCTGTAGATTGCAGCTTTTTTCAAATCATGATGGTGATTCCTGCACATGGCAAATTGTAAGGTTTGAGTAACTGCAGGTAAAAATTCAAGTCACTTGCCATGCCTTCCATGCAATCAGACCCGTTGCAAACATGTTAACCACTAAAGAAATCACTATGGATAACCAGTCCAAAATTGTGTAAGGCTTAGATTCTACTACTTGGACATCAATGTTATCCAAGATGCAGTTTGCAATTTGAGTTCCTACAGGGTATCATGTGAAGGGTTCAGTGCCTTCATGATCTCCAAGTTCAGGTGTGTTGGCCACATACCTATGTTTACAATCATGAGAAGTACCAGTGCAACTTTCCAAAGCTTTTCCTGCTGAAACAATGCCCATGCTCTCCAAACCACAATAAAATCACTCAAAATTGCCTGGAGACCAGGATCAACCTATTTTATAAGAGACAAACACAACAAAAGTCAAACTTACAGAAATTGTCAAAGGCCAATTTGCCATATAATTCAGTGGCAATATTTTACTGTTTAATATCTGGGCTTGAGCATCTAGTTCTCCTCGAACCTCTGGCTTTATTTTACCAAAAACAACCTGGCCTAGTATGAGTGGGAATGCTACATTAACAAAGATAGCCCAAGTCAAAGCAACAAATGTGATGATCAGACAAATAAAAAGTGTAACTTGTGAATGGGTCCAGGATTTAGCCCTATCAAGAAGCCCCAATTAAACAGACATGTGAGTGGAAAATCTAGGATTTATTTTTGGAAATTTCATACACTAGGATGCGAGTGGCAATGAATAATCCAAGAACAGATATACCTAGAGGAAGTAAATTATTATAAATTGCCCCACATGAAATGGACAACTTTGAACAATCTCAGGTCATACATACCATAGCCAGTTACTGACACTATTATACCAACTACTATGTTGAGGAAGATATCGGTAGCACAGGAGGCAATAGTCTGGTGTTCTTCGGGAGTCATGACCGGAGTAAAAGACACTTTGTCTGGATTTCATTGTAGAGTATATATATATATCATGGCCCATTACCTCCAATGTGCTAATGTAAATCTAACCCATTCAGACTGATTTTTGATTTTGACGAAAGATCATTTGTCGCGAAACTGATGCTGAGATCTCTTGACCATCTCTACAATGGAAGTCCATACTTTGCTGTCATCGGCGCCCTAATCAGTCTGAAACCCAATATCAGATACCTCTACAGTGGCTCGATAGAGCCATTTCTGATCATTTAAAACCCATGGGCGGATCGAGCATCAAGGTGCCCGCGACAGCCTCCGCGTTCAAAAAACAAATTTTCGGCCACTTCAAGTCATCTCTTCTGACGATCTGGGGTCCTGATGTTGCCAAGTCATAGACTGAGATTCACGTTGGAGGGTAGCGTATTACAGCCGTATACAGGATTACGGTACAACAAATACGGAAACTTCTGCGCCGCATTGTGTACGGGGTCCCGGACTAGATTCGCTCACAGTACAGTACGATAATCGTATGGGATGTCCATAATACATACAGGTACGATGAAGAGATATCAAACGCAAGTTCGGTTCTGGAAAAAAAAGAGGAAACGCAGGTACATCAGGTAATAACAGCATCCGGCAGCGCCACAATCACTTAGTAGTTATGCCACATGTGCTTACCTATATTACGGAGAGCGCGCATATATCAAAGAACACAAGGGACAGAAATCAGCGAGGAGATGAAACAAAATATAACAAAGAGAGCACAGAGATGACAACTGTAAAAATAGATACATACTCGGTCCACGTAAGTAACCAGGAGGGGCAGCGCATAGAGTAGATGGATGGTATAGGTCAAGAGAAAGAGTAACCCCAAAAAATAGAAAGTAGGTCGCTAATCCGTAACAGAGGAATAGAAATGTGGATGGTGATACTAATATCAACATAGAAGGGAAGAAGGAGACGAAACCCATATAACAGAGTATCACAAGGCAGAAAGAAAGGAAAACAGATAGGTGAGATTATATGATATAGATACGATCCGGAAGAAGAAACAAAAAAGCGTTCCGCCTAGTACGTTACGTTCATCCCCAATCAACCGTCAAATCTCCCGGCACAGGATTAGTCAAGCCAATCTGTCGTTGAGCTTCGTGTCGTAACAAAGCAAAAGCACGTTTGTCATCCTTGAAAAAACATCACACTTTCATTTTGACACTGCCGAACAATCAATGCAGATTAGATCTGAATTACCCGGATTGCCTAATCAACGGAGCAGCCACAATCAGTTCCGCGAAAGGAGACACCTGGAATGGATGACTTATAAAACCCAGGTTCGCCGGTAACCACGTATCCGGGATCAAGCGGAATGTTATCCAAGAACGCCTGCAGTCCCTCATGTTCAGTAAAGAACAACAGCCACTTTTCACCGAAGCTTCAGCACTCACTAAATACTTCAAGCCATCTTTCCGCAAGGTTACCAATGCCAACACCTCCAGCTGATGATCAGAAATGCTTTTGGGAAATACAGCTGTATCTATGGCAATCTATAACAAGAAAAAAAAATGAGGCATATCACTCACTCTAGTCGACACCACAGCAAAGGCTAAACATAACTTACATGTTCCTGTAGCAACCTCATATATGCCTCACACTGCTCAGGATCCGGTCATTCAAAGTTCCCCGTCCTCGTCGTATCACACTTTCCATCAAGATACTGCTCTTCAGAATCACTAAACAGAATTATACACGTTAGGAATCTCTTCAGCCAGCACCAAACAAATCAAAAGACAAAACATGGCCAAAAAAAAACAAACAAAACAAAAACAAAGACTCACTTGATCCTCGAAATCATCTCTGTCTCATATTTCTTCGGCGCATAAAGTCAATGCGGACAAGGTCAGACCGTATTCGCTCTCCATGGTGACTGACCAATATTTTGAGCATCTATTGATTATTAGTCTTGGATCCCCACATTCGTCTGTACAGTCTCACTTACTGTACTTACAATTACATGTATGGAGGCAACCATCATGTGACTGTCACGGCTGCAGGTTAGGCAACCAGCCCAAAATTTGCTGTGACATGACCTGAATTTGGCAACCAAGTGCCCATAAATCTGGGAAGAATGAGCCTTAACAATAGCCCACTTGGGTATATAAGGACTACCACACTTACAGAGTATATATACTTAGCTACATTCGAGCATACTCCTCAGCTCTGATCTCATCTATACTTCCTTGTAGTTAGGCTAGAATAACACTTCTCTCTTCTACTCTCACTCTCAGTTCTGTTCCAAGTTGTGTGACACCTGGTTGCCATTTGCAGTAGCTACATGTCACTGACAGAAGATCAGAGCTAATTCTCACTTGCACCACCTGTCATACCGGCATATCTTTTCACAATTTCTCAAAACAACAAGACACACTCTCCCACACTGTCAGAGATCAAGTTTGACTCAGACACCCCCTATTCCCAGATCCTTTCCCATTTCAATAATGCCCCAGTATTCTCAGACAATGACAATATGGCTGGCTCTAGTGGACTCAGACCCCTGGGGCTGGAGAGGTATGATGACAAATTTGATAGCCAATAGCTGCACCCACCCACCCATGAAGACTGACCCAGGAAGACATTTTTGAAGGAGCCAGAAACTTTCAATGGAAATAAAGGAAAGTTCCCGGCATGGAACTGCTCACTCATAACATGCATCAAGGACCTGGGGTGAAAGGGACTGATTGGGTCAGATGATGAAGTAATCTATGTTGCTATATCCTACATGAGAGCAAATGGATGGACAGAGATTTATTACTGTAACCCCTACAACAGTGATGAACAGAAATGGACTATATCATGGGACAAGTTCAGGACAGATTTGATACCCACCTTCACTGACTTTACCAAGAGACAGACTGCATGGAACAAACTACAATTTATCAAAAAAGGAAAGATGCTTGCTGATGATTTCTTTAAGGAATTCAAAATACTTCTCCCAGATGCAGGATACAATACAGCAGACAGTCATGTCATCACTCTTATAGAAGGAGCAGTAGACCCTGACATCATTGATAACACCATAGGAAAAATTAATTGAAGAAAGAGACATACAGCAGACTGTGAAGTTGGAGAATGAAATATTGTGGTGTAGGGCTGCATGGGATGGGAAGGGAAGACTGGTGGAAGTAGAGGGGAAGATAAATGGGCAGCAGTATGTGGACAATTTAGACAATAATATTATGGAGAGCATGGACCTAGGGACAAACATACTGTACTAGTTGTACAACATCAGAAAAAATAGTCTGGGCCTCAGGTTACCTAGGAGGCAACCTGAAGCAACCTGAGGAACCTGGGTGACCTAGGTGACCTGTGCAACCTGGGTGAACCTCAGGTAACCTAGGAAAAGCCAATATCCTGGGCAAACCTCAGGTATCCCAAGGATACCTGAGGAGTGATGCTGTAAATATTACAAAATAAGGCAAAATTATATTGAATATATATACCTATGCTTTAATCTATCCTAAATGCATGACAAGGACACCTTCTTAGTTGTAGATAACTCATAGAAACTGAAATTTGACATAAGTCACATGATGCAACTCCATGAGCTGTCTACAATCAAAATAATTTTCATATGGTCAAAACAAGTATATCACAATTATACCATACTATATACACACTATATGTATATGTATAAGCTCTTTACTGTACCAAAATACTGTACTTGAGTATATTAGGTTAATACTAGTATACTGTAATACATTATAAAGTATAATACCTGATGAAAATGTACACCATATATACTATACATAAAATATGTACAAGTTGAATACTACTACTACTATTATACAAGTACAATAGCTCACTATATACAGTAGAATAGAGCACAAACAGTAATATATGAAGATATATTATTTTTACTTATTAACCCTTTATGCAACCTGGGGTAACCTCAGGTAACCTGAGCCAACCTGAGATAACCTAGGACAACCTAGGGCACCCTAGGATATAGGGGTTGGACTGTGGAAACCTAGGTAGCCTGAGTACTTGAAGTGTCCTATGCTTCTTAGGTTTCTTGAGGTTGTCATAATTTAACCCCAAGCTCAAGCTATTTTTCCTGATGCAGTGGGTTGTAAGTTTTTGTGAGAGTTTATTGTCAAAGGTTCCACAGGATATATATCAGCTTCTAGCTCAGCTAGTAATTGTCTAACAAGTATATAACTCTACTTGACAGACTACTTGGTCCTTGGTAGGTGAGCAAAGGGTATTGGACCACAAGATCAATACCCAGATTAACAAATGACAAGTTAAACTAACAAGTGATGTGCAGAATAAGTTATGCCATAGGCTTGGCACACTAACTGACAAACAACAACTGGCATAAAGCAGCAAGGTCAGCACACAAACAACAAGCTGTTACTACAAGAGTCTAGCTCAACTATCAAGTAGTTACTAGAGTGCAGTGCTGTCTGACAAATGGACCAAAGTGCAGTAATGTTCCATATTTCCCTCCTTGATGGTTGACATCTGCTCCATGAGATTTGACAACATTCAAATGTCCCCAAAATATTGCTGCTTGCAGGGCAGCCTCAAAGCATGCAGCCTCCACATTTGGCAGTCTCCATATTAGGTGGGAAGTTGGTGTTTCTCATCAATGTCTTTTCCTACAGGCCTAAATCAGGGAAAATTCTTTAGGCAGCAGATATAAAAACTCCATGGGCCATTGAAGGACCACATAAGACATGCTTCCAAATCAATGATTGTTTAGTCACAATTTGAATATACACCAACTTTCTGTGGTATTTCTAAACACAATGGATTATTGCCAAGCATCCAAGGGCATATTGTATGGTCAAATACAGTAGCAATATCTATAATAGGGATTGGAAAGGTCTATCCCAACTGCAAAAAGTTGGGGAGCGGTCAAAGATATTGTGATGATAGGTTAGACAAGAGGATAATGATGAAAGAACCTGTTAATTATCGGAGGCAAGCTTGAGTGAGCTTTTATACACTACATAAAATATTCTAGATAGTTTGAAATATGCATTACTATATCTTTTTCTATTTCTAATTACTCTACACACCATGGCACGGATGTTACACGATTGTTGCTACCTAACTCGGTCTACGACCAAATGATGTGGACAGCATAAATGTAGATGGTAGTATTACACACCTGCCTAGAGTTATTTTAGATAGTCTACTCGCTACCATATGCTTTGGCACAAGAGCAAATAAACAAGGATTTAAAAAAGAGGTCTTAGAACCAGCCTCGAAGGAGTGGACCTTTTGGCAGGCAGGTGCACCTCATGTTTGGCTTAATAAATTACTCTATTCACACCAAAATGTGTGCGCATATAATATGAAGTTATTCACCTATCCTACCAATAGTGTAGTAGACAAAGCAGTGAGATGTAAATGAGAAAACTAGAAACTGAGGATACTATAAAGGAAGGATATAACTACTCTTTTTCCTTCTCATCCCCCTCCCCCTGTGCTACCGAATCTGAGAAAAACTCTGGACTACTCTATGTAAAGTATTCCTTTTCTTAGCAATGGGAGCACTGGACTTGCCCTGACCTTATTACTTGTCGATAACGAGTGAGCAGCCACAGTCGACCCACTCAACCAGAAGAAGTTGAGTTGCCATTGACATTCCGAACGCAATCTCTACAGCACCTGCATGTCTTCCGAACATAGCTAATTCTTGCGCTGCTCGTTTTATGGACACACTGCCACACCCGAGGGATAGATCTTGAGGGATATACTCACAAGGGACGAGGAAGGCCCGTAGGGAAGTACATACCGATACATTCGTACCAGTGGTCGAAGTGGCTCGGTAGGATTGGAGCCAGCGATTAGTAAGGGATGGATGGTCTTGCCACACAGAACGAATAAGTCTTACAGCTTATAGATACAGAAAACAGACGGAATAAACGAAAGGAAAGGCGAAGAAGAAAAGAAAGAAATCGAGAAAGCAACATACCCGCTTATTCCGACGACCTCCCCTACGCTCAACATGGGCACAAAAGTAGCCAACGTCGTCTCCAGCTCCATTCCTAACATCATCGCTATCCGGATTCCCGTTCATCACGGCTTAGGAAAACACATTATTCCTGGCGTTATAGAATAGGGCCTGCTCAAAAGTCCGTGAACGAGTATGATTTTACAGGACATGCAGACGATGCGACAGTGCAGTACTAGCTACCGCCACCTCAGCACTCCGCGTCCTCCCTGTAACGACGCTCAAGCTGCGCAGAATCGTATCTGTGTGCCAGTCCGCTTGGCCCGCAGTACGTGGGTAAGGGTATGAATGCTGGAGGTGGATTGACGGGGGTGGTGTGATGGGATGCGGTAGAGAGGATCGGGAGCGAAGAGCTGACATTAATGCGAGGGTTTACTGGCCTCCGTAGGATAGGTCGAGAATAGCGAGGTTGGAAAGTCTGAGACTGCGACACGCGACGTCGCCAGTGAAAAGCGATAACCACGAAATTAAGCCTCCTCCGGGGGCACGTACACGGTCATCTCAATCCCCAACTCCTCGATAATCGCTGCGGTGCGTTCCCAAGGGACCCCAAACTTTCCCGAGTTGAACCGACTACAATGTTATAAATCACGAGCCGTTAGAATTATCGGCACGTCAGGAAGAATGCAAAATAACATACCACGCATGTAGTTCCCATTCCTCGGATTGATCATTCGTCTGCCTCATGAGGTCCATCAGCGCCTGCCTGGTTGCAGCGAGAATATCTTCCGGACTGTCCCTGTTTCGGCCATAGGCTCTCGAAGTGAACAGACAGCCAATGTAGACGCTCGGATTTGTATCGCTGATGTCAGATGTAGTAGTCGGAGGGATCAACAGGCATGTCCCGACCAGGGACGAGTCTTGCGTTCCATGGTTGCGATCGCTTTGGCCAGATCCTCTCCCTCTCCCTCTGTCTCCCCTTCCTCTTCCCCTTCCCCATCCTCTTCCCCTCCCTCTTCCTCTTCCTCGCCCAATGCCTCTATCCTGAATTTGCTCGGCACCCCTACCAAGAGACGACCCAATCCTATCGTTCGCATGACTCAAGCAGTGTTCCCGATACACCTCATATTGTTCCGGAAATTGCTCCTTGAAAGCCAATGCAATACCCCCGCCCCATGAACCGAGCGTGTTGCAGGCATGTAATAATACAATCCTTCGTCGTTTGGAAGATGATTCAGTTGAAGACGGAGGGACGGAAGTAGAGGAAAAATCTTCAGCCGTTGGATTACGCTCCAGTGCCACTTGGAAGATGTCTCCATGAGTGGTTTTAATGCCTGATTTTGATGGACTTGGTGATAGGATGGTGAGCATATTCCTATTTTTCCGATATATACGAGCAAGGTTTGACAACGTTCAAGGCAGAAATAAGCGCCCAAGAGCGCCCTACTAATGCATAACTACAAGTTGGACAAATAATTGAAGCATATCCCAACCCTAAACTATACACTTAATACAGATACTCCAGCTCCCACTCCCAATCCGCATCAATTGGGCAAAAGGTCGTGTAACGGGTGTGAAAATTAACACCATCAGCACCATCGTCATCATCATTGGGATCGAACTGAAATCTCAACTCATGCCCAATGACTTTGCCATTCTCCCATACGGCAACAATCCACGACCCAAACGGACGAGGGCGTGTCGGGGCCTTTCGGGGTAAGACTATTCCTGTGATGAGCTCCTGGCGCTTTTTATTTCGCTTGTTCATACGCTCTTCCAGTTTCCGGGTACTAGGACGGGAATGGAAAGTAAAATAAGGTTCGTGACGAGGGGAGTACGGTATAATATTCTACTCACTCTTCGCTGAAAAATTTCCATCCTTCTCTCAGAAACTGGTTTTCCTTTTCCACTGGGTCAATACTCTCATCGAGTCCTGCCAAATACGCAGCTTTGCGAGAGACAAGAGTTTCGAGGTTATCGCGGCTATAGGAACGACCAGGTCGGCTTTCGTTGTACTGATTCGGGAACTCGTAGTAAGGGAGGGTATCGATCTCTTCTGCCTTAAGGCGGAAGTACTTCATAGCTGGAGGAGTTCGTCACTTCCCGGAATCACTTGGAGAGTATTTTGAAGCTTACCGTTACTTCGATGAGCTTGCGAGCTGAATACTTCTTGCTCGTGATTTGGGTCTCGAACCCACTTGTGAGTTTCGCACCATTGCTTCCAGACTCTTGCTCTCCTTGCTTTGATTTCGGACTTCTTTGGGCTACTGCTGTTCATTGGATTACCGGATGAACTGGCTGCACCTGCGGTTCGTTTTCGAGGGGTCTGGGGTGAATAAGGAGCGGCTTCGGAAGCATAAGGATGATTATCCTCGGCTGGAGTCTCTGTCATCGTTTATCGATAGAAAAGCTGAGAAGTAAAATGTTGGCGTTGACGCACAGTGGCACTGATACAGGTTTGTGGCGAGTCGCGACCCCACTTTTGTGGGCTCGATATTTCAAATGAAACGTGGGAAGCTGCCTCATGCGGTCTTTGCGACTGGAATATTTCGGCGGTAGGTTCTCAGGTGAACACATTCGAAATTGTGCTAGCAGAGATAGAGCTTGGAAAGATTGATAGGCAAGTTCTAACTAGGGATGAGATCCATGATTACGGTTGGCTTTACCGGGTCTTCTCTTTTCCTTGCAGCACTCCCTCTAGTAACAGACTTGTTTCCGACGCGAGGGTCTCCGATATAACGACATACGCTGGCGATCTTAGGGGGTATATTCCCTACAAAAATGAAGTCAAGCACTGACGCGACGTTTCGGGAAGATCCCGACGGGTTTATAAAGCTTTAAGTAAAGAGCTACACTGGCCAGGAATCGTAAGTAATTCAATGGGTGAATAGCTATGAATACCTAGTGGTCAGAATAGAGTGGTTCTCGAGGCATCCAAGCTTAACGTTGGCGATAATGGTCTAGGAATCGAAGGTAATTCATTCGAGATTCTGGCTCAAAACATCCTCGTCCTGTATAACACATTGTAAGCTTTATTCAAACTCAAAAGAGTGATTGGAACACTATTTACAGGAGCCTGGAATGAGTGAAGAATGTAGGCGATGTCGCATAAGGTATTCAACTGATAACAAGAACGGGTTGGTCTCTTTGTTGACCGTAAGGTTTACTTATTTTCCCCGCGCAAGTAAGTATAGCTAAATCGGATAGTCAAAGTGTATTTTAGTGACTCTGGTTAGGATGCTCAACCCAGATTGTTTGACGTCGCCCACACCCTCAGTCATTATCACGAGTAAAAAAAAATTGAGAAGCTATCATTCTGAATCAAACAAAAGGAAAATAGATAGATCCATCCCGAAAAGGTTAAAAGTTTTCAAAGGAAGAATGAAGAGCGATAAAAAGCAATATTCCTACAGCTAATCGAGAAACCAAGTGATCGTATGTTAAACATTAACCTTGCTAATCAGGACGACAGCGGAGCCAAAGTCCATCCACTGCCGCTATTGACCACCTCGCTGATTGTATTGGACACACCAGCGCTGACAAATCCCACTCTCCAAGTTGGGGAACCGGAAGAATCGGTATTGACCAAGGCATAAAGCATTGAACTGGTGGACGAAGTAACAAACTGGTCCCCTGTGAGGCACGGGCCACAGCTAACGCCTCCTTGCCAACTGTTGGTAGAAGCGGTCCATATGTACTCTGATAAAATATTTGTCGGGGAGATAAAGAACAGATGAATCTGAGGAATGCTTGGATGTCAGTGATATGATCAACCAGGACTCGACAGGCTCGAACCTCGGTCCACGGGTCACCGATAGCCGCGGCGGCGACGGGGCTAGTTGATCTAACCTCCGCCGCTGGAACAAGGGGGATCGAAGATTCAAAATGGCCTGAATTGAAAGCATTCGAGACAGAGAGTGCAGTGATTCCTGTAGTGGTGGTGTTTCGATAATAAATCCGAGTCTCGCCACCGGTTATCGTCAGCGCCGCCATCATGGTGCCAGTGACAGGGACGGCACTATCAGCAGCGTTTGCAGCATTACTTAGACTACTAGCTGATGTCGACAAGCTGGCGGAGGAGACAGGCAAGCAGCTTGAGAGGAAAAGCGACAGAACCTAGAAAAAACAGTGGATGTTCACTGAAAATACATGTAGCATGAGCGCAAAGACGTACAGACAAGAGTTGAGCGATAAACATTTCGAGTTTGAGTTGAGTATCCTCAGGCTGGTCAGTCGCCAGTGGAGAAGTTGGGGGATAATGGTCACACTACTTATAGTGACTAAAAGTACTTGAACAAATAATAAAGGGCAGAACTCGGATGAAAAGGCACAACTTGAGGAGGCACGTTCGAGTTCAAGCTGTCTGTAACGAAATCCACATCACTGATTACTGGTGCTGGTAAATCAGCACACAGTTGTTATTCTGATCCAAGGGGTTTGATTTAGAGCCCAAATTGAATACCTTTCCTATATTTTTAGCCAGACTTGAGGCCGGAACACCACATAGTTCCTGCCTCTTCTAAAGCCCATGAGAGCCGGAGTACGAATCCAGAATTCTCCTGACGAAAAAAACCGTTCTATCAAGCGAATTGTACACTCGTTCATTGCGCAGCCGGTCCCTGGAAGAAACGGTAACACAATCCTTGCCCTCGATGCTGATCCCATCGTTCACACTTACGACTTCCTCGTGCCTCACCGAAGCCTAGAAACTCTTGGCGCAATTGTCTTTGATAGTATTGAGTAAACTTTTGCTGTTACGGAGTGCACTGGGAGACCGTTTCAAGTGTCTTGAATCATCCAAGTGCTAACCAATTACTCTAGCACCTAAGACCTTCATTATGGTTAAAAAACGAGCTCTAACGGCCTTCCGATGTCCACCTAGACATCGGAGTCGTACCTGCGTACCTACCACGCGATAGCTCACTTTTGTATAGTCAACACTAGGTACCTTCGTTGGTTTCCTGAAAGGCCTCGCCTTATTTATCGGCACCATTCGGACCACTGGTAGTTGGCACAAATAGCAGATAGGAACCTGGTTCCGCAAAAGTGAGGCCTTGAGGCTCGCTTATGTGGATTGATAATCCCATTTAGTTAAACTTTCCTAGGCGGACTCGCGGAGGTCTCAATTTTGATTAGGGTAGTATATAGTATAGACCTTGTACAATGTTACAGAGGCTCACAAGGAAATGTTTTGTAAAGCATCATTCAGCTCCGTACGTGCAGATATACAGTATATCTACTTTCGGCGTAGCTTTTGAACGAAACTTCTTATGCAACTCTCATGGAACTAGAAATTTAATCAATCTACAAAGTCCTTCCATTCTCATTGATTATATGAAAAGTCTATGATACGCATAGATACTGCTGCTTGCGTTTTCAAAATCAGTTAATATTGAATGGTTCCGGACGCTTTCTTTGCGTTTCCTGTTTAATCATTGAGTACACAACATATATTAGATACTAAGGGAATCCTCCGCTGAGAAAAAAAGTGAGATCGCCATCAACTTATTCGATGACAAAGAGTGTCCATCCTGATCGGGCAGTCAAAGCATGTTTTTTGCAATCAAATTGCTATAGCTATAGCAAGTCAATAATTATGGAAACTTACTCCAGGGGGCAAGGCTGGGAACTCCGAGTCCTCCCTCAGAAGCTTTGGTACTCTAGAATATATCTCTGAGTAATGTGTGTTTTCTTACTACATAGAGCTTGTTTAGAGATGGGCACAAGTCGAGTTACGAATGTACTCTTAACTCTTGGTGCGAGTACTCTTGTTTCAAAGCCAATGCTCTAACTGTTGTAAAGCTGGTATGAACATCTATTCCTAACCCCTATTCATTTCTCTTTTACTATACATCTTTCACATGACCGCATTTATGACTAACTTTCATATCAATAACTTTTGGACATACAACTCCTCCCTATCTCCACTCCACACAGTATCATTGTTCTTTTTCTATTTCGTTCCCACTGTCATTGTTTTATTAATGAACTGTCCTTGTTTCTCTTCTTGCATCTGTCGCATGACCACATGCTCCATACCTTTTATTCTTGTAGCTGTCACTCAGCTATTGTCTTCCAGTAGCATTAGTTTCTCATCTTGTCCTCCAGTAGCATTAGTCCCTCTTACAGCTTACTACAGTATATATACCTACCACCTGTAACCTGA